>JAOTRC010000009.1:20322149-20333218 GCA_027497675.1 Cyprinella lutrensis | reverse complement strand
AAGCTAATAGCTGAACAACGTATTTACATGGTAACTTATGGTAACTTACATGTTGGTATATGAACACCATGGTAACTTACATGTTCAAATAACATGTTGGTGGTACTATGGTGTTTTTTATAAGGCAAAGCCACCGCAGTAATATATAGTGGCATCAATGAGGATTTTATTTGTGAGGGCCATTATAAATAATATTGTAGGCTATTCATTATATTGTATTCAAGGCTTGGTCTATGTACATAGTTTCTACCATTCTCACAAGCGGCCTAACAGGCTACATAAGGAGAAATGTTTATTTAGGAGAAATAGTGTGACATCATCGACAACAATTCACCTGTTTCCCGGAACAAGGATGTCTCTCTATATACAATAAAGACGCTAAATTCACTTCGACGACATCTTCACGGCAAACATTCAATGATATACTAAATAAACAAAGAGTTACTAGTGTAACGTCGCGATATAATGTCGTTATCATCATATTTGTTGTGGGTTGAGGGTAGCTGGGCTGTTAGCCACCATGCTATCTCACACACACCGTCCATAAACAAGCCTCCATTTTTCCAGCCCACGCGATTTCACCTTCTTTTAACGTCGTGTTATGCTCTTACCCGTCTCTTCGTTTGTTGTCATGTCGTTTTTTGTGTCGGACGGGCTGCAGAGGAATGTTGTCCGTCATTGTTGTCCGCAGTGGAGGAGCAGGAGTCGCCCGCGCGGAGGGCGGGGGCTGATGGGTTGGGCTGCGCGTGCCGTAAAGCCAGCATGAGGATGATGATGATGATGATGATGGGACAGTTCCAGATCAGCACCCTGGCATGCGTGTTTCAGATAGGCCTAGCTGTTTATCATTATGCCTTACTCAAACTATAGCTATAAGTATGTGCTGAATTAACATGCTTCTATACTTTTGTGTAGATTCAGCATATAGTATGACATATTGCCATTCCACACATTTTTTCATGTTTTTTAGCTTATATAAACTAATTTGACAAAAAATGTAAGCTAGACAAGTGTAACTTTTATTAACACAGAAGTACAATATCCGTAAACCATAATTTCTTTAATAGTACCTCACAAAAACAATTCAAATAGTAGGCTACTACCATTATATGCACTATTATTATTTTTTTTTCCTTTTTAAATTTTAAAGTGCCATAGTACCATGTTTTTGTTTTATACCAACAATGTTTTTTTTTTTTAAGTGAAATAAAATGATAAAATGTTTCGAGCATAAGAAACCAATGGAGGAAAATATTTTATTCATATGTCATGCTATGTCCTCCTCAGGACAGTTGAATTAAAAAATAAAAAGACAAAAAAATGTAATAAATGTAAGAATGTTTTTCTTTTTCACCAATACATTTTTAGGTTTCAGAATTTTTTAAACTTTGTATAAAGAAGATTCTCAACTATCTTATGAAAAATCTAATGGAAAGAATTGACCATTTTACTTTATGCAATATGGGAAAAATTGCCATAAATGGGTAGTCACATTCAATTAAATGGATCACTGTACCTAATTTGCATACTGGGTTCTAGGGGCAACATGTGATGAAAAAAAGAAATGTAATAATTTACAACATTTCCATAATATCATCTAATATTTCATAGGAATATTGATGTAGAATTAATTTCCCTATTTACTCTATTCCCACTGATAAACATGTGTTTAATCTTCTACAGTGGACATCAAATCAATGCCCTGCTTCATCACAGAAAGTCATACTTTGACTATAAACCCCATAACATTTTACTGAGATGTTGATTTATGACAAACAATTTGAGAATTAGTCAGGTTTAAAATGATACAAAATATTGTAATTTTCCATTGGAGTCATGATTGTATTAGAGGAGTTGTTGTCATGATGAATATTTTGGCAACACGTATGAGCAATTCATTGACAAAAGTCTATTCCTGGGTTCCAGGAGGATAGTAAAGATTCAATACCATGTTACACAAAGTTCAGTATGATTTCAATGTGAATGATACTAAATATCATATGTTCTTTAAAAAAAAAAAAAAAATCGTAAATCCACCAGTTGATAATGAGACGGTACTTTTAAATATCTGACACCATGCCCAGGAAATTACAATGGTAATAAAATGCATTTGTATTAGAATCAATTTAGACAAGTATTCCTTATATTAGATTTATTATCCACCTTGGTGTCCTCAAATGTCTTTTCTGAAACCGTAATGACTGCATGTGGATTTAAACAACAACATTTTGGAAAAGTTATCCTTGGTTTTATTCTCAAAAATATCAGAACGGAAGGGAAAACAAACAAAAAGCAAACATTTACAAAAAAAAAAAAAAGTCTACACTGTAAACAAGCCTAAAACAGACTCAACATTTGAATAATCATACAGACATGACCCCATTTAACCAAGATCTGACACCACCTTTTTTTACATCTAGGGAAAAAAAGGCACAACTTGGTAAATGCATATTAGAAAGAGAATTTACAGGAGGAGTCTGCCTATTCTGAACAAGTGTTGTGCAAAGTGTCTGGCGATACATTCATTATATTACAGAAATCAGCAGGTTATGGGGGCACAATGCAACCATAACTCCAAACACAATGCAAAAAAAGGACATCTAAATGAGGTAGAAATTTGACCAGCATAAAGTTTTTACGTTTAGATACGCTGCGTGCATACACACAAAAGTCCATTCTTTCATTAAGAATGCATGGCTACGATCTCTAAACATGTCCCCACAACAATCAATACACACTTGGGCAGTAAACCATGACTTTCCTGAAATAAGAATGACTGCAGACTCCTTCTGGGACGAGATATGCATGCCTGCTTAGCACATGGGTATAAAATGCATGGAAAAACGGCAAATTTACAGAATTCTAAAACTCAGTGGATCCTAAAACGGCAGCAAGCAAGCAAATGATATCTGAATGATGGGTCCAAGAGAATAAATGGCAAACGCTTGGTTTATATCAGATCTTAGCGGAATGAGGAAAAATAAAGTGCAAGGAATGATTAGGCGTTTCAGTATCATACCGGCCTTTTTAACTCCTATCGAAGGTCTCAAATGAAAGCGACTCAATGCAATATTTGATAAGGACCACTGAAAGCAAGAAAACAATTCTCCAATTATATCACTTTCAAAATAAATGCAAAAATACAGCATATTTTGATCTAAATAAGAGGAAATCCAAAAGGCTTTTATTACAATCCTGTGGTGTCTTTTGTGATGAGAGAGAGAGAAATGAAAACAAAGGGGAAAATAAAACAATTCCAAGACAGGCACTTAGCGAAATTTTTGGTATTAAGCGCAGATAGAAACTATGAGAATAAAAAAATTCATAATAACTTAGTGAAATCCAGTTTCAAAACAAACATCTATACTATAACTACTCACTACTCAATGAAACTGTAGATTCAGTAGATTGTGTGGAATGGTCAATTAATTACATATTTCTAGGCACGAATTCCACAAACACATTTGCTGTATGGCATTAAAGCCATGGATGTCATTTTGTGATCAACTTTAAATCGAACGCAACTATGAAGAGGACCATGAGAAGTCAAGCAGAGATACACAAGATGTCAACTGTTAAAACATTGAGATCTCGGGTCACCTGTGGCAGAGATCCTCCTGAGGGTCAATGGAACTCAAAAGAGTGTCCTATCACTAATCCGACTGCTCCAGAATAAAGCTATTTCAAGTAAGACTTACATTCAACTTCTAGAAACAAAACTGACAAAATACCCGCATATATTAATAGAGTGAGAAAGAATAGGGGAAGAAAACAAAAACTACAGTAGTTAGATCAGATTCAATTAGAAGTAATCGCTAGCATGTAAGGGTCCAAAAAGGAAGGAATGGCCCGTTTTAGGGTATAGGCTCATTTAACAAAGAGTATGTAAATTTGCAACTTCTTAAAAGCAATCTTACACACATGAATTGATTGTACTAATTAAGGACTGAATCAATAAATAGCCCAGTTCCTAACATCTCAGCAGGCTCATGAGCACAACGCAGACTGTCGATTGGGAGCATTTGTCTGTAGTCCTTTCACTTCCTAACTCACTTTACCCTCCTCCATAAAATGTGGAAACTTCGCTAGGCTTTCCGAGCCATTCTTTTCCATTTCTGCAACTGTGCCAGGGATGCCCGCCTGAGAGGACTCCATCTTGGTTAATCCCCCAGTAGAGCCCACTAAAGGACCTCCAGCAAGACTTCCTGGTAGAGGGATGCCGCCATTTTGGATGACCGAAATCTCATTGGTCTTCATGGTAAGCCCATTTGTGAAGGCGGCGGCGTACTGGTTCCACACCGATGGATCGAAACTAATCGGTGGGGGAATCAAATCCTTTGGGGGAGGCAGCATGTCTGGCATCATCTTGGATTCGGTGCCCATGGCCATCAAAGCCATGGGGTTATCCAACGAGAGGCGCTGACCTCGCCTTGCTGTATTATTCCACATGTGCGTCCCAACATGCACCTGTAAACCAAAACAAGTTTGAGATATACTGTGGTATAAACAGGGCATTTGATTTACAATTAATTCACTTAAAAACCCCAAAGTCAAAGCAAAGACAGCCGTACCTTAAGGTTTCCCTTTGTTGTGAAAGCCCTGCCACAAATGGTGCACCCGAACGGCTTCTCGCCCGTGTGTGTGCGTTCATGGATTTGCAGGGCACTGGCAGATGAAAAGTTTTTCCCACACATGTTGCAGAGATGTTGCTTGGTTGACCGACGAGGAGCGTTTGAAGTCGAAGGAGGAGTTGCAGCTCCTTGAGGCAGCTGGGAGCTGTACAGGTTGTGGGAACCCACGGGAGTCTCAGGAGGGATCTGCATCTCTAGTTTGACCAGACTTGGAGGCACTCTCATGAATGATAATTGACTAGAACCTAAGAGAGAACCAATTGTCAATTTGGGAAAACATTAAGAGGAGCAGTCAGTACCAAAGTTAAGCAAGAAACTTACCATAGTCGCCATTGGAGTAGGAGAAGCCCGGCTCCTCTTTAATGGGTTTTGGAGCAAAACTTGACGTCAAGTCCAACGCTCCGTTGTTTTCACTAAAATCTTGAGGTACGTCAGAGTCCGGTCGGGATTTAGCACCATCATCTGGGTTTGTGTATTCTGGGGATTTTGACGGACCATTACTCAAGGGACCGTCTATAGGGGACAAAGAGTGAAAGGACACCGAATCCGACACGCCTGGACTGCGGCCGTTCTTGTAATCCATTTCCCCAGACCCTGAAGGGGAATCTTTCAGCCCGCTATCGCTCTCTGAAGCAGTGCTGCTTTGCCGTTGAAGGTTCAGTGCAGAAGTAATGCTCTTCATGTGGTTCTCCAGGGCAGCGATGCCTGTAAACATAGATGGTGGACCTTGGAAAACCTGATCTTCTTTGCCGTCGGGCTGGGGCTCGGTAGAGTTGTTCGGCTTCTCCTGATTGTCCAAATCCAAGTCTTGTTCTTCCATACTCTCTTCGTGCCCAGTGGAGTCGATGTTCTTATCCTCAGTCATACTAGCATCCAGTGCTTCAGGACTTTCAAAGTGACTCTCTGGCAAAGGCGTGTTGGGAATCTGGCCACCCATGTGCATGCGAATATGCTGCTGGAGGACGACTGCGTTTGTGTACTTCTTATGACAAATTGGGCAAGAGTGTTGCATCTTAAGTGGAGTGTTGGCCCTGTGCACGCCATAATGAGCTTTAAGGTTCCCCTTGGTGGAGAAAGCCCTGCCACAGATTTTGCATTTGTATGGTCGCTCGCCAGTGTGTGTGCGGTAATGCATTTTGAGGGAACTTTGGCAGCTCAGCACTCGGTGGCAAATGACGCATTCATTGGGGTCATTCGTCCTCTTGTCCAAGCCATCCACCATTTGCTGAAGTTTCGCAGTACCAGAGCCGTTTTCACCAGATAGACTGTTACCATTTAGCTGGTGCAATTCAGCCAGCGCATCCGAGGAATCTTTGCTCTGATCTAGTCCCGTCATCTCCTGACCAAACATGCTGGAAGAAATGGACGCACCATCACTGCCAGATGAAGACGGCCTCTGGGAGTAGATGTCCCCACCAACTGGAATATCAAATGAGGGCTTGAATGGTTGGAGCACTGGCGGATGGAGACTTGTCGAAGGAATACCGAGCACTGGTTTGGTGTCATTGAAATTATTTTCCTCCGTGGGGGGCAAAGACATGCCATAAGGAATGCCGTTGTTTGTTGGTATATTGTCCAGGTGTTCTGGCACGGGATGCGGATTCATCTTAATGTGTGGGTATTTTTCTTTGTGCCTCTGGAAATGCACTTTGAGGTTTCCTTTAGTTGTGAAACGGTTTCCACAGATGTTACATTTATAGGGCCTTTCGCCAGTGTGTGAGCGCAAGTGGATTTGTAGAGCGCTGTCATTTCCAAATGTTTTACCACAGAACTTGCATTTGTGCTTGAGCATGTGTTCGCCAGAGACCATTTTGGACTCTGCCATCACAGGGACCTTGTTTTTCGCCTTTTTAGAGGGATCCATGCTTGCTGAGAGGCTATTAAAGGGACTCTGTAATCCCATGACCCCTGGAGATTGCGGAAGCAGCGCTGGAAGTCGGCTAGCTAAATCAGGGAGTCCTTTAATGTCTGCTTTTAAGGGCATTGAGCCCAAACCTCCAGCGAGGGATGTGGGGATGGTGGCGGATTGAGGTAGTTTTGCTTGCTTCAAGGCTTCCAAGGACAAGTTCTGGGAGCCCGTGCGTTTGCCAATGAGGGCAGCTGCAGCCGAGAGCTGCTGGGATAAATGTGCACCCAGTGCTTTCAGTGGATCCACCGCAGCGCCTACTGCAGAGTGGAGACTCTGAGGTGCCATCATTGCCACCTGGATTCGGATCTGCTCGGTTAGCTGAATCTGCTGCAGTTGCTGCTGCTGGAGGGTGACCAGCTGCTCCAAGATCATGGGGATTGCAAGAAGGGTATCTTGGTGTGGCTGCGGGGGTGGAGACTTCTGATTGGCCGAATTGGATGAGTGTTGTGTTACAGCGACTTTGGTGGCAGGCATGGACTCAAGAGTCACATTAGAGTCTTGCATTTTGGAAGATGCCGAGTACCTCATGTCTGGACTGCCAGACACATCTTGATTGTGATTTGAGGGGTCATCCTGGTTGAGCATGAGCTCTCCTTCCATCATTTCATCAGACTCTGTGCTGTGCTTTGAATGCAAATTGCTGGTAGACGGATCGCCGTGATCACCCAGGAAATTACCCGGAGAACGCTGGGAGAACTCAGAGGGCACTTCACTCCGATCACCATCTTTCATGATCACTACCTGCTGACTCTTGGTGCAATTTCTCTCATGTTCAAGAAACTCAGCCTCGTCGAAGAACTCGGCGCAACATTTGTCGCAAACCCTGGTCTCGTCTGATCGTCGCCTCTTAGCCTCATTGCCATTTTCCTCACTTTGACCGCTGTGCAAGATCCCTGCAGCAAAAAAAGAAAGTTGACGATGAGTAATTTTTAATAATTTGCTGTAAATAAGGAAGGAACACAAATATTGTAATAAGTTTTACAGAGAAGTCTAATTCTATTTAGAACTTGTACTCTGAAATCACAGATTAAGTGGCACATTTGGAATTTATAAGCAGTCACATACAACTTTTCAGTTATGCAGTCCCACCAGACGATGGCAGCATTTACAGCATTTCCTGAATGAAATCCAAATCTTTCTAGAAAATATTTACCAATAAAAAGAGGTTAACTAGCACTTTAAAACCTTCTACTTCCTCCAACAGATTTTCCATTTCTCAAACAAAATGCACATGGCTCATAAACACATAACATATGCTACAAGTAATTAACATACAAATGTTGTTAGGCAGTCCTAATACTGAATTATAAAAGAACGCTGATAGGAGTCTAAAAGGAGCCTGTCTATAATTTCTATAGCCTAGCAGAAAGAGCAAGGCAAATTAAATTAGACTACAGCACCATTAGGGAGGTCTTTTTAACGGAGCCATTGTTATATGCAAATTTCATCATCTCTCATGAATGGGAAAGACCACCTGTTAACATTCTGACAGCGAAACTGGACATGTTAATTGTTCACCAAACAACAAAAGGGATGGTTCACCCAAAAATAAATTCTTTCATCATTTACTCACCCTCAAGTTGATCCAAACCTGTATGAATGTCTTTCTTCTGCTGAACACAAAAGATTTTTTAAAGAATATGGGTAATCAAACAATTGATTACAATACTATGGTTTGGTTACCAACATTCTTCAAAACATCTTTTGTGTTCAGCAGAAGAAACAAACTCACTTGGAACAACTTAGGGGTGAGTAAATGACAGAATTTGGATGAACTGTCCCTTTAAATGTTCAAAAAAGTTGCTTTACTCTCAGAGCTAGCCGATAACCACACACCTCAAACTAACAGAAGTTTGATTTAAAAACAAATAAAGTTTAATAAGACGATCAACTTAAAAAACAAAAAAAACAAAACGGTCTTGATTGGATGTTACATTTCTAATATATATATATTTATATTAAGCAACGGAGGTATACTCAAACACTAAAAAGGACTTGATTTAAACAAATTGTGCCTAAAATTATTTTCAAACAATGTGTTTAGTGTTGAACGGATACATTGTACCCCCTGCACTTTAAAATCGGCTCACCACAAGGGGGCGTTTGATCAATGCACAAGGGATACAATGCGTCTATACTGATAGTGTTATACTGATTGTACCTTAACAGAGAGAGAATTCCACATGCAATATTGTACAACTCAACTTGCTAAGATTAAAGTCAACTTCAAACAAACAAAACAAATAAAGCCGCAGTCAATATACAATAAAGAGCATCAATACCACCTTTACTCTTAGAATAACCACATTTCGGTATGTCATGTAGTTATGTAGATGTGGTTTACATTTACACCCCCATTGCAACAGAACTTCATTTCCATCCCCCATTCACTTCTCCATATGCGACCAAAAGAAACTGTGGGGGATTTATTGCTTTGTGGTCAAGCATGTTCGCGACTCACATTTCATGCCGACCTGTTGAGCACCTTTGTTTAACAGTGGTCAGTGATACCAGTACGCCACATCAAATATTAAAACACATGAGCATAGTCTGGAATATACACGTACATTTATCCGCCAGTCATACAGCTGATCGAAGCAAAAAAAACACAAACCATGGGCTATATTTATATTTTACCCATAACATATTCTCTCAATAGCCTACACCCATCAAAACGCAACACTAAATATGTGAAAACGACTAGAAGAACGTAAAAAAAAATACTAAGTCGATAAATATTAGCGATTTCGTAAATACATTAGACAAGCAAAAACTATTAGCCAACAAACTAAAGAAAAATAAATCAAACTACGCATTTTCTTCACCTGAATTAAACGGTGCTTGTCGCCGAAGTTTGTTTACACATTTATGACGAATTTGATGTATACAGCAACTTTTAAGTTGATTTGGCCATTCATAAAACCAGTAGTAAATTTAAAAGCTTGTGATCCCATTTACGTCTATAAACATAATTCAGTTTATTAAATTAAACATATAACGTACAGTAGACGAAGTCAATAAATATAAACAAAGTTCCCAGTACTTTCTGTCGCTTTAGACTTACCATTTTCTGTCGAAGCGGGCTCGTCTGAATTGATATGCTGTGGTTTGGACTGCTTGCGCCGCGACATGGTAACCTACAACCATCAGGGGCGAATAGTAAGACTATTTAGTCCCTCTCCTTTAGAAATTCTCCAGGTTGGGGGAAATTAGCCCCTCGAGTAGAAATGCGCATGTCAAAGTAATTATTATTATCAATAATGCATTGCGATTTATCATGCTCTTCTGACAGCTGATTGGCTCCGGTCCAAAGTGCTCGCGCATTATTCAAATGAGGCTTCATTGATGAGAAATGCAGAGTCGAGAGAAAGGGGGAGGAGATGTGTGTGTGTGTGTGTGTGTGTGTGAGAGAGAGAGAGAGAGAGAGAGAGAGAGAGAGAGAGAGAGAGAGAGAGAGAGAGAGAAAGAGAGAGAGAGACGGAGGGAGAGAAGTAAAAAAACGCGCAAGCGAGGAGAATAAATTTAAATCTGATTCTTAATAAACTATTATGAATCTTAATGTCTGCATGATTTTATATTAAGTTGTATTATTTTTTTTTAGATATTTATATGGATCTCATCACTTTAGGAATTTATATCCTATTATAATCATATAATCAGAAATTATAATACAATAGCTATTAAATGGATCTTAAAGTGTGGATGATTTTATATCCATATTGTGTTTTTATTTTAGATATTAATATGGATCTTTGGGTGTCTCACTTTATGAATTAATATCCTAATATTATCAGCTTGTATTATATATTTTATATGTATATCATTTCTGATTGTTTTTCATTTTTTTAATTGTCATATGTTCAAATAAAACGTGACAGACAAGTTGTTTTACGCTTGAAAATGTAGATATGTGTCCTCTATTCTAAATGAAGCCAACATTTACATTTATTTACAGTGTACATGGAGACAAATCTGGTCGTGCCTCTTCACTCTGTGATTTAAATATGGAAATCACAACTGACATTAACCCCTCATCACATTAAACACAAAGATCTGCCTGTCAGTGTACTGATAGTGTAATGTACAAATAAAGAGCAGACAAGTAAATCTATGCAAATGTAAAAGGAGAAATGAGGGAAAAAACTGCAGTTGTTTAGATCATTCAAATACAGTAGGTAAAGCAAATGTCTTACCTTACGAGAAAACCCATGTTTATATTAGTTCAGAAACAATATATTGTGTGTGCATTATGACATTTTTAGTTAAATACTGAATAACTTTATATTCATATAACTTTATATATTAAACTTTATATTCCCCAAAATATGATGGGGATAATATTTAGCATACATATAAATTTATATACATATATACATATACTTAAAAAAATGCTGGGTTGTTTGAACTCAAATTTGGGTCAAATAATGGACAAACCCAAATGTTGGGTTAAAAATGCACAAAGACACACACACACACACACACACACAGAGATCCAGTGTTTTTACCCCAGTATAAGCACATGCTCTCAG
>JAOTRC010000009.1:19930687-19944998 GCA_027497675.1 Cyprinella lutrensis | reverse complement strand
GACCAAATGTTGGTGTTGATAAACTTATATTTCCCATAAACTAAAGAAAACACACACACACACACACACACACAAATGTATATCATTTATAATTTTTTAGCATCTTGATGAATACACTTTAAACAATGCTGGGGTTTTTTAACCAAAATTTGGGTAAAATATGGACAAACCCAAATGTTGGGTTAAAAAATTAATTTCAAATATTAACCCAACTTCAACTGTAAAATTTGGAATTGCATTTTTAACCCAAAATTTGTGTTTGTCCATTTTTGACCCAAATTTGTTTTGAAACAACCCAGCATTTTTTAGAGAGTTAGATTACAATTTAACTGAAAAATGTGTAAAAATGTAGATTATTTGACTAGTTTCTGTCAAATCTTTCCCAATTTTTCATTTTGAAAGTTGGAAACAGGTTAACACAATAATTCGACAGTCGACACGACAGTCGTGACGCGACACCGTTTTATACCCTGTTTCCAGAAAGCTCCAAGCATGTACAGTACATGCTGCAAGTACGTAAATAAACAGCAGACGACTGATTTTATTTAGGAAGACAGTCCCACCACCGTGCTGTATTTACCTGTACCTCAACCGGCTTTTTCTCTTCAACCACAACAGGCTGTAGGCAAGCAAATATTAGCATTAATTTTGCAGTAATCCTCAATTCCCAAGGCACTTAACACTGCCTGTTTATTCTATCAAAGACAAATACTGAGTCACTGGTTACAGAAAGCCTTTACATGAGCCTGAATAAATCTGATGCAAGTATGAAGTGGAGGCATGGAGAGCAGTGGAACCCAAAGCGCATGGTTTAGTTGGCCGACTGTTGTGACATGAGGTAATGGCTGCTGTCAACATGATGTCAACATAATGGAAGTTCACTGACTCATTCAATGAGTTTTCCGCTAATTGAATGGCCTATGTGTGAAAACATTTCAAACATATTGTATATATACCTTTGAATATCACATATTATAGCTCTCTCACACAAAGGGCAAAATAATAGTAGCTCCTTGGATTAATTTGCATGTCAACAAATGGGGTCAGTTCTGTTAATATCAGAATAGCCTATTCTCGTTCTCATTTACCACTCTTGATGTCTTAGCACTGGCTCCACTGGAGGTCGCCGCCTGAACTTTTGACACCACCTTGCCTAGCAACACCTCAAATTCACATTACTCAGTTATGGTGTGCCACATAAGCTATATTTAAAGTATTATAAGAGTCTAAGTCTCTCCCCAGACGCAAAAGAGAACAACTTTATGTATGTGGTTTATTGTCCCCTACATGTACTCGTCCTGCCAGTTTGGGCTTACCTTTGGACGGAAGAGTTTGCTGAACGAACTGTCTTTAGTTTTGGTCTTGGCAGATCCCTCTGCTTTTGTTGAAGCTGCCGCCGCTGCTTTTGTTGCAGACGTTTCCTCTTTCTTCACCACCGGCTCTGCTTTACTCTCCATCTTAGGTGGAGCTGGGGGAGGAGGAGGAGGAGCCTTGGGTGTTTCCTGTGCCTTAGAAAAGTAACTGGTTTTATTACAAGCACAAAACAGCAGATGGTTTACATCTATCTATGTATCTATCTATGTATCTATCTATGTATCTATGTATCTATCTATCTTGCTTCATTATCAAAACCTTTTTATTTATCAAAATTTTTTTTAAAGCAGGTTTGTGTCGTGTGATTGTATAGCTTATTAAAATAAGATTATAATAACAGCACAAAATGGTGAAATATTACAAGGCTCACATTTACAATCATAAATGTTATAATGCTGATAATATTATATGGCTCACATTTGTTGACGGTGCTGGTGGAGTCTCTTTCTGTGACTGAGGAATAAATATTAGGACAGTAAATATCAAGCATCGCCAGCATTTAGGACAATATATTCATACATCAGGTTTTTGCAAAGTAATCTAAGCTTGCTTGTTTTTATATTTATAAATGTACGAATGTATAAATAAATAAATCTAAAATGAAGAATTCATTTATGTATATTTATTTATTTATTAAAAAATACATTTATAAACAAAATTTAGGGTTTCTATCACTGACCTGAAGCTTTTTGACATTTTAAAACAGGTTTTAAAGTGCAAGTCTTTGAAAATGATACCGTTATCGTCAAATTTGATCAATTTGATTGTGAAAACGTTGATGTCATGCACATGCGTACTCAGTCTACAGTGTAGTGTAATGTAGTGTTTACAAAGTCACATCACCAACCACTGGCCTGGCACCATTAAACAAGATTTTTAGTAATTTTCTGGGATTTCAGTCAAGAACGGGGATCGTTCTGAACATTTTTCCAAGTTTAGTACATTGTTGCCATGCAAACATGCCTTTAGACAAAGGAGATTAAAAAACAAGATTATCCAAAATGCAAAAAATAAAAAAATATTGCTTTCGTTTTAACGAGTTTTGTTAATAATGAAAACATCATTCCAGTATACATCAGAATCGTACCGAGGTCAAACAGACATGTTAGTCTTTTAATTTAAGAATGTCCTCTGTGTTACATCATAAACCTAAGATTGCTTCATTCGACTTCATAAACGAATACAGGACTCATAATAAATGCTGCTTTGTCAGAGTATCAATGCGTTCAGCATCGTGACTGACAGTCTGAAAAATAAGAGGCATTTCTGTCCAGAATCATTGTCTCCCATCCAACACCTGAAAGCCTTTCTGTTCCATTACAATCATTTCCAACATCATCTCTTTCCTCGATATACTCCAGCTATCCGCTCAAGCTCGAGCGCAACTAGCTGCAAACCTATTGTTGTAGGCTAATGATAAAAAGCAAGGGTGCCAATCATCTGTGCCAACCTTTGTGGGAAAAAAAAAAATCTCTAGACTCATATTCATGACAGCTCATCTTTGTTGAGTGGATTGTGTAATATTTTGCGGTTAGACTCCTGTCCTCACTTTTGATGGTCTGCTCAGAGGTCAGAAAGGAAACTTGCCGAGTATTAAATGTCAACAGCGTCCTCCCACAGAGCTCTCGAGGGGTGAGTTCACCAGCTGAATGAACAGAGAACAGGTGAATCTGCCCCCTCCAGGATGTCCAATAAACCGGAGAACAAATTGTTAGTGATTACAGTTATTATGACAAATTTATGCATGCGTTGGAAAAGGTCAAAACTACAGGCTTTCCAACTGACAGCATGAGTCAAAGCGGAGATTTCTGAATGTGACTCCAGACTGTGACTTCAACAAACTAAAAAAGGCCATAATAATTTAAAGTCTAAAGTGGTTCATACGCGTTCTTTGTCAGTGTTTCCTGCACCGAGATGTTTGGTTCGCAAACAAGGGAATCTTACGAACTAATTATTTTTAGTGAGTCCATCATTTAACATCTTATCTTTTTGTGGACATTTTGATTTGATTCCAATTTGCTTAAAGGGATACTTCAGGATTTAGCATTAAGCTTTGTATTAGTAGAAAACCTGTAGTATTTTCGAATTACCATGCTTTCCACCCACATATCTGGCTGAGACGAGAGATTTATGTATTTTTTGTCTTGGAAAAAAATCCTCAGATGACGCAAAAATCATCATTTTGAGTCATCAGAGGATTTTTTTGGCCTGAGGCTAAAGACTACAGTCAGTAGTAGGGGCTGTTCCGTATGTTTTCAGCCCAAGAGGGTGGGATCTCACTCACAGAATGTACACATAGTGTCGGCCATCTTTTTTTGGAAGCCAAGCTAGCAGGCTCTTGTTCTGTGGAGAAAGCTGATTAGTAGGGGGTACCATCCTCTTGTTCCCGAACGTGTCCGGCTGTCGATGTCCGAGATTCAGCTTTTGATTTCTGCAGTCGCCATTCATTGTTTACGTGCACAGCTTTTGTTTCAATCTAACTGAATTAATTCTGATTGGTGAATCTGAATGTAGTGTTTACATGAACGCTAAACAAGTGATTGGTTTATGTGTGTTTTAACATTTTAAGAAAATTCCCTCTCTTCCGTGAGAGATACGAGACCGGTGCGTCTCACAGGTGTCGCTCATCGGTAATCATGCCACCGGCCTCGCTCGGTTCTCCGTACTCGTCCTGCTCGCCACGGTAAATATAATGAATGGCGACTGTAGAACGCAAAAGCCGAATTCTGGAGATGTTGGGCATTCTCGAAGCACTTTTTTGGGCAGATTCATCACGGATACTCACTAGTAGCCTAGACTTGTTGTTTAACTACTGCTCTCTGTTGCCGGAAGGTGTGGCCTCCTAGGGCAGCGATGCAAGTGCATTCTGGGAGTTGTTGTCTTTCATCCAAATAAGCCAAAAATACATTTTCTGTCTTTTTTTCAGTCTAGACAGCTCCAAATTCAAAAATAATTTCATATTTCTTCTACATGAATGACCCATTTTAAATACACATTCATCTTTCCAGAGGTGAAGTATCCCTTTAATATCTTCCCTCCTGCACATGCCCTCAGCAATTCAAAACTTGTCCCGCAGCAGACTTTCAAGAATATTTAAGCAAAATGGACAAAACAGACTCAAATAAAATTCTGAAATTAAATCTGAATCCTATCTGGAATATTACTGGACAATAATACGTCTCTGGTCACAAAAAATACTCCCGCCATAAACTCCAAATGTTTTAAACTGTTAGCGATCAAACTCTTACTATGATCCACCATCGCCGGTTCAGGACAGGAATGGCCCTGATATTGCAGTAGTGTCTGAGGGAAAACCCTCAGTTGTGTGTACGTGGCCTGATGTAATGCACAGTATGGCAGACATTTATGTACTTCAGTGATGCGGAGGCTTTATTCCATTCAACAGAGAACAAGAACTTCATTCTACTGAGCTTTGTGAATGTATCAAAGAGAACGAGACCTGCAGATAAGAAAACGGTTTCTTGAAACCAATTGGTTGTTAATGTAATCCTCCGTTGTCTGCTCAGTTTTTCCCCCCCTCCATCTGAAAAGACGATTACATCTTAGATTTCAGCACATTGTCAAATGTTCCAGCACTTGAGGGCAACGGGCACATAAGGGTACCTTGAATGTAACCTTTGTGTTCGGTTAAGGGCTGCCGTGTCCACGCACATGAAGACTTTCAAAAGAGCAGGTCCCATGTTTACATTACACCTGGTTTCTGTTTGCTGCACGGATCGTGACTTCGCTTTTAACTTTATTCATTTGGATAGGTGATACGTGTGGTTCTTGAATAGAGCTTGACAAAGGCTCTCGAGTCGTGGGCCAGAAAGGCATAAAAATAGATGTCTTATTCCTGCACTACCAATTCTGATATAAGCGATCCCTGCGGCCACCTACGACTTTGTGATTTCTGCTCTTGATTACGTCGCCCTCAGTGGAAAACATTCAGTCAAAGCATTGCAGATGGTTTTGTCGACCGTAAGGTAATCCCAACATCCTTTAAAGACGGGAGAACCGAATACCTCAAAGGAGAATAAACCATTAGGGCTGTTTTGACTGTAAGTTTGGCCTTTTAAGTGCCTTACAGTATTAAGTAGCCTCTTAAATATCTCCACTGACTTAGGATGAAGTGTCACTCTTAGCTACTTTGGTGGTGAAGTTCCTCTAAAACTCACGATGAATTGTTTAAATAGTTTTTAAACAACAAAAAAAAGCTTCTTGACAAACATTACATGAAAGAAATGTCATTATGTGACTCCAGATGTTGTTTTGTCTTTATATTAGCCCCTCACGTTCTCAAAGTATTTGTATCATTTCTACTTTATTTCAGAGCACGATTTCCTCTTGCCAAAACAGTGCAAGTTGAGGATGAGGGACTTGTTTGGTTAAACTGCCAAGAGTGATACTTGGCTGAAATGTTCATAATGTTTATCTGAAAACAATTCAAACCTATTGCTCTTCCCATTTCTTTGTGAAACCCTGATATTTACAGATATCAGGGTTTCACAAAGAGATGGGAATAGGTTTGAAATTTGAATTGTTTTCGGATAAACATTTCAGCCATATATATATATATTCGTTTTGTATTCCAGTGTGGTCCGAACGCTGTTTTTGCAGAGCGTGGTGATGCTTGATGAGAGCCGTCAGCACTTTGTCCAAACAATGACGGCTACTCCCTGCTGCTTTTTAATCATTCAGGTCACAGTTTAGGGTCAATGCAGATTTCCAGCTCTTACGTTAGCTTTCACACTACACCGACTGTTGCAGTTCTGGAGGATGAATCAATTTACAGAAGGTTTCTACATGCTGTATTATTGTAATCACATCCATTCACTTCAAACCAAACCAAACCACAGGAATACATTGGTGCATCCTATTATGTTTGCCTCTCAATAACACAGCGTCTATGGCAATAAAAAAGATAATCTCACATGTGAGCTCTTTGTTGTCAGAAACTGTAATGGTAGTCATTAGGGTAGATGCTTTCAAACCACCGGACGAGGAAAAAAAAAGGAAGAATTATGTACAGATGTAGATTTGGCGCCTCACACGTACTGCAAAGTGCCTAGCAGACCTCCCAAAGTGCTTGATTCTTGTTCATTGGAATATAGTTAAGGTCAAAAACTAAGGTATATTGGGAAAATGGGCAAGTCCGTACTCCGTACTCCTTGAATTAGCACTTTTTCAATCCGTTTTCTCATCTCTGGCCTTTTATAGTATGCATAGGGATTCTTTATTTACCCCAATGAGTCACACTAATGCATCCTTACTAGGAAATCCGGTATCTTCGCTGATATCAGGCGACATAATCTGTGGCTTCCACGAGGGTATCGGAGGAATGATCGCTATGACCAAACAGCTCTGTAAATTTACATCGCGAGGTGACATATTAAAGGCATTGGAGAGCATTAAATTGAAGTCTTTGGCACAGGAATTTTACTTGTTTGCAAATGGCATTCCACTTTTACAGACTGTTTTTTCCAACGTGTCAGTAACCTATTTTCAGTTGCTAATACAACTTCCAGGAGCCTCCAAGCAAATAATACAATCAGGCTTCTCCATCAGACCACCAGGAGTGTAGATGACTGAGAAAATCATTCGAGTCTAGATCATTCGAGATTAGAGCCGTAACCATTTAGAGATGTTTTTGTGTCATCTTTTTTTGTTCTATCTTGTCTCTCTCTCTACAGAAAGAATCATAGATGTTATATTATCTTCCACAAAGAATTATGGACTGGGTCCAAATTTGGATAGGTAAGATTTTTTTTTTAAATGCGTCACTCACTATAAGTTAATTTTCCTAAATGACCATGTCCTGAACAGGTGTCTTTGATATGTTTTAGATTTTTATTTATGATATTAATGTTCCAAAGTTTAGGTCTGAATGTTTTCTTGTTGGTTTCTTTTTTTTAGGTTTTTGAAATAAGGCTTTTGCTCACCAAGGCTGCATTTATTTCAATAAAATTTTCAATTTCAATTCAAAATAACTGTTTTCATTTTAAATATATTTAGAAATGTCATTTTTTTTCCCTGATGGTGAAGCTGAATTTTCAGCATCATTAATCCAGTATTCATGTCACATTATCCTCTAATATGATGATTTGATGCCCAAGAAACATTTATTATTATTGTCAGTGTTGAAAACAGTCGTGCTTCTTAATATATTTGTGGAAACAGTGATACCTTTTTTTTTTCTTTCAGGAGGCATTTAATTGAAATGAAAATCTTCTTTTAATTATGTAAATGTATTAATATATAGACATTTTTGATCAGGTTAATGTATCCTTGCTGAATAGAATAATTAATTTCTTAAAATCTATGTGTATTTTTATGTGTATTATCCATACAATGTTCTGATTGACTCTGATTGTCATGTTTTGCATAACGCATATTACGTATATAGCGTATCGTCTTTTCCCCTGACCTTTTTTAAACTTCAATTATAGGCAATATCAGTTTAGGCTTGTGTTGGTTTATAGTAGTTTTGTTTTTGGCGGCCTGTTTTAATTTTAGTTTTAGTCTAGTCTTTGTGTCAAGCTGACATTTTAGTTTTTGTTAGTTTTAGTCACATTCATACTCTTTTTAGTCTAGTCTAGTTTTAGTCGACGAAAACTGATGACATTTTAGTCTAGTTTTAGTCGATGAAAACCGATGACATTTTAGTCTAGTTTTAGTCGACCAAAACCGATGACATTTTAGTCTAGTTTTAGTCGACTAAAGACATAGTCTAGTTTTAGTCAATGAGCTAATAGCTTGTAATAGCTAAATATATGGTTGTAAAGATGTATGCATGTTTTGTAATAATGCCATCTGTTTTCTCATATGTTCTCTTTGCAGTTTGAGTTGTAAAAGGTGTATAATAGTAGGTAATGGCGGTATCCTTAGCAACAAGTCTTTAGGATCCCGCATCGACGAATACGATGTTGTAGTAAGGTGAGTGCCCAGTCACCATGTTCTGCTTTTTTAACGTCTAAATCAAAAACAAAAGGATTGTAGAGTCTACAATGTAGACACAAATGCA
The DNA here is from genome assembly GCA_027497675.1 of Cyprinella lutrensis. Taxonomy (NCBI): domain Eukaryota; kingdom Metazoa; phylum Chordata; class Actinopteri; order Cypriniformes; family Leuciscidae; genus Cyprinella; species Cyprinella lutrensis. The sequence goes on along the minus strand of JAOTRC010000009.1, from coordinate 19,936,600 downwards.
GCTGATTTTCACGTTTTAGACTCAACGAGGCCCCAGTGAATGGTTACACCAGAGATGTAGGCACTAAGACCACCATGAGGATCACCTATCCCGAGGGGGCCATCCAGAAGCCTGAACGCTACGAAAAAGATTCCCTCTTTGTCTTCTCTGCTTTCAAACCTCTCGACTTTAAATGGTTGAGACAGATGGTCAACGGGGAGAAACTGGTAAGACCTTATTTCCCTCAGTAAAATCTGTATTGTTTTTTTGTTTACTTGTTAAGGTCTCCTTTATTTATTTGAGTGTGAGGTAGAATGATTCCAGTTGTTTTTACAGACCCATTTTCTGCACTGTATTTTGTTTAACTTTTATCAAACTTGAAATCATTTATGAATAATGTTAATATTGCCCTCTAACCACAAAATTGTCAATGCAGTATTTTTTTGTAAAAGGATTTTTAAAAGGAATATCTATAGAAGAAAAGGCTCCTATTGTTCAAGGACTTTAGCATGTGGTAAAACATTCTCCTTCCAGGTTTGACTGACACCTTGTGAATTAGCCTCTTAATCAGGTGGGTCGGCACGTCTGAATGAGCTCTCTCTTATCTCACACAGTTTTAATGGCTCTGCCTCCATCCCATTTCTTATCACACAAAGAGCAAGCATAAGCACTCCTTTCTCCTCTGGAGTTGGCTGACTTGGCCACTCAAGGACGTTTTTTTTTCTTTTTCACTCTTCTGCCATGTAATTATGGTCAAGGCGTTTGGTCGAGGCGTGTGTGGTTTCTCCCATAATCCCCCTTTCCGAATAAACTTGTCTTCCTCGGCTGCACATCTGCTTGTATTCCCCTGTTGTCAAGTGGGAAGCTTACGGCAACGTGCCTCAGGAGTTCCCGGGCCAACACAGCTGCTGGGCTTTCAGGGGACCAGCGCTGGATTTTTTTTTTACTGGATGACATTTGTCTATGTGCAATAGACTTGGCAGAGGAAGAAAAATAGAGAGCTATTTGATCACCCTTCCTCCCCTATGGCCCCTGAAAAGAGCCCGATTTGTCTGAACATCTGATCGTAACAAGCTGGACAGTGGAAAGTGCTCAGATAATTGATCTGCCCTCTGACTTCTGATACATTGGCTTTGATCCCATGGAAGGAAGAATTTCCTTCACCAAATGAGGGGTCAAGAAAGCTCCAATGTGTCTTCCATAATGTTAGAAACAGCATTCAGAGGATGGTGATTGACGAAAACCATAGTATTAGGTAACAGAATAGCTTTTTTTTTACCCTGAAAATGGAAAATTGAATGTTCATGCCATTCTGGAATCTAACGGGGAGGTTCTTGGTTTTTAAAATGGTTGTAAATGGGCAGTATTTATACATCCAAGATAATGTAAGAAGATTCTAGATACCCGACATTGGCTTATTAAGCTTAAGTCATATTAAGCTTTGGTATACAACTCGCCCTTGGTGAATTAGGTTTACATGCAAACGTTTACATGTGCTTTTACTTTTCTAAGCAATCACAATAATACGGTTGGATTTCTATCCGATGGATAGTAAAATGGGCAAAATAAACTACTTTGCCTTACGATGAAAGAGGGAACCAAGCCATATCTAGAAACAGAATATCACCGAGACCACCCAGAATACCCTCGCAACCACATAGCAATCGACATAAACCACTAAGAACACCTTAGCAACTGCATAAAAACCCCTGGCAGTGATTTTTGTTCAGGCAAGCAGCGCTCAGATTTTCTTCCGAAAATGTAAAAATGCAGTTGCTGATTGTTTTTCTTCCTCCGGCAGACAGCCACAGCTGTAAAAGATGTTTACATCCAGCTAGTCTTCGTGACCTCCCGTGCATGTATTAAGTTGTAAGAGTATCATGTTTAAAGTTGAGTTTTTAACCGATTGTCACTTGACAAATGAAGCCTATCACTATTGTGAATTCTTACAGATGAAAAACGACTGACTTCTATTCTTCTCTCTTGATCAACGTCAGACTCCGAGAGCCCCTCGCATTCCCCTCGCTCCCTTCTCAAACAGTTTAACTTTGGCCATGTTTATTTTTAACTGGCGAAGGGTGGTATTTTAGGGCCAGATGAAAATCTGACTAAGCGTTTATCTAGTTTGTGCGCTCTATACGTACTGCAGATGTTTCTTTGAGTAATTTGAGTAATCTCTAAACAATAACAGCCGTTCATCACCATGCTTAATCACACATAATCTTATCAAACACTGTGTCCCTAACAACAGTATACAGTTCATCGCATGTTTGAAAACAAATACGTTCCCCGCAGGCCGCTTCCAAGTCTTATTTAGATCTTACGACATATCTTTGAAAATTTCATTGCCGCAATGAAAAATCCCGTTGATTGACGTGTGGTGATGTTGCTGCTACTTTGCCAAAATATAAACGCTTCCCTTTTATTGGCAGAAACCTGGTGGTGAAATGGAAAACGCTTTGTTTGTGCAAGCGGTGACAACAGCGATTGAGATCCATTGTGTGGCGACGTCTTTCATTTGGAGATGAACACATAAAGGCATGTGCGACTGTGTGGGCAGTTGGCTTTAGAAAGGCACGTAGCTTTAGACTTCAGTGTAATCCTTGACTAGCACTGACTCCTCACTCTCTTCATCTCAAACAGTCACACTGATGTAACTTTGAACAGTGGCTGCTTGCAGCATTGAAGGGTTTTTTTTTCTCTCTGCTATTCTTTTGTACGGGTGGAGGGAATGCCAACCTTTTCAGTTCATTACTTCGTATTGACAGAACAGTAGACGGATGTCTTCCCAGCATCTTGCTGGAGTTTACCTAAATATTATACTATGACTACGTTTACATGAAGCCAATTTTCGGGTTATGGTCGGGTTAAGGTCACTATTAGGGTTTCTGAAACATTAGGAGCAGGGGGAGTTTCTCCTGTATACATTGAATTGCAATATCCCGATGTAAACGGCGACGTGCGGTTAGCGTCTAGACGTACGGACAACCTTAAGACGCAATATGCGTCATTTCCTATTCTTCTTCCTGTATCCAAAGTCAACAACAACAGCAGCACGTGGATAATGAATAGTTTGGGGCAGATAGCGATCGCCTTTGTTTGTGCTTTGATGCATTGACCTCGCTCCAAAAGTATGCTGTGCTGTCTTGCCATGTTTATTTCCGGTTTACTAAACGCAGATTTTCGTATGCGCCGAGAAGTTTCTCTACTCAAAAGACCAAGGTGTCCTTGCGAATTGAACAAACCACTATGGGGATATGGCGATACGCGTTTACACGAACAAAAATTCGGGTTAGAGAAAGGGTACCCCATGTATAATATCCCGGTTTTTAAAATCCGGGATATGAGCATATTCGGGTATTTTCCGGTGTGTACATGGCCGTTCGCGACCGGGTTATTGGCTACATGTAAACGTAGTCTATGAGGCATAAGCACTCTTCACACATGCAACCACCTGTTAGTTGAATTATTGCATTTTGATGAAAGATTATGTAGACAAACAATTCTGTTTTTGGAATAACATGCATGTAATGAATATTTAACAGTAACGTCATGGATGTGCGTTACAGCCGACATAAAATCAAAATTAGCCATTGTAACAAGGTTAGGTGTAATGGGAAGAAGGGGGCGGGAACCGGCAAACATTCCAACAAACTTGTAATCATAAAATAAACAAACAACAATACGAAAGTAAAGGCGGCAGCTCCTCGCGGCCGACTGCCACCACATATAAACAAAACATAACATAAATAGTCCAGGCCTGGTCCTCTCTCATCCTTCACTGCCGTCACTCCTCCTTTTATGCTTCCGCTCTTCCGTGAGAGATACGAGACCGTTCGTTCACATTTCTTAATGCATGTTATTGGTCTTATAGAGTGCTGCATGTGTAACGTATATTTGTAGCCCAAAACCCAGGAACAAACTGGGATTTTTAAGTTCCATCATCCTGAGGTCAATGGGTTTTTGTTAGTCTGTTGTTGTTGTTTTTTTTCTTTTACCTTATAACCCTGAATTAAAATGTCACATCTTGATTTTTGTGAAAAGTCAAAATAATTTTCTGTGGTCACGGAGTTGAGTTAGTTTTGATCTTAGTACATTACTTTCAAACTAAACGCTCGACACAACTCTGATTTGTTAAAACTCCATAAATGCATCACTTTGTTCTCTTGATTTCACCTATTTCAGCCATTCAATGGATTAACGCCTCAGAGGTCACTGATGTAAAAAACACAAATACGAGCCTGATTTGAAAACGGGCAATGGGCTAGCCGTCGTGTGTGATAAGAGCGTACTTAATTAACAAGTCCTAGAGTTCACGGAGGAGCATGTGGCTCCCACGATAATTATTTTCATTCAGAATACCATTGACTAGGTAATCCTCTTGCTTCTCTCTGAATATATTTACCCATCACTTCCATATGTCTTAATCCCTTATTATTTCAGCCTTACATGGTAAGAGCAAGGCAAAAGTGTGTCACTTATCAGACACTCCTTCAGGCTCCCTCTGTTTGGCATTTATTGGAGGTACTTTCCGTTTGTCGGCGTGTTGCATAGCATTGCCAGTTGTATAAAACAGTAGTTCCCCGTTGTATCTTGTGGTTTAGATTTTAGTAGCTTTATTTGTATGTAACTCTTGGAGTACACACTGTTGTGTGCATGAATATCTTTGTTGATGCCTCTTGAGAGCGTGCCTTTGTTTACTCACGAACCCTTAAGGAAAGGTGACTCATGGCACTTTTGCGAAATTTTAAAGGGATAGTTCATAATTTACTCATCCTGGGGAATTTAAAAACAATCCTTGACAGTCTTTTTAGAAGAGGACCAAAGTGAAAGTGCAACATAAGTACTACTAATAAAAAATACTGATATGGCTTGTTCACTACATTAAAGTCAATAGCATTGTGTGAGAAATGGACTGACATTTGTTGCTGTTGCCTGAAATTGTTGGAATCTGCCCTACCTGGTGTTCATGAGCGAAATAGCGATGACTTATTCATGAACGAGTCATTCTTTGCATTCTTTACAATTAATCCGTTGATCCAATTCACAAAACTGCTCTAAATGAGTCATTCATTGATTTAACAGCCCACTAGAAGGGAAGATTATCAGGGAATATTGATGCACAGTGAATAATAATCAGGGAATAATAGTGCGTTCTTTTTGAAGCTTGAAACGGGCTTCATGAAACCTTTTTATTTGTCACTTTTTATTATTGAGAGTCAGCACTTTTGATCTCTTTGTAGCTTGATTGCAAGTCAGCATTTTCAAGCTCTTTGTAGTGGTGTTTTTGTAAAAAAGTGTCTGTTTTTAGAGTTTGGTGCAGGTGTTGTCCCTCCATTTGACCTAATGGAGCAGCAAGCCAGGGGTTAGCAAGGGGACATGTGGTGGTTTGCTTCTGAACATGCCAACAACCAGGCTTTCATCAGCCAAACAGTCACTACGTCTCTGTATTACATTTGAGGCAGTATAAAGGTACCAGAACTTTTAACCAGTCATTTGCTTAGGGTATAGCGCCAGTCTCTGATGACATACCAATGGACCAACCACTGGCCACTTGCAAAGCATTTAATAATCACAATCTCTAATCTGATTGGCTGACTTTTCGCAGCCTACCTGGAACTAAGTTGACTTTACAACAAGCCGTTTTGAGGATGAAATATTATCGGATTTGGCAAGGTTAGTAGCATTAAACTAAAGATATGTAGAGTTTTGTTTGAGAAACTTTGTTACCATGTAACTCTACAAACACAACTGTGTATTCTGATTTTCTTTCTGAATTGCAACCAGTGCTTAAATGAGTAGTTCACAAGTTTGCTGATAATTTACTTACCACATGTCATCCAAGATATCCATGTCGTTCTTTCTTCAATCGAAAAGAAATTAAGGTTTTTGATAAACATTCCAGGATTTTTCTCCATATAATGGACTTCAATG
>JAOTRC010000009.1:19907400-19918271 GCA_027497675.1 Cyprinella lutrensis | reverse complement strand
AGAATCGTTGGGAACCGGAATCGAAACAAGGAATTGGAATCAGAATCGTTCAAATTCAAACGATACACAACCCTACTTAGGATGTTCATCAGGCAGAAAATAAAAGAGCGGGACCCAATTCATATTTTTTACTTGGACCAAACAACCCATCACAACAGCCTAGCAACTAAATAGCATTAATAAAAACACCTTACGATATGTCTACACCAGACTCGACCGCAACAGCTAGAATCTATCCACATTGGACGCGACAAAGTAACAATTGCAAATCCATTTGTCCTTCCTATCAGAAGTTGCACATGTGCTAGGAGTAGTAGATCAGAAATAGAACTGAGTTTACTATTGGGGATCACTGAACATAATACGTTGTATATGCCGCCTTCACGTCTGGTGTAGACATGTGTTAGCAATGCCTTTGTAACCACTCAAAACTCCCTAGCAAATGGATTTTATATACTGTAGACCACCATTTATTGTGAAGCATGTTGGTATAAATGCTAAATATCGATTGTATGTTAGGCCGCTACAGGTTTAGGCCACTTGAGGTTTTGCATACATAACAATAAGATGCACTAAAAGAAAGGGGATCCTTTGAACTCATGTTGGATTTCTGTTGGAATTTTTTCACATCTGCTTTGGTTTAAAAAGCGCGAAAAGCCGTTTTAGCACCACCTGCCTTTCCTTTTTGCCACTTTCTCATCATAAAACCCGCTTGCGTCCCTGTCGAATGCCTCGCTCAGCATTCATTCCTGAACTTTACTGAGCTCCCTCCTGTTTAAACGATTCTGTGAGCTGTTCGACTTCCTCTGCTGTTCTGTAAATTCCTCGTTCTCACTCTGCTGTTTTGTGGTTTCTCTTTCAACACACAGTTCCAAGAGTCCCACCCCGAAATATCCAGGTCTACAACCCATCTCCCAACACTCTGAACGTGCGCTGGGAACCCGCCTCGGGCCAGGTGCAGCAGTACAGGGTCGCCTACGCCCCGCTAAGTGGGATCCGGCCTCTTGAGTCTGTGAGTGATGCACGAACACGCATGCACGGCATTAACTAATGTGCATTTAGAGGACACTTCAATGCAACTTAAGTTGTGCATTTCATGGAAACCAAACTAGTGACATTGCCAGGATTCCTGCGGGGTCTTAAAAAGCCTTAAAAGTATTGAATTTATGAATTTGGAAATAATACCTTAAAAAGTCTTGAATTTTGATGTCTGGGTCTTAAAAGTTGTGCTGTATGTTAGTGTTAATTTCATTGACGAAAGTAATGAACTTTTCTTCAACGACATTTTTTCAGTGATGAAAACGAGACGCTAACTTAATAAAACCTAGTTTTTGAATGACAAAAACTATGACGAAAATCTATTGACATCTTCAACGAATAAAAACTAGATAAAAAATGTTAGATAGTGTCGATCTGGGAGGCGATCCAGTCAGAACAGATGTCCTGCGTGTGTGTAGCTAATGTTAAAACACAACTTAACATTGTTCAGCAAACTTTCTTGTGGCCTACTGAAATGTTTTTATTTTACCTGCTTGACTTATCATCTTTTACCCATTCCACATTTGAAAAATAAATGAACACAAGTTGAAGGATTTTGTTTTTCTTTGCTGGTAGGGACGGGAAATTGGTATTAATTTTTTATATAAATGGTCTTAAAAAGGTCTTAAAAAGACTTGAATTTAACTTGAAGAAACCTGTAGGAACCCTGTATTCATCTTTGTCCTTGTCACACTGTATGTTTCTGATCCAAACCTTTTATTAATTTTAAAGCAGTTTTAAGAAAACTGTACCTTGAGAATGAAGCAGTGGTCTGTTGGTGCTTTGTATCTGATTCTGTATTCTTTGCAGTAGTAGACGTTCACATTGTCAAACTGCACCAAGCACACAAGGTCCCGTGATGCCTGATGGACAGAGATCCCCATAACGCACACAAATATAATTTCTTGACATTTTCACCAAGCCGGCTATTATTTAGGTCTGTTGTGATTAATTTAATCAAAAAATAAACTGATGTACATTGAGCATAATAAGCGAGGATTGCCCTGAACTCAAAATGCACTGTATGTTTTACTGTCTGGGTTGCCTGAGCCGACCTTTGTCTTGCCTTTGGGTGAGTAATACAATCCAGAAGCCCGAAGTAGGAAGTAGCGCTGTTTCCAGGATTTCTTGCCATCTTCCTTCATATACAGAATGCCCTCAAGGTCAGGCACAATGATGGAGGCTCCACAAAAATTCTCCTAAACCCAGAAATACAGAACCAGACATTACATGACTCCATTAAAATCTTTTGATTGGTAAGCTGACATTAAATCTCTCAGTTATATGAAAAGTTGAACGCAGACGCACCTCCAGAAGTTGTTCTTTGTCTTTTTCTTTCATGTCCATTAGAGATTTCTTATCCTTTTTCCACATATAAAAAAACTGTAAAATAAAATGAAATGAGGGCTTCATTTGAATCAGCATTCAACAAAATGTCATGTTTAAGTAATAATGTTGGTCACGAAGACAGTCTCTACACCAAAGAAGTCTTGTAGACTTCTACAATTACAGAAAGCTGTCAATATGCTGAGTTGAACTGTTTTTCTAATTTCTGTTCCATTTTTTTATTGAACTAGAAATAGAGAAGTCAGAGAGCAGTTTTTGGACTGGAAATGTCACTTCTGTGAAACATTGCTGTAGGGAAAAGCATTGATATTTTCATGAGCTGTAATTCAAATTTCATTGGCTAGAAGCACAAATAGCCGTCCAAATACTTGCCTGAGGGTTTTTGAACACTTCATATCTGTCCTTTTTCTCAAGAAAAACCACTTTGTTTTCACTGTCCCTGGTCCATGTAGAAAGAGGCTCAACTAGGTTCTCATGGTCCTCAAACCCTCGTTCTGTGGAAAGGTCAAACTCAGTTACAATGTCATCATTATTTGTCCATACCGCATTTTCCCATTTTCATAAACAAATACTGATAATCAATATTTCCCCTTTGAAGTTATGAACACTTTGAGTAAAGATTGATTTGACAGACACTTTTCCAAAGCTATATTAAAATACACAGATATATACTTTAAGGATAATTAGGAACACCTGTTCAATTTCTCATTAATGCAATTATCTAATCAACCAATCACATGGCAGTTGCTTCAATGCATTTAGGGGTGTGGTCCTGGTCAAGACAATCTCCTGAACTCCAAACTGAATGTCAGAATGGGCAAGAAAGGTGATTTAAGCAATTTTGAGCGTGGCATGATTGTTGGTGCCAGACGGGCTGGTCTGAGTATTTCACAATCTGCTCAGTTACTGGGATTTTCTAAAGTTTAATACTTAAGTTTAATACTCAAGTAACCTGAATCAAATTCTATCAGGGCCAAACATCCTACAGGTTTCCTAGGATTAAAACCCAGTGTTCTCAACACTAATGAAATTTCAGGTCATGTTCGGTAACACTGATTGAAGTGAACATCAAAAAAGAAAGTGTATTTATTGTTTTCCCTTCACTTTGTCGACACAAAGATGAGTGGATGGAGTCTGGACATTGACCCCAGCCCGCTCAAAGGTAAATTTGTACATTGCACTCGGCCTCTTTTGATCTTGGCTTTATTACAGTCGAAGAAACACTCAAGCAAAAGGGAGCGTTTCAGCTTTTTTTTTTATGATTGACCACAGATATATAAGCTACAACACTGGGTCAAAAAGTCCGAGAACTCTGGAGTTTTTGTTTCTTCATTTAAACCTGGAAATACTAAGAAAGTTTCAGATTTTGAAACCTTTCAAACGAAAGAAAAGTTCTGATGTAAAATGAATAAGTCATAATGTGACACTGATAATGTGCCCCTTTGTACAGAATTTCTTTAAGATGCTCTTTGGAAAATCTCAATTCATGCTGGAGAACGCTAGCCTGGATGCCAGCCCGAACCCCGCCCACAACAATTTTTGGTCCAGAAGTTTTTTGGGAAATTAATCAATTTGTCCAATAATGGCAGACAGGAAACAAAGAGCTGGCTGAAGTTCAGGAAGTAGTGCAGCTGTGCATAAAGCCAATTGTTATTGTACTAAAATTAATTAAAAAAAACAAAACACATGAAGCGTTTTCACTCATGGTCTCGGATCCATGACTTTTTATAGAGCAGCGCAGCAGTGACGCTAAAATCTTTGGCAAACAAAGGCTTTCCACATAAACTAGCAGTGATATGCACTAGGATTACTCAGCATCCCAAACAGCCAGCTCTTTTGTTGGTTCACAAAGCTCTTGGTACATTGACAAGGGCAGAATCTCTCTCTTGCAGTCTGTGAGCTCCACGCAACCTTTCCCCGCGGTGTACCCCGAGCGAGACACGTGCCGGGCCAGAGGATTGGATGGTGTTGTTTTGTGTGTCAAGGTCTGGAGCGCAGTGGCTGAGGGCAGCTGGTCAGTCCTGCACTTTTTTACATTACATTATTTTTTTAAGGTTCCTGCAGCCAAAGCAATGAGAGAGGAAGAATACTGCCTCAAGGGCAAAATGTACACAGCTTGCTGTGTATTTCAGCAAAAAGAGACAAATTTACCTGGCGAAATCTTTAGGAATTAAAGGAAATGATCAAGCTAAAATGCTAATTTATTCGCTCTCCCTCATGTTTTTATAAATACAAACCCATGTGACTTTCCTTCTTGTGTGGAACAAGAAAGTGTTTGAATAATGTAGTTGGTCTCTTTTTCTATTACAAAAATGGCTTTCGAGCATCAAAAGGGATGCAGAAGCACCATAAAAGTCTTTTGAAGGCATACAATATCTTCAGATCTTATTCAGTATTTTTTTCCAAGACCAATGTGAACGGATCTTTGAGTCAGTGAGTTGGGCTTGGGAATTGGTTCAGTCAGATCACTACGTCTGATACATGAACAAATCATTCAGATTGGCTTTCTTGAACCGGATCAATTGATTCATTGAACAAATCTGACAGAATGATTGATTCACATTCACACATTCATTTTCATACTTTCAGTGAAAATTGAAGTAAAATTCAATATGCTCCACATATGGCTTCAGATCTTATTTAACAATATTTCCCATGACCAATCTGACAGATCATTGAATGATCGTTGAATTTGGGAATCAGTTCAGTCGGATTAATCAGTTTGATCTATTAACAAATAATTCAGATTGGTTTTCTGAACTGGATTAATGGATTCATTTTAAATATATATATATATATATACATAAAAAATTGAGGTAATCAGTAACTTTGTACTCATACATTTTAATTGATTTTAACTTAAAATAGAGTTGTGAGTAAACTCAATTTTTAATTTCTATGGAGTAAAGTCAACTTAAATATATGTTGTAGTGTAAACTTGGCAAGATTTAACTGTAAAAGTGATCAGTTGACTTAACTTTTAAATAAGTGAGGATCGTTGCCTTAAAGATATTAAGCATAATTGAAAAATTACGTTATGTGTAACTGTCAACTTATTTTTTTCAATTATACATGAAGAATTTTATGACTTAATTAAGTTTACGGCAATGGGTTTCCATGATGGGTTTTGGAATTTAGTTTCCCCTGTAAACATCTCCTACTTAAAGGTGCTCTAAGCAATGTTGGATGACGTCGGTTCGAAGTATTCGAAGACGTTATGTCAAACAAAACGGAGGCTAGCTCGACCCTCCCTCCTCCTCGTTTGCACACTAACCCCCCAATCCCCACCCCCAAATCCTTCTTGTCGGTTATTGGCTGGAACACTGTTTGTTATATTTCGTGGTGCGGGTTGGCCCAGTTTGTTTTTGTTAGTTTGTTTTTGTTGCCGTTTGTGGAGCCTGAAGTGTCTACAGAGACGGCGTTTTTTTACAGTGTGTTCAGGGGACAGGCAGCTAGCGGATATGTTTCCTGTATGTGACAAAAAAATGTGACATCGCTTAGAGCAGTGGTTCCCAACCCTGTCCTCGCGCCCCCTCAACACTGCGCGTTTCCTTCGTCTCCCAAATCAAACACACCTGATTCAAATCATTAGCTCATAATCACATGGGTTAATGAGCTAATGAGTTTGATTGGAGACGAAAACACACCGTGTTGAGGGGGGCGCGAGGACAGGGTTGGGAACCACTGGTTTAGAGCTCCTTTAACATTTATCTTGCTCAAAAAACTGGATATAACACTTCATTTTAGCATTTTTAACATCACTCTCCCTTTTGAGTATCATGGAAAAGCATGCTGGGAAATAGAATTCCCAGCCCAGTTTCAGTTCAACTTAGGGTTGCCTAAATTAAGTAAGTTAATGAAACTCAAAATAATGAAACAATTTAGATTACTTAACTTTGTGAACTCAAAAGAAAAAGAAAGTTCTAAATACTTAAAGTATTTTAACAATTTGATTGAACTAATTTGTTTTATTTAAGTTTAAGTTTTTCCCCACTCAAACCAATTCATTATTTTGAGCATTAGGGTTCATTATAACATAAATGTTATTTTAGACGACTTTTATGGTGCTTATCCCTTTGAAGGATTTGTATTTTCAGTCACGATTCATTGTAATTGGAAAACATCTAAAAAATGTCTTCTTCTGTTTCACTTCTGTGTCAAGGTTTTGAACAACAGGGGGTTTAGTAAATGATAAGAAAAAGTTTGTAAGGAAACCTTCAGAGAGACACGTCTCCAAATGTCCCTTTTGGGAATCGATTTAATCGCGAAAAACAAACACACGTTGGCCTCGTCTCCAGCATAATTTCTCATTCATTTCAGGGCATGCACATCATGCTGGCTCTGTTTTTTGATCTGACTCTGCATAAAGACGTTCGCTCATTAATTCTACCACGTCTTTGACCAAAAAAGAGAACTGAATAAAATCTGTCAGGGCCGTGCTATGCCAGATCTGTGTGCACCGAAACACACAGTGAATATGAATATATTCACGCAAAGCCATGCTTACTAATGTTCATGTTCAAGTTAATTTAAATCATTTAAAATACAGTATGAATTCAGCACATGCATGAATGTTTCCAATGAGTCATAAAGCTAAAGACTAAAGTTAAGCATAACATGACCCCTAGACGTAAGCATGAGAAAACGTCATTTATCTATTTCAACACAAACATAGCTAAAAAAAATAAGCAATACAGTAAGAATAAATCTCTGCCCTTTACAGTCCTGACAGTTTGACTTATCAATAATAATGACCCATCATCATCACTGTCATATTTCATACCTGTGTGTCTGCTGCAATAATGGATACCCGTTTATGTTCTTTCAGTGTCAAGCACACAGTTGCCATGAACAATATTAGACACCATAGGCTACTTAGCTGTAAATATCTGAGGTTACGAAACAAAGTCTTTCATGAACAGAAAATCTGTCCTGAATTTGGATATCCTCTCATCCAAATGACTTGGAATTTTGAATGTATTATTTTTCTTTTGAGTAGGAACATCTGTTTTCACATTATGCGGTAAATGTCCATGTTAAATGCAAAATAATAAAGCTCTGCACTCATTCCAATTAGCACAGTAATCTGATTTAGAATATTAACTAATGATGACAAATTAATTGAATTTGCATAGATTCCAATTTGAATATTCCATAACATTAGATCACACTTAAATCCTCTAAAGAAAATCCCAAATTACTGTTATGTTACAAATAAGCAACACTTTAAATACAGTGACGGTATACATATTACATCAATTTTATTCATTACAAAAGAAAGAAACAATGAGGCACTGGGGCAAGTTGTCAAATGTGTCATTTTAATTCATTACTTAGAATAATTTGTTGGCCAAAACAATGATTTGATATACAGTATCCATTTAATTTTTTTCTCTTTCATTATTTTTTTTACTTACTGTTTATTTAGCCAACATGAAGTTGCGTTGTGACAACTTACCCCATATAATGTGACATACCTCAAAGGTGGCCTGTGAAAAGGTCAATGAGTGTTAAACTGTTTTTTTTATTATTATTTGTAGTATCCATAAAGTAACTTAAAATAAACCTACCCTGAGAAATAGGGAGTAAACAATATTACTTGTAACACAGTTAGTCCAAAACACGAGCTTTACCGGTCTGAAAAGTCCAATCAAAAAGAAAAATACTATTCATCTCAATATAACATGCATAAAAATATGAATATTAGCCTTACCGTTTCAAAGTATATGATCCTCGTTTTATTGCTCATCTCGGAGGGCTCGTGGTTGTTTCTCCTCACCGCAGAGAAAGCCACTTTGGAGTTGGCGGCGCGCAAGGAGATGCCGAGCGGCGAGGACGAGCTCTTCCAGTCGGCGGGGTTCGAGTCACAAACCACCAGACATTTGCCCTCCAGGACGATGGGTTCCGTGTCGTTTTGAGAAAAAGCCAACTCAAACATGACGGCCAGGCAGAACAAAAGAGCAACGCAGTCGACAAACACCTTATTTGAGGATTTTATGGACACCATGATGAATGATCTCCAATGTAGCCAAAATCCAAACGGCTATCCCGATCCCGTCACTTCGCTTCTGCTCCGTATTCGTGCTCGTTTACGCCAAACATCCGTCCGGACACCAATAGCTGATTTACAAATCACCAAATGCGCGTAGGTGGATGCAACAACCTTATATCTATAGTCATTTTTTGATTGTTATACTTATTCCCCTGTGTGTTATTAATTCTGATAGTTTTCAACTCCAGAAGATTTGTCAGACGAGTCTTGGAGAGATGCAGGTTCTCCTGGTGACTCCGCGTAAAAATCCACTCAGTGCGCGAAGAGATTATCCGCAATGCATGGGCAATCGCCACTTCGTGTCCGTATTAGATTTGCGCTATAAAAAACGAGAAGGACACTAAAGCAAACCCCCAATGACCCCTTAACACATCTGTGGGTGTTCGTCTTTCTCTCTCTCAACTACAAGACACTTCTTTGAGCGCGCGCACACTTAATGACGCCCGATTATATGAACTCACTGTGACGACTGGAGCGTAACGTCAGATGACTTTTCAATATCCACCTGACATCCAGCAAAAAGACATGATATTCATATTTTAAATAATATATTAGCAATAACAATCATTAACCTTTATATTACTATATTACCAATTTGTATTAATATGTATTTACAGGCATGCTCAAAAGTTTACATACCCCTTGCAGAATCGGCAAAATGTTCATTATTTTAGCAAAATACGAGGGATTATAAATCATAAATGCATTTTATATTTTATTTAGTGCTGTTCTGAATAAGATATTTTACATAAAAGATGAAAAAAGTAGCTGAATTTATAAAAATGACCCCATTCAAAAGTTTACTTACCCTTTATTCTTAATACTGTGTCGTTACATGGATGATCCACGACTGTTGTGATGGTTATTTGTGAGTCCTTTGTTTGTCCTAAGCAGAAACTGCCCAATGTTCTTCAGAAAAATCCTCCAGGTCCTGTAAATGATTCAGTTTTCTAGAATTTTTTGCAAATTTGAAAACTTTCCAGCAGTTATGACTTTGAGATTCATCTTTTCACACTGAGGACAATTGAGTGACTCAAACACAACTATAAAAAAAGGTTCAAACATACATGCAGCCCGGGATGAAAACTTTTGAACAGGATGAAGAAGTCCACACTTTTTCATTGAGTACATGCCCTTCGGAAGCAACTGAAGATACTTGGATGTTTCCCGGAGAAAAATTAAGTCACAGTCACTGCAGGAAAAGGAATACTGCATTTCAGACACAGGCCACAAAATTGAAAAAAATACTGAGAGAAGTCATAAGAAGGACAAGCAATTCATGTGCAATCTATAATGGAGCAGAGAAGCATTTCAATATTTGGCTTATGCATTTGGCACTACTTTATGCATCTCAAGTTGGAGCCGTGAAAGCCATTTGCTCTAATGTTGGACTATTAAGCAATGCAATTCTGTAGTTATGCGTGTGTGTGTGTGTCTATAGTGATTATATAAGATTATAAATGAATTGCTTTCATCAGGACTCACTACTTAAATGCAGGGTCATTAAATGAAGTCATTGCAGACAGCAAAAATACCTTTTTTCAAAAGATAATGAAGTTCAGACTCAGAAGTCAATGAAAAATGAATAATAATACACTTTGTACTCGGCTCAACTCGCAGATTTCAATCTCTCTGGAGGATGCATAGAGTGAACTTGAGCAACGCGAGGCTTTTCATTTATGGAACAAATTAAGGATGGAATATTTGCAAGCACAAATTAACAGTTAACTCACCTGGGGACCTGTTGAGATGCTTGGGAATTTATTGAATAAATGAGAGCTGTTATAACAGTTTACCTTCATGGCGTTCTTCATTTTCATCTCGGCACCTTTCTCCACTTTCCCAATGTTAGACTTCTACAAGAGAAAGACATGTTGACTATAAACTCATGATTACATTGTGTGAACAACAGGATGATGCATGATGCACATTTAGTATACAGTGTGTGGAGGGAGTGTCTCTTGCTTAGAAAAACAGCATCCGATGTGGTCATGCATATTTCAAAATATGTTTGAATGTTAAAATATGTGCATATTTCATAAATGTTTATTCAACGGATCAAAGTCATTCACCAAAAAGATTATTAGGCATTCGGTAATATACATCTAAACTATGTAATCTTAATGAGATTATAACCTACATCTTGCTGGTAATTTCACTAATGACGAGGACGTCGTTTGACTGGTTTCAAAAATAGGGCACATTTCATAGACAGTATAAGAAGTGGACAGAGCCATCTCATTGGAACTCAATTGAGACAAGTGAAGCCCGTTTTTGACGATTTTTTTAGTACTTCCGACTCAAACCGACTCAAACAGAGCTTGACGACGTAGACGTGACGTGAGCAACCCGTCTGGGCTGTGGCATGAGAAATCTGAATCATTCCCTTCCGAAACTTGCAGAGGCGGAGAGTGTGAGTAGGAGCTGTCCATGA
>JAOTRC010000009.1:19834725-19846902 GCA_027497675.1 Cyprinella lutrensis | reverse complement strand
TATCTATCTATCTATCTATCTATCTATCTATCTATCTATCTATCTATCTATCTATCTATCTATCTATCTATTCTTTCTAACTAATCTTTCGTTCTTTCTAACTAATATTTCTAACTCTTCTTTCAAACTAATCTTTCTTTCTATCTAACAATTCGCTCTTTTCTATTTTCTTTCTTTTTTCTAACTAATCTTTCTTTTTTTCTTACGAACTAATATTTCCATTGTTCTTTGTTCCTTTCTAACGAATCTTTCTTTCTTTCTGACTATTCTTTCTATTCATTATTTTATCATAGTATTCTAGCATACAGTGATTACCTGGAAACACCTGATCTTCTGGTTTCCACTGCTCTCCTTCAATTTTGCGTAAGAACTGAGATGGAGTTGGGGGGAATCTCTGGAAAGCTAGCTTCATGTACTTCTCTCTGATGGAAAGGGCACGGTACAGACCCTTACAGGACACCTCAAAGTCATCCATGGTGACCTAGTACAGTTTGGATTGTGTTAAATCCCAAGTGATCTTTTTGTTTGTAATGCAAATATTTTTAATATGAAAAAGCAATGAGGTAACATACAGTCAAATGTATTATGAACAGTCATAGAAAGCATTACAGTGACAGAGTAAAGTATTTTTAAAAGTGATCATGTCCTTGATGTCATGCCACGGCAGTTAAGTTTGTTCTTAGAAAAGAGTAGGGAAGAAGAACTGATGACTACAGGTGAAAATTAATTCCTTGACTCTCTTCTAAATGTCAGATATACATTTCAGAAACCAAATCCAGGGCTGGGCTCCACCTTCTTAGATAGAGAGACCCCTTGGCTGATCTATTTCTGCTGGTCTGGTCTTAGTCTGGTAAAGGGCAATACGTGTGTAAATCAAAACTTACATAACATGGGAATATCCCAGTCAGTTCCTGGAAGTATCAGGAAGTTATAAATTGAAACATACCCCAGCAGCATAGTCACCAGTGATGGACACTCTCTGAAAATGAGGCACTTCCAAGTAGGTTGGTTGATCTAGATCGTGAGCGCGGCTGAGAAGCTTCTTACTGTGTGGAGATTGGTTAAAGATGAGGTCGGTTAGTTTTGAGTAAACTTGGTACTAAATCACGACTTCCATGTGCAAACAGTTAAGGACTGACCCAACAACAATTATTTTTTGCAGGGTAGAGCATACTACAAGAAAAATTGACAGGTTAAATATATAATATATACTAAAATAATTTTATATAATGAATGTTTCCAATTCCATAGCGTTTACCAAGATTATAATTGTGATCATAAGTTATTGTGTGACTGCACTGACCGCTTCTCTATGTCATCATCCTCGGCTATGTGATAGGCCAGCTCCTGGTTGAGAATAGGGCAATCCTCAGCCACATCAAACAGGGAGATCTCCTCACGGGTGTCTTCATCTTTGGTTTCCGATGCAAAAACACGCTCTGCGATCGCACGCATATTATCATCCGTTTCTGGCAAAAAAGAAGAAGCAGCACCACATTGGTTTTAATGTCTCATGGTTAGCTATTTAAGAAGACGGCGGTCTACCATACAAAAATTAAAATAAAGAGAGAGAGGGCGACAGACTAAAAAGCCCTAAAGCGGTAGGCCTAAAGATGCATCAAGTGAGATGATGTCATGGCCTTGACATAACTTAAAGGGGTCATATAATGGTACATGCACTTTTACAAGTTGATTGTAGGCCTACTGAAATAAGTGTTGGCAGTGCCTGTACACAACCATCATATAATGATAAAAATCCATCCAGTGTTTATGTTTTAATCTCCTAATATGTTTTCCCCTGCCTCAAATTGAGACATTCGTTCCCTATCAAGGCTACGGAACTTCGATTTCGGATGTCGTATATGGGAACTCCATATTTTGAATTTTCCCCACGATCAACGCCAATGCGTTCATGTTCGCGCGAATCATTTTTTTACCAGACGAAGGTTAGTATAAAGTTTTGCTGAAAAAAGAATCGGTAGCAACTAAGTTTTCATTTGGTGGTTTAGAACATTTTATTAAATTGTACAAAAATGGCATTAGGCCTATATGACCCCTTTATGTATAAAAATAATGATTTTCCTATATGTGACTCTGGACCCCAAAACCAGGGTAAATTGGTGTAATGGGTAAATTTCTGAGATTCAACTATTTGAAGATCTGGAATCTGAGGGTGCAAAAAAATCAAGACATCGAAGCCTTTAAATTTGTCCATTTACGTCGCAGTTGTGCTGCAATCACTCACTAAAATATATTTTTTTAATAAAATATACAACATATCTTCATGGAACATGATCTTTACTTAACATTAGGATATCCTAATGATTTTTGGCATAAAAGAAAAAATCTATAATTTTGACCAAGACAAAGTATTGTTAGCTATTGGCACAAATATACCCATGTTGGTTTTGTGATCCAGGGTCACATATGGTAAAAGCCATAAAGACACAATAAGTGAACAACAAACTTGTACTTATATAAAGCATCTGACTGGTAGTCCTTTAGATATTTTTAACTATAAGAATATCAACTTTTGTTGAACTTTTAAACCAGAGCATGCTTTTGGCATAAGGTCAAGGACATTTTTTTCAGCAGGATTCAACTACTGAGTCATTGTGATCGCTAGCAGTGAATGAGCAAAATCTCCCATGCAGAGATAAACAAAACTAGCATGACAAATTCATTGAGCCAATACACAATTCAGCAGAACCCATAACATCATAACTCAGAAATGTCTAATTGAAAACAGACAAGAAAAAATGAGGCCAACATCCTAAAAGTTTTCAAGAATCACATTAAACATGCACAGAAATCATCTGTCTAAGCCAGAAACACAATTTAGTCATTTGTTTGCTTATGAAGTACAATGAGGTGCAATTTTTTTCAGCTGATTACAGATTTTAATTACAAATTAATTTAATTAGAAAAATATTATAAATGCATTTTTGCTCTGACATTCGAGCAAGAAAATCTTTCAGTCTGCAAAATTTAACATGAATGACTCAAATTTAAATATTTCTTATTGTTCTTACATTATAGCATTACGTTTTGAATACTAAAACAAAACAGGGTTACACTTTATTTTCAGGTGTCCATGTTAGCAAATGTGCATTGATACTTTTAAGTAATGAGTAACAATAACTACATGTAGTTAATATAGAGTTTGGGTTAGTTGCATGTACAATATAGTAGGTTAATTACTACATGTAACTGCGACATGTAACTACAACAACATGTAACTTGAAACAAGGACTCTATAAAATAAAGTGTTGCCCAAAATAGATTTAAATTAAATTATGCATGCCAGATTTTCAAAATAGTCTCAGACTTTTGGACCCCAATGTATGTTTTCACCTTAACAAACAAGTGAATAAAATATACAGATGGCTGTTTTGCCATTGTTTTGTTGCACTGAAGCAGGTTTAACATGTCGATCTTGGACCGGTTCTTTTATACTTACTCGCTGATGATTATTTATTCCCCCCAGAGTGAGTGAGAAAGATTAAAAAAATGGAAAGAAAAAGGAGGTTATAGGTTAGACTGAGTTAGTAGCAACACATTGGAACTGTGATTTTATTCACATGTGAGGGATCACACATGCCACCTGTAATAACAAACAATTCAGTAGTATTAAATACAATCTCTCTGTATTGCAGGCAATCACATTTAACAATAAACTAACAATGTCAACATGAACCTTTGTATATAGGCTATAAATCGTAGTGACTGATGGGGTATGAAATGTACAAAAAAAACCATCAAATCCATTCGGTAGAGAAAATCATTGTCATGTCAATATGACTTTTTTCACAATCCCAAGATCGCACACCTTCAAAAGAACTCAAACAAGGCTTGACATTTCACAAACAGTGACACACTATCTGTTCTCCTCAAAGAGACAAACTTTTATTTGTTATTGTTCACTTTTCATGATCATACTTTTTTTAAAAAACTGGTTTGATTCAAATTACAATTTCAAAACCTGTTTTATCACATATTTAATAACTAAAGCTCAGGCCATTGCAGCACCTCATTGCAGTACAGGGGGTGGAGTTAGATCCAGATCTAAGGGGTGGAGATGGATAGGATTAGGGGCGGGGTTAGGGATCAGGAGGCAGAGATAGAATTAGGGGTGGGGTTAGGGATCAGGGGTGGAGATGGGTAGGATTAGGGATCAGGGGTGGAGATGGGTAGGATTAGGGGTGGGGTTAGAGATCAGGAGGCGGAGATGGGTAGGATTAGCGGTGGGGTTAGAGATCAGGGGGTGGAGATGGGTAGGATTAGGGGTGGGGTTAGAGATCAGGGGGTGGAGATGGGTAGGATTAGGGGTGGGGTTAGAAATGGGTAGGTTTAGGTATATGTAAGGTGGGAGGACTTGGATCTGGATCCAACCCTGGATTTCGTGTTCTGCAGTGAGGACCATCTCAATGTTTTGGTGCATTTTACTGACTTCTACTTTCTGATTGGTGGAATTTTCTGCGCAGAATCATGGGTAATGTAGTTTTTCACCACAAATTCTGCAAATATTTGAAAAATAAGTTGAAATAATGTGGGCTAACAGCTTTAACAGAAGCAAATACAATCGATTAAAAACCTCGTAGCTCACAGTAAGGCTGTCTTTAAAGGTTTATAATTTGTCATTTAAAAATCAATTTCTCTATGGAGAAAAGGAGTTTTTTTTTCTTCCGGAATCAGACTGTTTCACTCTACAGGCTTTTATATTACAATTTCAATGCGATCAAGTGCTCATTATATCTTTCAGAAACAATAAACAGTCATCGATAATTGATGTTTTCACTTTTCTTCTAGAAAATCAGGGGTGGAAAGCGGTAAAAGCGGTAAATATTTACTATTTAATCATATGCGACATTCAAAGTCATGCACAGCATTAAATTTGAAAAATGAAAAATTCATGTGTGGAAATTAATGATAATGGTTATTTTGTTTTTAGTTCGCCGAGAAACCGATGGTTACGGCCTTAAACATAAAACCGATCCTTCGCGAGGCAGATCCTGAGATAGGAGACGGACTGAACAACCAACAGCCTGAGGAGGACTTTGACCCCAGCGAGCCCGTGAGCCCCACGACAAGTAACATGACCGAAAATGGAAATGTTGTTGATCAAGAACATGGCAAGGAACATATCATTTCAAGTACTGAATCAAATGCATATTCCTATTCATATTCATAGAGCAAAGTCTTGTACAGCGTACAGAAATCGGTGCTCCCATCATGGAATGCATTACATTATAAAGCACTGCTTTACTCTAAATGTCCCCAAACCAGCATGTGTCTTATACAATCATACAAGTGTTTTTTTTCACGACTGAAAGGGTTGCTCCTTAGCATGAGCTGTGATTTCAAACATATGCTGTAGAAACTACTCTGTGCTGCTGAGAGTGTTTGCCGTGTCCTATGGTAGTTATGAAATATAATCCACTAATGTAACAATCAAAGGCACATAAACAAAATTGTAGTGGTGGTTGAGGGTGGCTTTTTGTTGAGCTAGCAAACACACACACACACTACTTATTCTAAAAGAGCAAGGAAGAAAAGTGGTGACGCACTATGAAAGTTCCTATGGATGCTTTTCCCAGAATACTCGACAAACCTCAACATTCTTAAATGGAAGTTTTAAACATTCTTAGAATGTTTGGAAGTAACCTTTTCAGAACTCTTCAAAACTTTCTTAGAAGTGTTAGCTGGGATGGAGTATAGTGTTGTACATAAAAAAATGAGTATATCGTTATATTATGCTCAACATCGTGTTTGTTTTACTATTTTGGCGTTTTTGTATGCATTTGCTGTTAGGCAGATTGTTAAATGGGATTTCGGGGATGTTTTGTATTGTTTAATGTAAATATGTGCATCGAAAATCTCAATTTTTGTTTGTGAATTGTTCTTTTATTGTATTTTATTTTAGGTTCATGTAAAATAAACTACATATTAAAGCATTCCTGATAACGCGTCTATCATCTACTCGCCACTTATGGGGTGTGAAATGTCCACAGAAGAAACTACTGACAAGTGTTATTGTGTGAAACTGAGTCCAAGAGATGCATTGTGGGATACTCTGACTGTCCACAAGAGGTTGCCATTTCCATATCTGTGGAGTTTTGGAAAAAAATATAGCTTACAGTAGCCTAAAATCACATTGCAATATTTTCTTAGTTCAACTCACTTAACTATTTGGGGAAAATATACGATTGTAATGTATCGCACCGATGTAAATATTTCTGACTTGACACATTGTTATAAAGCTCATATTGGTTGTATACATCTAAACAAACATAGCTTGTTGAACTTTAAATCATGGTGTAGCACCCAAAGCATAAGACCATATGCTGAGATCAGGAGGCCCTTGTGGGACACATTGATTGCCGATTTAGGCATTGTATCTCACACCATTGTTCAACACCTCAATCCTTATCTCAATATCACAGCCTTTTGCCTGTCATGTTTAGACTGGGATTACACATCATTTGGGCCACTGAAAAGGGGGCATGGAGGAGATTGTTGTGCCCAGTGTGTGTTAGCTGTGAATATGTGCTTGGGGGGTGGCTGGGAGGTTCTCCTTTTTTGTACCCAGGGGTTTTCTCATTATCCTTGGATTAACAGACCACAGGCCTTTGAATTTACATGGAGGCCATAGTGATTGGCAAGGAAGAGTCTTCCTTTTATCATTCCCTCTGCAGAGGGGAGGCCGCAAAAACAGAATATTGTCCGGAGGCCTAATCATATTGGCGTGTTTGTGTCTGAGATTTATTAAAGAAACCAAAGGATGGAAGATTTTTGTTGTTGTTGCCAGTTTTTTTTATTTTAGATTTTCTTTTTCTCATGCCAGTTCATAATAGAGTGAAATATGCATTTTAATCGCCATCAGCATGACTTAATATGTATTACCATTACATTTCTTTACTAATATAACTCACCTTTTAACTTGTGTCAGAATACTATTTATTTCCTCATACGTAACTTTTTTTAAGGGTTTGATGATCCTAGCTTTGAGCACCAAATGAGGGTGTAAAGCCAGGTAGAGCCTCTGGCACTTTTCGTCTGTCAAGTCGTGACTAAACAGGAGAATAATCTTAATTATCACCCTTTAAGACGGAACAATTCATGTCCTTAATCCGCGATGCCTTGAATTGTTTTAACAGATCAGAGCTAGATATGCAAATCCCTTAATAGTAGTGTCCTCACTGATAACATGAAGCCTAAATCCAGCCTTGAAGTGAAACGCTTTGAACGCGTCTTGATCTGCCTCGAAAATCTGAGAATTCCTTTCGAACGACGGCAATTATCATATATATAAAGTTCGATTGATTGTTTACACGTTCTTGTAAAGGTTTTGGAGAGTTATGATGACTACATCATCTGTGACTTTAAAAAATAAAACAATAAAATAGTTCTAAATTCTGATAGGATGAGGCGCGCTCCAAAGCGTTCTCAAACAACGAACATTTACGTAAATGTATGTGGTTCAAGATTAATCTAACTAATGTTTTTTTTTGTTTTGTTTTTTTAAATGATAACCTATTCGAATGAATTGTTTTTATCTCATTGCTGTTGTTGATATTTTATTGTAAAAAATCGCGTCTGACTGGATTAGAGCATTTGCACTCGTAGGCCTTTCTGTATATTGAAACCTATTTTGCAACGTCGAATATTATATTTAAAATAATGGTCTATATTTTACTTATGTTGCCATTATTTTCTAAAGTTTGTGCAGGTACGAAAAAATAGGCCTATTCAGGTAATTCACTGAGCAGATTTTCGTGGTTTATTGCTCAAGTGAATTGAAAATCTTTCAGAAAATCAATCGATATGCTTCTGTAAAAGCAAAACAATGCCGAAATTCGCATTTGAAATCATTTCCCTTTGTAAAAAACAAACCCCCAGATTATTAAAACTGACCATGAGCAAAACCTTTAGATTTTTCAACGTTTTATTTTAGCAAAAATAAGTCAGCAGGTAAATGCATTTATAATTTAAACAAAATAAATGTACACTATTTACAGAACACGCTTCCTTTGGTTTTTAAACCATGCAGGCGTTTTGATTAAATCTTTTATGCAAACTTCCACAACAAAACGTTCCCAATGGTTTCAAAGTGCAAAATTGAGTCTTGTTTTGGATGAAGAGTCTCATTGACTTTGTTTGAGAAGGTCGTGTGTGGAAAGGTTCACGGGAGAGTAGGAGTCTCTTGAAGGCCATCCGGCCCACCATTTCCCAAAGTCTGGGCTTTGATTGTGTTTCAAAGCGCTGGGTTTCTTGACGATATCAGAGGTCGCGGTTTCCGCGAGAGACCAGATTTTAGGTTTCTGGGCATCGACGTTTTGCTTACACACCTCTCTTTTGGTCTCACCTGATGTGTCAGACTTTTCACTTTCTTTTTGCTGATCAAGTCCTTCCACTAAACGGTCCTCCACCGTGACATCCTCCTCCTCATCAACCGTTTGAGGATCGATCTCATCTTCATCCTCCATGCCTTTCCTCAAGGACCCCTCCTCTTCGCTCTCACCCTCCTCTTCCTCATCCTCCTCATCTGACTTTCCTTTGGAGGCCCAGCTGACCCGGTTCTCCTTCTTCAGGCGGCGCCGGGCATTGGCGAACCACGTCGACACCTGCGTGAGGCTCATCTTGGTGACGATGGCAAGCATGATCTTCTCGCCTTTAGTGGGATATGGGTTTTTCAGGTGTTCGTTGAGCCAGGCTTTCAAAGCGCTGGTGCTCTCCCGGGTGGCAACTTTGGTGACCCGACTGGGGTCATCAGCTGGCATGGGACGATAAGGAGTGTAATAGGGTCCCCCACGTCCGAGGAGAGCTTGGTGATATGGTGATGCAGCTTTGAGGTCATAGGAATTGCTCTGAAAGCAAGAGATGCAGTTTTAGAATAGGAACAGTTTTGCATTGGGTTTGTTCACCCAAAAATGAAAGGTCCGTCATCATTTACTCACCCTCAAGTTGTTCCAAACCTTCTTGCTAAACATAAAAAAAGATATTTTTTAAAAAGGTTGGCAATCAAACAGTTGACAGTAGCCTTTGACTATATGCTTATTCCTACCATGGAAGTCAATGGCTGCCATCAACTGTTTGATTGCCAACATTCTTTAAAATATCTTATTTTGTGTTGAGGAGGAAAAACTAAACTTGAGGGTGAGTAAATGATGACAGAATTTTCATTTTGGGGTGAACCATCCCAATTGTATTTTTAATTCTATATACAATGTAATTATACATATTTCAACTGTTTTTTTCTGCAATGAATATGATATGAGAATATGAGAAGAATTCAAAATACTTACAATGTGTGCAATGTGTCCCGGATGAGGATAAGGGATGAAGCTGTACCCCGGTATTCCTGAGAAAGGTAAGGGAACCCCAGCCATGCCCAAAAAATGTGGCGGTGGCTGTTGCACTCCAGGTGGGCAGCCCAAAAATTGATATCCAGTGGGCATGTTGATGTTTCTGTCCATGAAGAAGTTTCCAAACCCCGTTGGTGATGCAGGCATCCTTACTCCCTGAGCTCTGATGTTTGAATGACACTCCCACGAGTTCACGCGCTCTCTTTATAGGCGGAGTCGCATCAGTGGGCGGGACCAGAGTGGGTGATTGACAGCTGTGATCCGAAGGATTTCTCTGGGAGTAAATCCCTTCAAAGGCGAATTTCGGTTGTTCCTTTTAACGGCCTCTAAAAGTCTTTAAACTCATGATGCTTATCTCACGCTTATCCGTACTGAAGAGTGGAAAATAGTAGGGCTCCGTTTGAAATTCGCATTTTCTGGAGATGCTCTTGTGATACATCCACCTCAAAAAGTTTCACATAATTAAAACTAGGTAAAACTACGTAGTCTACATGAAGAAAATCCGGCTTTTTTAAATGATATAATTTACAAAGTTTTTTTTCAAAAGTTAAGTCAAACGATATTATATTAGTAGCCTAAATTATTTTATCTAGGCCTAATTAAAGAAATACTTTTATTATTCTGATGACATAGAAGAACAGTTTTGGGTTCCTCAAAGAACATTTCAGTTCCTAAAAGAACTTTTTTTGTGCGAAGAACATTAAAAAATAAATCTAAGAACCCCTTTTCACCTTAAAAAAACTTTATTGGAAAGGAAAGTTCCAAAGATGTTAAAGACGTCAATAAAACAACCTTAAAGAGAGTAGGCTATGTTTTATTTAATCTTGTTTGTAGCCTAGATAACATTCAATGAATTAAATGAAGCTCAGTCGGGAAAACTGAAAGTGATAGCCTACTAAAGCTATTCGGAACAAATGTCGCACATTAACGTCTCAGAATAAACTTTTCTTTCCATCTTGCTGAGACTGTTTCATCTTTTTGTTTGAGCAAACCGATACAAGACACAACATGACGAGCCATTATCAAAATTTGATTAGCAACAGGGTGCAATGTGTGTCTGAAGCGTTAAAAAAGTAAGCAAATACCTTTTAACTAATTAACACGGGTTTGAAACCTTTGGTCGCTTTGATTTGACATTAGATCTGGTGTAAGTCTAAAAAAATGTATGCATTTAGCATAGATTGGGCGTCTGATTAATTGGTAGGCCTAAACAAAATAGCGTCTTTTTTCTATCTCTATGGGCTAGAGTCTAGACTAGTCTAATGCATTTTTGATATTTTCATTTTTAAATAAGCATCGCTAAAAAAAGTTAAGTTGTTACAAAATATTATAGATTTATAGGCCTTAAAGAATCGTAACGTAGAATTTTACACATTTTTTTTCATATAATTTTATTTACACACCGTTGTGTAGACGTAGGCTAATACAAAAAAATAAAATCCGTCTACACGACGATTTTATAAATCAAATAGGCTAAGCGGTTTTTATTTTCCAATGCAATGCATTTAATTCTGAATTTTTTCGTTCGGATCAAAATGAACCTGGACTATGAATTATTTGGCTTTATTGTGACCGAACATCAAACCTGTTTTAAAAGGGGATGACTTTGTTTTCGCCCGCAACAAACCAGTACAATTGTCGTAATTAAATAGGTTTAAGTGAAACAGGTGTCGACTAATGTATATGGTAATTGCAGCATAACAGATGTTAATGTAGGGAGATACTCAGATAAGATTAGAATTCCTAAACATACATACCAATGCCCTGGAAAGAAAAGCACAGCAAACAACCTGATAGCAGGGGGTGCAGGCAGTCTCTGACATTGGAAATACAAGTTTTTGTGTTGTTGAAACTTGCTCTTTAATCTGTTATCTAGTAAACAGAGTGGTGGCATGCATTGTTTCCTAAAAGTTTGACAGAGCCCCAGCAAATAAAGTTGAGTTGCATCATTGCATGTCATGTTTAATTTACAGCTATATATGCTATGTTTTATACAGCTTGGTCTCATCACCTTTTATTTGGAAATGTTTATCAAGATTTTGTGTGGTGAAGGTGTGACATTTTAAGGGCTGACAGATAGATAGATAAAAAGAGAGAGAGAGAAAAAGAGAGAGAGTTTGGAAGCAGGGTGGGGCTCGGATCCCCTTGGGCCAAGAGCAAATTTACTCAAGTAGCACAATGGTCAAAACGGAGTGCAAAGAGCAAAGCTTATGCTGCATCTCTGAAGATAAGCAGCTCAGGGCTGTGATTATTGTGTTCCTCACACACTCGGCTTTCTCCTCTCTTTCCTCTCTTCTCGCACACAATACAGGTGTACTCATGTTCTGACAGGTCCAGTTAAGACTGTTTGCTCAGGGGATGTCAGTCATTTGCAGAGAGGAGAACAGTGTGAGATAGTAGTCCAACATACTGCAGATAAGAGATGAGCTTTTTTTTTTCAGTCTTTCGGCAAACGAATCGAGATCGGCATGAGCAGAGATTTCTCCTGAGAGCCCGATTCAATTTTTGTTTCACTCTACTGGAGCTCATTTCAAAATTATTGTGGTTTGTGTTGTGGTTAACCAAACAGATCAACCAGATTAATCAGTGCAAACCAACAAGCATGATCAGAGAGAAAAGGGCCCAGTACTTACTAGCTTAGTGTTACCAGAATTATAAGGTCAGCCTGAATCCTCAATAACTTCAGAAAAAATATAGTGTACAGTAAATATATTTTTATAGGTCAAATAAATATATAAATAAAGAATAAATTATTTAAATTATATATATATAAATAAAGAATAAGTTATTTAAATTATATTTATAAATATAT
>JAOTRC010000009.1:19709963-19724751 GCA_027497675.1 Cyprinella lutrensis | reverse complement strand
AAAGTCCAGTTTATATTACAACCCACCGGCGAGTAGAAACAAAGAGCTAATTAAAATATTCAGTGGAGAGTAAACATCTGGTTGCAAGCGCTGCATTTCGACAGGCAGGTGCAGACATGCTGTGCCTTGATTAGAAAAGTAACCAATTATTATGACGTTACCAATGAGACTGAATGTTAATAAAAGTTGTACAAAGGGCTTATGGGATATTCATCACCCCAGTGGCATGGATTTCACCAAAATACTCGTCTTAAAGGGATAGTTCACTTTGAAAATAATTTTTGGTATGTTAGCTTACCTCAAAGGCATCCAAGACGTAGGTGTCTTTGTTACCGCAGTAGTTTCAATTTCGATATTTTTAGGTCAAACAATTCTTTTCTGTCAGTCATATAATGCGGGTCTATAGTCACCACCTCAAAGAGCATTCACAGAGAAGTCCAAATTAAACATGATTTAATGACTCATAAATATAAGTACACATTGATGGCCTAAGACTAGCCTTCGGGCTAATTTTGGTACATTTACATTTAGGAATGTTTATTAATGTACACTGTCCATTTTCTAAATAAATAAAAAGACACAAAACGAGCAGCTTGTGTGAGAAAACAAATTTCAAATTTAAACAAGTATTTATATTGTTTTGACCTATTGTAACCACAGCTACGTCCAAGTGATCTGAGTCTGCGTAAACGCCGGAAAGCGCTGGAAGTGATCTCTCGTACAGTTGGGAAAAAATTCAACGTTGTCTGTTGATATATCGAAATAGTCTTCCTTTGCAATTTCCTGTTTATCTAAATATGTTTAGATATTCACAGTGAAAGGTAACACTTCCGAAATCTCTGTGTAAAGAATGAGTGACGTACAAGTGCAAGAGATCACTTCTGGCGCAAAATTTCAAAAATTCAAAATTGAAACTACTGCGGAAACAAAGACACCTACACCTTGGATGCCCTTGAGGTAAGCTAAAACATACCAAAAATTAATTTCAAAGTGAACTATTCCTTTAAGAAGGTGTGCTGTTCCTTTTCTAATTGACCACAGTCACCAGAATTTACAAAAAAAGAGGGGAAAATAAATCAGACTTGCATAGACACCAGAATTTCATGGAGAATGTTTTAAACAATCACCTAGTAACAACCATAATAGAAAAAGCAATATCGAAAAACACTTCACATAAAAAAAATACATGGATGACGTAAACCTAGCTATTGACAATCGCAGACGACAATTTGTCTGCAGGTAATGTGTGGTTACTACACAAGAAAAACAACCCATCTAGATAACCAGACTTTACTTCTCACTGGGTGGACAGCCATGAAAATGACTGATATGCCTTTCACTCAAAATCCCTAAATTGTTACTGTAACAGCACAGGGGTATTTAGGATGTAATGAAAAGCTATACCGTCTGTACAGTCAGTACACAAGCAGATATTACAGAGCTCATCCTTGGCAGAGACGTGGTCATTAACACGAGGCTGAGATCCGCCTAAATGGACTTAAGCTGGGTGGGGGAAGATGTTCAGTAGTAGTCAGCGTGGGACAAAGCGATGGCTTGAACTCTTGTTAAAGAGCCCTTTAATCTACCGTAATCGGCACACGGATGAGAGGGGTGACACAAGCGGGCTATTCCTATAATGAACAGAGCATAAAGCCAAGAAACCAAGAGCTACAGGAGTTGCATTAGAGCTGCACAGTCAATTGCTTAATCACAATCTGGAAACACATGTAATGACTAGAAATCTAAACATAAAAAAACAGGCATAGCTCTGACTCTAAACTCCTTTAAAGAGTTTTGCTGCATTTGTGTTGTCCACAAACACAATTATTGTAATTATTATGAGATGACATCATTGAAATTCAAACTCAGAGATTATTTGTTTATGAGGCAACTCTCAAAGTACCAAAATCAAAAATTCTTGTTTTTTTTTTTTAATGGAATATTCCAGCATTTATAATGAATAATTCATCCGTGCACATCTTTTATTTATTTACATGCCCTCGTAATTTTTCATCAAAATACCTTGCAGCAACATCTCTTCTTTGATGATGCGTTTAAAGGTGCATGGGCGGGACAACCTGTCACTCACATGAGATCCACCAATAAAAAAACCAAAACCATCCAATCTAAATGAAGGAACACAAATTTTACCTTCAGGCTCCGATAGAAGCGCTTCCAAACGACACCAACTGCAAGTTCACGGCTAAATTACAGCTAATCTCATTCATTCAAAGGGTCTAATAGCTGAACAAGCACTTAAACCAAGGGCAGGACCTGGAAGGAGAACAACAATATGCTAATAGCACAGTCTTAAGCCTTCCTAGTGTGTGATAAAAGCAAGCTGAAAGCGTGACAGAGTGAGGGATGATGGGAAAGCTGTAAGGCTAACAGGGCTGTTGAACGGTGGAGGGAACGGCTAACAGCTGCGAGAGCCTGTTCATGAGCATTACATCATCTCAGGACTTGAAAAGCTGATAGCAATAACCCTGCGGTGTGTTTTTGTGTGTATGTAGGGGGTTGCATTTTGACTCTGAGTCATGCTAACAATACAGTCTCTCAAGTAAAGGCTATCATCTATTACGTCAATGCGAGTTAAAGGAGTAGTTCACTTTTGAAAATAACTTTTGCTGATAGTTTACTCACCCCCATGTCATCCAAGATGTCCATGTCTTTCTTTCTTCAGTCGAAAAGAAATTAAGGTTTTTGATGAAAACATTCCAGCATTTTTCCTCAATATAATGCACCTCAATGGGAACCAAACGCTTCATGGTCCAAAAGACAGCTTTCAGTGCAAACTGCAAACTGTTCAAAGGTTTTTAAACGATTCCAGACGATGAATAAGGGTCTTATCAAGCGAAACAATCGCTCATTTAATAAATAAATAAGCTCAAATGCCTTGCTCTGTTTTGTGACTCTCCTGTTCGAACTCGTTATTCAACAATGAACAAATCTTTTTCCGAGTCATTTGGTTCATTCAACGAACAAAACGAACGAATTGACTCAAAAAAAAGATTCGTTCATTTTTGAAAAGTGAACTACTCCTTTAAGTTACCGGTGATATTTCCTTATTTACTTTGATCACTTTAATAAGATTTTTTGATTCAAACTGAGTGCTCGTGAAAGAATCAATTCATTGACAAAAAAATTGTCAGTTTTTGTGTAAATTTATGTCCTTTCCATATGGTTTTAAACACTTTTTTGTAGCATGAATTATTACTATATTTTTACATTTTGCCCATTCAAAACTCAAAGTGCAATGGCATTGCTAGGCAGTTGCTATGGAGTTATGGGTGGTTGCTAGGTGGTTCCTTACTGACCCCAAGATAAAAAAAGCCCAATTCTCTGATATTCTGGTTTCTAGATATTTCTAGGTCCATCTTTCAGTGCAGGCTAGTATGTATAGAAAGTTAACCAATTTGATGCCTCATACCTTAGGGTACATTTACATGACAACGATATGCTAAAAACAAACGTTTTTCCTTTGCGTTTTTCGCGAAAAGATGACAACATTGTCAAAACAATCCCAGTTCGCACAGATCCACGAAAACGACTAAAAACGCTGTATTATTCATGCCAAGCCAGTAGATATGTTCACAAATTTTCATATTTTTTTTCATAATTTTGTAGTTTACACTGAGACATGAACATCATTTCCAAAACTGGCAATTTAAAAGCAATTTTCAAACGTTTTTAGTTGAAAAAGATGATGTATAAACGGCCCCCTAATAACATGCAAATGGCAAAGAAGAATCAAACAGACACAAACATGAATTAAGTTATAATTCAGTGATAACCTCTTGCATTTAGTAACTTCTATAAAACATGACTACCACTGGACAAACCAAATGTAGCTAAGAGAAGCTAAGAGAAACACAAACTGGTTAATGTATACCACTTGACACTTCAGATAATAAGATTAGTCTAAGTAGAAGGATTTGCCAGTGTTTGGGGCCAAGAATTAGTGGATGTAAGAGTAACCAACTTAAAACACAGTCTTATACTGTGATGCAATGAACATTTTCAGGAAGCATATCAAGCTAAGAGCTTTAAAGGCTCATTATGCATCCAAAATGAGGGAGGAAAAACACACCAGGTAACGGTGTTAAGATAAAACGACTAATCAAACTTGAGTGAGCCAGAATCTCCTTCTCAGACAAGCCTTAAACACCAGATGCTTGGAGATTAAACCCATGTATTTCAGGGAGGCTTGAGTGGTCTGGTACACCGAGGGTAACTTGTAGACCCGCTGAGCTAAGAAGCCTCTGGCGTGCACCGCACTTTTGTTTGGGTTTCTATAAATAACCATTCAGACTGGAAGGCTAATCTTTTCGAGATTGTAGAGGTCAACATAATCAAGCAGGAAAATGTTTGGAAACAGCGAATAATGTCTATGCATGTCAGTTTGTTGAAAGTAGTAGTATAGAATGGCCAAACCATACAAAAACCCAAATAAAGTTCAAATAACGTCCAATAAAAGCAGCAAAACTTCTCTAAATTATTGTGTTTCGCTAACGTCCAATAGAATCTTATACTGTTGTACTGTTTCGCTAAAGTCCAATACATTCATAAGCATTTATGGTGCTGGCTAAGTCAAGCAATACTATAGCTATTACTTTTAGGGTTAGGAATCGGACTAATTATTTTGGTGGATGACAAAATGATTGCAAAAAGCCCTACAGATTTAGGCTAGATTGAAGGAGTGACCGGAGCCATATCTAGGGACCAGAATGTCTTAAATATTTTGCCCAAGACCAGTATAAGCCACAATGCACCTTTCTATCAGAAATGCAAAAAAAATAATAACATAAAATGGCTAAAAATATCGTAATTTTCGAATTTTATAAAGAAGAGGCCACTTAACTTGTCTGATTCGCAACCAATTAAACATTAAAATTCCCTAATATGCAAATGATCTAAAATGACAATTATAATAAACTCAACTGGTAATTTAAATTATGTAAACTGATAAGGGATTTGCTGTAACTCATTTTTATAATTCCACCGGATGAATACATCACACACAAGCACAACATTTCAACCAATCAAAACTTAGAAAACTATGATCAGAGAGTGCAACATCGATCGCATTTATAATATGTAATTCCTTTAATGTCAAACCATGAGTATTGGCTGACTTGTTTATGGCATTTGAAGCATCAACATCAATTATTTGTTCAACTTAAAAAGTTATGCAGAAACATGAATATGCAAGAGCGCCAAGACAGACCAGATGAAGTCATTCATCTGTCAAGTCATTAGGAGCTAACTTTTTTTTTTTTAAATAATAAAAATAAATAAAAAACAGTTTGTGTTTACATTTCATAAAAGTCAGAGGAGAACACAAACTTACTGAGACGTAGCCGGATGCCAAGCCAACTTCTAGGAGGCGATTTGTGAAGACCTGGATGTATAATCCACTTGTTGGGTACCATGATGTGCGCTTTTACTCTACGTCCTTTGTGTTGAGGTAGAAATCCACACTGAAACAGCTGGTGGGAGGGTCACCAGCGGTCACACACGACTCCTGCCATGATGATTGGAGAATGAACAACTTTTACTGTCAGGGGCATAGATCCCAGATGGGGCACATCACCCAAATTTGGGAAAGCATCTAATTGTCAATATGACGACCAGAACTGTGAAGTGAAGTTGGGATGAGATCTACAACACCATTGACAGTATTTATCTCTTTAATCAAACTAGGTTAACCTGAACATATACAGTATACAATACAATTAATGTTAATGGATACTTTGTATGGAAGTTAGCTATAGTTTGCAGATCATGTTGCATCTGGTCACACAGCAAAGTAAAATATAAACATACCGTATACAAATATAAATATATAATGCTCGTTTGGTTCTCTCTGGATATATTAAAGTATTCAGAAAAGCATTAAATATAAGAGCATACAATTTGTGAATTAAAGGTAATGCTGATATTTGTTTGTCTGGTTTAAAAGTTGTTCAAAAATGTTAACATGGTGAAAAAGAAAGGTCTACCATAAAAAGGCCGAAATACTGACAAAAACATATGTTGTTTATATTAAATAATATTCACTTTTATTTAAGAGTATTTTTAACAACACTTTTAACACAGGTGTCACAACACTTAACTTCTCAGTCATTCAATCTTTTGTAGAAAAATGTTTAAAATAGTTTTAAAATGTTTGAAATTCACAATTACATTTCATTGAAACCAACATAAATTATATTTCTAAGAACTTGCCAAATGTTTTGAAGTACATTTTAAAAAGTAGTTTCTCTTTTTCATAAATCCTTGTCACTGTCCACAATATATTAACAATGCATGCACATAATAAGCAGACCCAGGTTTGCATAACAGGCCAGATTTGGCTGCATCTCCTTTGATCTCCAGTATTATGTTGCATTGTAATTTCAATGGCTCGGTAAGCGTGCATGCTGTTTATGCACCTCAGCGATTAATACATGGACTACAACTAGATTAAATCACCAATAAGATACAGTGATAGCATTTAATTCAGTAGTTTATTGTTCATTATCGAAACTCACTCCTCACTAACCTGTTGCATTGTAAAGCTTCATGATCGACCCTCAGAGAGAAAATAAGCTCGTCCATTCAGCAGCAGCAGGACTTCAAATTCACTCCAATGTCGCTTTCATCCTCGCAGAAAGGAGCCGAGTCTACCTCACCAGCTCCGTCTGGCTTAAATCCATGCTTGGTGAGACAGGACTGGTGATTATCAGCGTGAAAGTTTCTCGCTGCTTTGTCTGGGGCTGTTCCCTCTACTCTGAGCCTGTTTCAGCCAAGGAAAGCGTTTCCCATTGATTCATTCAAATCACCTTCAGTCAAGAGAGCCCTGCAACATCTGAGTTCAACCCCTAGAGGCGCCAGAGAGAGATAAACATTTTACCTCAGTGTGTTTGCCTTCGTTTTTTACACACTTTTTAGTTTCTTACTGACATATTTAATGTCCCTGTGTTAACCTGGATATAATTTTGACATATTGTTTACAAAATAATGGATATTGGATATTGAAATCGAGGTTCAGTGTATTTACCCCCAGCGGTATCTGTTTTTAAACTCATCTGCACTCTTGTTTGAATACTTGTGTGTATTTGGCTCCACCCACTGGGCATCAGCAGAATCACAATGAGTTTTATTTGCCAAGTGTGTTTACAATCATAGACTGTAAAAAAATGGTTTACACACACAAGGAATTGGTCTTTGTGATAAATTTGTGCTCCTTTGTGACAGGAGCTTCAATTGCAGAAGAAAATATAGACATAGGCTATATAGGAATTACACCGTAAAAATGAAATAAAAACATAATAAAAGAAGCAAAAATTAAATAACTTTGCTGATTTCTTTTTGAACCCCCTCTCTCATCTGTGAGTGTCCCACTTCGGGTCCTAAGGTCATTAGGATAAATGATCAAATATTTATTAATGTGATTCATTTATTTAAAATTATTTAAATTGCATTTTATTTATAAAAAAATGTGAAACATTATATGTATATTTCTAATGGAATTAATAAAACCGTTTTTTTTATAAAAGCCCCCAAATGAATGAATTTATGCCACATTAAACCAGCCTGTTTAAATTATATATTTTTTATTAGATTTTTCTATTCGTTTGCAGCTTTTGACACAGTGCTCCACTTCGCCATCTGGTGGTCAATAAAAAATACTACATCAACTGTGTCAATGAATTCCATCCATTTTCCAAAGTGCTAAGTCCTATGTAGGGTCGTGGTGGAGGGTGGAGTCTTTCCCAGCGTCTCCGGGCCATGAAGGGATGCCACACACACACTCACACACACACTTTTTTTTTTAGGTGTGTTATGAATGACCAGTAGGCCTACATTTTCTGAATGAGAGTTGTTGCCAGTGTTATGGTTAAACAAGCTTGTTTTGAGACATGTAAGAAGTGATTAAGAACTGTTAGGCCAAGATTCATGTTGGTAATGCAGAAGAGTTTTGAAAATGAAATGTGGCTTGCTTGAGAAATGAACACTGATTGTTAGTAATGAACACTGATTGTTAGCAATAAACAAAACTGTAATTTCATTATATTCTGCTTTAAATGTATATTTCAGTATAATTCCAACAGAAATGCATAGTTTGCAACCATTCTGATTTGAATGTGCTTTTATCAGTTTTAAAAGTGTGTTAGCATTAGAAAAATGTGCTGTAAATACAGTGTGAGGTGTGAATTCAATTCAATGAACATTTATTGGTGTAGCGCTTTTGACAACATATGGCTTCAAAACACCTGTACAGAAAATGCATGTCAACATTCCAATTGCAACATGCATCAATTAGGCTACATAAATGCATGTAATTACATTGTAGGCATACATCCATTGCAAAAAATCATGAATGGATTTTGTGAGAAAGCAATGAAAAATTGTTTCACTGAATGTGTGAAGAGTTTTGACATGCTGCTGCTTCAGTATATTGACCGATGCTTGCTAACAATTGAAAAAAACAAAACAATGCATTTTCTGTAAAGATGCTTTGAAATATGTTGTTTTTTAAACACAATATGTTTGTTACGTTATACTGAAGGAGTAACGTTATATAGACTATAGTTTCACAATTAGTCAGTTCCCTTCGAGTTCCTTTTCAAAAATGAAACCAAAAACAAGAGGCCTGACTGAGTGATTCGCTTCCACAATGTTAGCGCAGAATCTTTTAATCGTTTTATTTTTGGTGTCTAATTTAACATTAGCGTCAGGTTTCCTGGATGTGATTGCGGCTGTAGGCTCTTACGTGCTTAATGTGTTTTTGAAACGGGACGGTTTGCTGCCTTTTGACACTAAACGTGAGTAGCATATAACCCGGAAATAAATCTAGCCTATCGTATGAAGAGTAGTTTCGTTATGATTACGCTTCAGATGTTTTGTTGATTATTTCCAAAAGATACGGTGATTTCAAATGTCACAAACTTAATTTCGCAAACTTTAACAGCTTTCCAGTAATGTGTAAAGTTTTGGGGGGCATTGAAAGAGTATAGCCAAGTCATAGACCTACATTTTTATACCGCGTCATTCATGTGTAAAGTTTTGTGTGTTTATATTTCTTAAGAATTCACTTTCTGAAATCAGCATTTATTTTTCTAAGTTACAACATCACTCTCATTTAATCTAGTTTTCCCTGAGAAAATTTCAACATTAATGCATGTGAGGTGGTTTTAGGAGTGGTGGTTGTAACCAAATGCAATCTTGTTAAAATGTTTTTTTTTTATGTAATTTTTTTTTGCTTGCTCGCTATTTATAGTTATCTATAACTAACTATAAATAGCAAGCACAGAGCAACATTTTAAAAAGGTTGCATTTTGTTACAAAGACAGTACCACACCGAAAAATTTGGCCTATAGCCTAAATTCTAAGTTACAGTATACATTTTTAGTATAAATTATCATTGCAAACTACAAACAGTATTTTTGACTTCACATATCTTTACAACTTTCAGGTTTGAAGGCAGATTTAAAGAAATCTCTCTTTGGGCAGCACATTGTGTCGGATGTTGTATTGAAAGCTGTGTCGTCATTTATGACTGACAAAAACCCAAACAAACCGCTGGTTCTGTCTTTCCATGGGACTTCAGGAGTTGGGAAAAATCATGTTGCTAAAATCATCGCAAGAAACATTTACAAAAAAGGGGAAAACAGCAAACATGTTCACATATTTACATCTGAGCTCCATTTCCCACACAGAGAACATTCACACATCTACAGTGTAAGT
This sequence comes from Cyprinella lutrensis, assembly GCA_027497675.1. Taxonomy (NCBI): domain Eukaryota; kingdom Metazoa; phylum Chordata; class Actinopteri; order Cypriniformes; family Leuciscidae; genus Cyprinella; species Cyprinella lutrensis. The sequence continues at coordinate 19,715,019 of JAOTRC010000009.1, read as the reverse complement.
TAAAAATACATATTTCATGATACATTCATGATACGTGAGTGTTGCTATACTTATGTGTTGCTATAAGTGTTATTCATATTCTTAAAATTGCATGTTCTTATAAGCATTTGCACTTTCAGGAAAAACTAAAGAAATTGATTCTTGACAAAGTATATTGGTTTCCCCGCTCCATGTTCATATTTGATGAAATGGACAAGATGGATCCTCAGGTGATCAACACCATAAAACCTTTTCTGGACTACAATGCCCGTGTAGATGGAGTGTCATTTCACAATGCAATCTTCATCTTTCTCAGGTAAAAAAATGTAATTGTTTGATTCAAGCTGAGGGCTAATTAAATATCTCTACTCTCCCATAAGATCACCCAACTAATGAGAAACTGTGTTTGTAGTAATGCAGGTGGGAGTTTGATTGTCGACATGGCTCTGGATTTCTGGAGAGAAGGCGGAATACGGGAAGAGATCCGCATGAACAGCAAAGAAATTGAGACTAAAATCTCTCTAAACATCTTGAATGATGAGAACAGTGTGTATTGAAAGAATCTTAAAATATTTTCCAATATACATTTTTTTTAAATGGCAAAAGTATATATTTAAAGTTTATTTTTATAAATGTTTTGATTCGTTTTTTTATAGAAATTGTAAATAAAAAATATTATTCATTATATATTTTTTTTAATTATTACATTTAATTTCCTTTAAACCTGCACATATATCATTAAATTCTTGTACTACATACAGGGCTAAAGTAAAAGAGGAATTTAAAAAAATGATCTTTCGGAAATTGATAAAATAATTTAACAAATGAGGACATTTAATTAGGGGCCTTAATTAAACAAACAAGGACATTTAAGGACACTAATTTCCTTTGTGAATGAATGATGTATCATAAAATAAATAAATGTTCTTCCTTAAAGCTGCAGTCCATAGCTTTTTTGTCCTTAAAGGAAGGATTTGTCCTTGTTTTTTTGTTTTTTTTTTATTAAGGCATTAAGATCAATTTCCAAAAGATGATTTTTTTATTCCTCTTGTTCGGCAACTTTAGCATGGGTGTCTAAACTTATATGACATTTGTTTCTCTTCATTTTATAGGTGGATTTCAACACTCCAGTCTCATAGATCATCATCTGGTTGATCACTATATCCCTTTCCTACCTCTGGAGCTGAAGCATGTGCGTCAGTGCGTCGTGGCTGAGATGGTCCATCTCAACATGACTGAAGACTTTGATCTGGCAGATAAAGTGGCCAGAGACATGCCCTTCTTCCCTGAAAAAGAGAAAATCTTTTCCGTTAAAGGCTGCAAGTCTGTCAGACAGAAACTGTTTCTCTATACTGATGATTAGATAAAAGACTTGAGCAGCACTTGTTGCTCACTTTTTTGCAATTTCTTCAATGCACATAGTTGAACATCAATGAGGTACTGACTTGCTCATTAATATCCCAGTGTTGGTGATGATGTGCCTAGCATAGTGTAAGAAGAAATTATGTGGACGTCGAAGAAGATCTCAAAGATCAAGTTCATCACAGCATAGAAGTGGCAAAGCACACAAAGTACCTTGGGTTAACCTGCGTCAGAATGAACCTGTTACACTACAGTTTACCACTCTTGATGTAAATGAAGTTGCTCTTGTTGTAACAGCTGTGTCCCATAACAAAATTCAAGTCATAAACATGTAGTCTGTTACAAAACCAATAAATTTTTTAAAGTTGGTCCTACAAATGGATGAACAGATGAAAGACTTTAGTTGTGCACTTCAATTAACTTTTAAACATTTGAACTGCAATGAGGTATGGGTAACGCTTCCTTTTACAGTCCAGTTACCCATGTAAATGTACTTATTTTAGTAACTACAATTACTGGGTAATAACTAGTACTAACCCTGAACCTACCCCTAAACCAACCCCTGTTCCATGTACTTACTTTATATTAGCCAGTACTTTCTAGGTAAATACACTGTAAGTACACTGTTAGTACTGTACTGTAAAAGGAAGCGTTACCCAAAAAAGTACCAGAAAAACAGATATTTGTTAGACTAACTCATTGTATGCAGCTGATAACAGCTATCTCCCTTCTACACACCTTGAAATGAATTTAGACTATTAAACTACACTGCACGTGAGTTGGTGGTAAAATTTAAAGGTCAGTATATAAATGTACTGAAAAATATGAAAATAAGAGTCAAAACTGCAACAGTGAATCAAACTTCATTTCTAATCTTGCACATATTTCATTTCTTCACTTTCTAAAGAAGAACTTGCTTCCCTGTTCTAATGTATGGATCAAGAACAACATTGATTACTAAATTATTCTATTTCGCATTTTTCAACAGTTTTGCATTTGTTGTACGGCAGAGACCACAGCTGGGATCACACTACAGTTTTCTGGCTTGTCTTACAAGTAAAGGCTGCAAAATGTGTTCAGTCTAGCATTGACATATTAATTCGTGATATTTAATCACTAACATATCTTGTGAACAGGTTTGCTTACGGTGGAAGGAGATACACATTACAAACTGACACCCAAAATAAATACTGCAAACCTGCAAAGCTTATGTACACCAACAACAGTAAACAAGCTGTCAGTGCAGAATAGAATTACTCAACTGTTAACGTTACGCCTGCTCTAATTCGAGAAATGCAGGGATGCATGTCACAAAACATAGCATACTCGGTGCATCATGCAGTGCATAGAATAACTATAGACTACGATGAATAACTTCTGGCTTTTTGATGAGTTTAATAAATAAAACTGAATAAAATGCCACCGAAAGGGATCAATGAGCTCAATAATGTAACAACGTTAGCTAACTAAAAGCTAACAGACTAGCAAACTAGCCTAATGAACCTCACTCAAATACAGTACATTTTCAACACAGAAACTATCAAAAATTAAGATGAGAGTACACCCATTTATATTTTCATTTCAAGAAACACTCGCAATGGAGGCTAAATGCGATAAAGAACAACACGGTAGGCAGACACGATCACTCTTCATCAGTCTCTCTGTACTCACGATGTACTCGCGAACTTGGCTGTGGAAATTCTGCTCTCTGATCGTCACATCGTCTTCTTCCATTCTTCATATTGCAGAAACACATTCATTAGCAACACATTTTTGTGGCGAGTCCATTCACTGTAAGAGAAAGCGCATCTATGGGATAATCAGACCAGCCTGAGGAGAAGAGCTCCACCGAATGACACAGACAGAGATCCAGTCGCGTCTCAGCGCCAAATAAACGATCAAAACACAGTCAAAATATATTGCGTCATTATTCAGCGACACACTACAGGACAAGAGGAGGGCGTATGCACCATATACAGTAAAAGTGGTACGCACACAGTTGCACAGCTGTCACTGAGAATAGACTTAAATTATTTGAAAGAATTACATATTTCAGTATAACCAGATGGTGCTAATTTTCTTCAAAAAAATTTTTTTCTGAAGGCCTAGACTCTATATTAAACTAAAATACTACTGCATTAATATTTTTTTGAAAAAAAAAAATATATACTGTATATAGAAACATATATACATATATTTTTCCATGACAAAAATAAACCAAAAATATTGCATAAATATTAATAAATTCAATTTAATTGTCTCAAAATACTAAATTAAAAATAATAAATATTATAGAACAAAAATAAATTGCATTGGTTTTACTGGGATGGAGAAAGTTTCATTTTTGACCGGGAAGATAACAAGTGTGACTCTGAAACGAAGAGCACCTGAGGGTTAATAATAATAATCATAATGTCTAGTGCGGTGCATGGCTGTGATATATAGGTTATAAACGTCAACGACCGTTGCCATGATTTCTGGAATGACTTATCGCGAGAGGAAAAACGACGTTTTAGTCGCATAACATCGGTTAATGTAAACACTGTCATTTCACAATAGTTGTTTATCGACATATAGAAAATATCGTAAATATCGTGTTGTTGTTGATGTGATGGTGTGTGTCGCACCTGCAGTGACGTGGGTCTTGGCTCTCTTTGCTTCTGCTGATGCTGAACTCACGGGCTCGGGCGCGCCTCTCTTCAGCAGTGAGGATGAGGAAGATGATGAAGGAGCGGGTGCTGTTCTGCTCTTCAGCAGTGAGGATGAGGATGATGAGGGGGTGTTCTCCCTGTTCTTCAGCTCGCTGACTCGGTCCTTGTGTGTCTTGCCCAGTATATGAGTGTTCCAGAGCAGCGCGGACTTCACCGGCGCGTTGCACAGCGCGCAGCTCAGCTGACCCGCACTGCTGTATCGGGCGTGCGGCGAGTCCACGCGCTTATCGCGCTCCGTCGAACGCTTCTTCTCCCGCATCAAGCGCCGCAAATCCTCTTGGTTCACCACCTTCTTCTTCCCCTTCTGCAAGGAAGCCATCTTCGCAGACTCGTCGCGGGCGGATGACGCGCTTCTCCTGCGGCGCTCTGTATGTGTGAGTTTGAAGGAAGGCGTTATAGCGCCACCTGGAGGAAGAGCACCAATCAACTGCGTTCAAATCTCCGCAACGTTAGCGTTTACATATCTTTCACAAAACATGTATTATATCTGTTTCTTTAAACATCTATACCATGATTAAATAAAGTAAACAAATGATAAATGAAATAAGCGTTGAAGAGTGTCGAGAGCGAGCGGACACAGTACTTACACACGTGATTAAAAACACAAATGTGATTGGTCCATACTGAGCAGCGCTGAGTAAAGTAACAGGGAGCACGTGAAGCTCGCGCTGTGCCAGAATGCGCTCATCCAAATGCCCTCAGAGTAATAAAAAAAGAAAAATGCTATTAGTCTTTTATCTGTCATAGAAAAGCATGATTTAACAAAAAACGCTACTTTATTTTAATTTTATTTGTTTATTTTTATTTATTTATTTTAAGATTATTTTGTTTGTCTAATGTAAAGAATTGTTACTATTGCCTTATTGTTTGTACATGAATAATTAAAAAAAAAAAAAAAAACTAGTCCCTATCCACAAGTTTCCTTGGCCCCATGAACCCCTGCGTCAAAAGTGGGCGCGACTTCCGGTTCGAAGTAAACAAAGCGCGACTTGACCATAGACAGT
>JAOTRC010000009.1:19676438-19686899 GCA_027497675.1 Cyprinella lutrensis | reverse complement strand
TAAAACTCAACTGTTTAACTCTGGGGGAGTGGTAAAATGAGCCTATTTCCAAAAAAAAGTGGAGTATCCCTTTAAAGTAAGTTTATTTAATTTGCATTTTTGTTCTGTTGTATTTATTTCTAAGGTTTTTTATTGTGTTGATAACTGTTTACTTGTCTTTAACTGTTTTGAGGACCTTTTATTAACATTATAGTTAACCTTGTATTAGTTTTAGCTGAAGATCGATAATTGTGATGATTGTCACGAAATAAGACTTTGATCATATCACCCACCAATAATCCTGATTTCAAAATTGACCAAAATAATTGTGATTATGATTTGAGCAGCCCTACTCCACTGACTTCACTCCTATTGGTCGTCGCTCTTGAAAGTCGCTCGTAATTGGCATAAAGTTAAACATATCTCAACTATATCTTATCGCTGGACACGCATACATCCTGTCGCCAATGGTCAGTGTCGCCGTAAACTGCCAGCTCTCCATTGAAATGAATGGGATCATGCTGCTTTGTCGCTATTTAATTGTCATGTTAATTGTCGCCAACATATCTGTGCAAAGTATGTTTCTGGCCTCTATGGATGGATGGTAATGAAATACAATTTCTATTCATAAAACAAACAAAACCCACACAATCAACATTAAAACAAGTCAATGAGGGTAAAATCCTCGTTTGGCATAGTTTGAAGTTTAGTCCCTACCCCATATGGACTCACATGCTGTTGGGGTTGTAGCAGAGCATGTTGAGCTGCAGGTTTTCATCCCAGTGTCTGAGGATGATGAAGAGTTGATTGGCTGCGGCTTTAACAGATGCCAGGTCTCGGCCCTCTGGGATGATCTGTTCATTTAGCCACATGCTTGCTTTGGCCGCGATCAGCTCCCACTCGATGAAATAACTGGCTGAGCTGTGTTCCAGCCAGGCCAGAGCTACAGCAGTGGCCCACACCATCCCCTCGGTGTCTTGCACAGCCCTTCGCAGGCTCCCGGGCGAGCCAGACAGGGGCGTCCCTATAATTTCAGACTCAGACCCTCGCCCGCTGTCGCACAGTGAGTTGATGGGCGACGGTGGGGCTTCGGACGACATAGACGAGAAGCCGGCTAGCAGCGAGGGCTCGCCCTCCATCCGAGGGCTTCGGGACTGGAAAGAGGACGAGGACGTGCGGGAACTGAGCTCCTCACATTCAGAGTTCAAGTCTGAGTCTTTTGGAGGAGGCGAGGAGCCGCGGTGGACCTCCAGGCTCTCAGAGCGCCGGGACCCGGAGTAGCACACGTGGGTAAGGCTGATTCTGTGGCTGGTGAAAGGTGACGTCCACTTTAGCTTGTCTATGGGCACGTTGATGGCGTCACACAAGGCACTGTCCAACATGAACGCCCCACAGGACAGCTGCAATGACACCTGCAACAGGAAGTAGAAATGCAGTCTATTTAATCAGTTTTAATCATATAGACAAACTCAGAGATTGAACTTCAAGGAGCAGTTTGAGGTCTTTACGCAATGTTAATTCTGCCTCAAAAATACGCTCGACTGATTTTGTTAAGCCTCATCACCATTTAATTTGAGTAATTCCCATGACCCATATATGTTCTACTCAAATAGAACATCTCATTTAACCAGACCTAACAATTAGTGATGTAGTACTCGAGCCTGGTCTTGGACTCGAGACCGATTGCTGCTTTCTCGGACTCGTCTCAGACTTGATCCTTCAAAGACTCGGTCTTGACTTGGTCTCAACCGATAAAAGACTCGGTCTTGACTCGGACTCGACTGTATTTGAAAACTAATGGACTCGATCTCGACTCAGTCTCGACCCTTCAAAGACTCGGTCTTGACTCCTACTCGACTGTATTTGAAAAGCAACGGACTCGGTCTCAACTCAGACTCGACCCTTCAAAACTCGGTCTCGACTTGGACTCGACTGTATTTTCAACTCGGACTCGACCCTTCAAAGACTCGGTCTTGAGACGGACTTGACTGTATTTGTAAACCAACGGACTCAGTCTCGACTTGGTCTTGACTCGGACTCGACTGTATTTGAAAACCAACGGACTCGATCTCGACTCGGACTCGACCTTTCAAATACTCGGTCTTGACTCGGACTCGACCTTATTTGAAAACCAACGGACTCGATCTCGACTCGGTCTCGACCTTTCAAAGACTCAGTTTTGACTCAGACTCGACTGTATTTTCGACTCGGACTCGACCCTTCAAAGACGCGGTCTTGACTCGGACTCGACTGTTTTTGAAAACCAACGGACTCGGTCTCGACTCGGACTCGATCCTTTAAAGACTCGGTCTTGACTCGGACTCGCCTGTACTTGAAAACCAACGGACTCGATCTTGACTCAGACTCAACCCTTCAAAGACTTGGTCTTGACTCGTACTCGACTGTATTTGAAAATCAACGGACTCGGTCTCGAATCGGTCTCGACCCTTCAAAAACTCGGTCTTGACTCGGACTTGGCATAGGCGGTCTCGTCCCCATCACTACTAGCAATCATGAGATATTGAATGGTGTTTGTTAAATGTTACCAGATATATTACTCAATATACTTAAAAACTCCAGCCTTTGCATGCAAGATGAGTATTGACCGGCAATTTATAGAGGCAAGTGGATGCAAAACCCTCAATGACATCAATTTTTGAATAAGTTTATGCTGACCTTTCAACATAAATTGTTTGTTATTGTTAAATTGTTATATACTATAATACCATCCATTTAAAAGGTAAATGAGGGCAATTTCAATTTCATGTTGACTGTAAATCAGTTCTACTGAAGCTACAGAGGATCAACATCCTGAAAGCAGAATATGTCGACAGAAACCAGAGGGATGTAGTCCTTGTTGTCGTTTTCACTCTCTCCCACGGAGTTGCTGAATTTGCTGTGTGACCGGCTCATGAAGCCCCTGGCCGCCTTCGTCAGCAGACGCGTCCTGCTCAGGCTCAGCTTGCTAGAGGCAAAAAGAAACAACCCCTTTTACTTCGGTGCCTCACTATCATCATTAATGCACAGGCACGTCTAAAGTGCTTTTTCTAGGTGAAACGTGCCCCCTCACATTCATTAATTTGCAAAGCATGTACACATCCCTGATAGCGCCGCTCCTCACGTTTTGGTCATTAGTTCTGCTGACATTTCAAGTAACAGCGAGAGGTAAAACTGGGATAGAGATTCCAGACACGAAAGGGAAGTGTTTATTTTGGTGTCCGGACTACCATCCCTCTTGTCTTAATTATTGGTTTTATTTGCTTAAGACATGGGAATTTGAATTGGATTAAGATAAGATCCAGGCAAGTTATCAAAGATTAATGCGTTACATAAACTATTTATTTATCAAAGATCAAGTAAATCCATTTTTTGCATATCCTAATTAATATTCATGAGCTAAGCCGACATCACAACCAGAGCCCCACCCCCACAGCTTTACCCTGCAGGTTATTCACCCTCTGCCTATGATGTCAATGTTTTAAACTCATTAAAACTGAAAATGAGTTTGTGTGACTAATATTCTCTATTTTTTTCACTTCAAACATTCACTTAAACTCAAGTAGCCTCATTTTCTAAAAGAAAATTGCTAGTCAATAGAACAAACCCTCATTGCCCAAAGATACATTGTCATACAGACTCATTTAATTGTAAGAAAGTACTTCACATCAAACTGTAATGGTGAAATGATTTGTAAAAGAGGCTAAACACATGCACAGAACTGTGTAGTGTTGTCAGTCAATACATCTCCTGTCTTTAATTTTTTTAATGACTAATGAATGTCTGTCTTCGGTGAGAGTTGAACTCATTTCATGCACCCAACAGAATACCAAAAGCAATCAAAATGCAAATTCAACTCGTGGTTTAAAACAATGACGCATGAGTGATGCAAACTGCTGAATTATTCATTTGCGTTCTGTGAATTACAGTGTTTGTAATTGTAAAACTTGATTTGTGGACGTGGTTTGCTCTTGTCCCCAATTCGTTCCCTGTATCGACACCCACCTGGCGGAGAAAAGGCTCTCGACTGATCTCTGCGAGTGCTCGGAGGTCACCGATGGACTCCTTTGAGAGGCTAAAAGAGAGAACAGTTTGGTATTCTGATCATTTCTATTGCCCAACATACACACAGACACACAAACATATTACACTGCACTCCAACGCAAAGAGCACTCAAACTCACCCATGCTCCTCTAGGTCAAATCTAATTAATGAATTCGGTAGCTATAAGCTTGAGTGATTAATGCTGCTGTGTTTGGACACCTGCACATCTGTAATAACTGAAATAACCAAATGAATACAGCCAGATAGAAAGAAAAGTACCTTCAGAAGAGCTACATCGTTCCCAACTGGAGGCGGAGGGAGTTTTGCAGAGGGATCGGGATCCATCGTCAACATCTGTAGGTCAAAGAAAAGTTTTAGGGTGCAGACATGAGTCCTTTTGATGTCAAAGTTTAGACATAGTATGTGAATCTGTGAAAAATCCCCAAACGCATATGGTAGACAATCAAGATATATGATATTTATGACTTTAAGCCAAGTTATGAAGTATTTTTAAACATTTCTGACCTGTCAACAAACTACTTGGGTACCTCAGCATGGTGGCAATGACAATAATTCAATTTAATTTCAATCGACCGAAGCAATGGCACACTACATCCTCAACATCAAATGTGTTAAAGCATTAAGCAGTTTGATTAAAGTATTTTCATCTCAATGCCAATATATTTTCAAGATTATCTGACCCCAGAAGATCAAACCATGCAATAAATACATCAGTAATTCCTCACTTGTAAATGAGCCCAACAATAAGTATTTTGTCTTCAGTCTTACTGTGGGATAGTGCAGCGTCATCTTGCCCAGACAAACCTCCTGACTGTGACCGACCGAGACCTACAGAGTAGCCACGGGTCTTCCTGCTGCCGGAACGAGAACCGCAATGCGAACTTCGTTTATGATCCTCCCCTGGAGATAAACAGATATACAAAGAGTCATTACCATAATCTAATTGTGTGTTTAAGCCAGGAGCGACTGCTTCATTTCCCTGCGCTCTCCTTTGTTTTCTTCTCCCTGAGAACAGTTGACGTAATGATTGCAACAACCAGGTCTTGTAAGCTCAGATGAATTAGAAGAATGACTTACCAGGGTGGCTATACTCAACGCAGGTGGGTAAATATTCATTGCTGTCCAGATCAATAGGTACGAACGCTGTGTATTTGCTCAAGATGTTGCAGGCTTTACTCGTGTGGATAGCATAAAGCTGGTACCTTCTCCCAGAACCTACAAGAAACGTCATAGTAAACGGCAAGTAATGCAAAAAAAATAACTGGTAATTGGGAGTCAAGTTCCTCACCATGCTCAATCTCACACTCTTTGTCCACCATATGTTCAAAGTCTTGAATAATGGAGCGTCCTGCCAGATGATGGAAGGTTTCGTTCCACAGGTCCTCGTGAACTTTTTCCTCCCGCTCTCGACCTTTTAGGTAGGGCTGAATGTCAAAGACCACCTCCCATTTCATGGGTTTCCCGCACAGCAGTCCTGATACGACCGCTTTGCAATCTCCCTTTCCATGGCTGGCTCTGAATTCTGGCGCGTGAGGATCTTGAGGCGTTTCGACTTCGCAAAGCTGATGCGTGTAGCCATCTGTTCGATATTTAACATAATAATCAGAGTATTAACAGATGCATTCCCTGATGAAAAACATCATAAACCAGTTGGTTAAGTCATCTTCAATGACTTAAATGAGTTTACGTTAAAACTGTAAAAAATAAAGCATTGCTTGTTGTGCTAGGTCTGACTAGATGATGTTTTGGATGGATATTCTCAAAATCGACTAGTTGTTGGTTTGTCTAAATCCTTGTCCAATCCTTTTCCTGTAGATCTACTTGCAGAGTCCAGTAATTATAGTAGTTAATTAATAATTGCTAGTTCAGTTATGTTTGATCAGGGCTTCAGCGGTCAAGACTAGACGCCAACTTTGCAAATGGAGCTTGAGGGAAGTAAGTTTTAGTGCAATGCCACGCTGAACAATACGCAAATTCTTGTTGCAGTTTTATTGACTAGTCAGTAGATGTAGGTCGTAGCATCAAACACACTATGAGATGATCATGCTAAGAAAATGATCACTGATTATCTTTGGTTGTAAGACTATGACAACTGCCATCTTTGAACTTCTCTTACTGTACGACTGGGGACCATCATTTAGGAGCCATAACCTGAAAAATCGCCACGATTGGCCATCCTTTGTCTGGGAAAGCCCAAAATCATATGTGTAACAGGCATTAAAGCTGAACTGAATTCTCCAGGAACAGGATTGGGCATCCTGGAGTCTAGCTGACTATGTCAAAACATAATTAAGGTTCTTCTTATGCCATTTTTAGCATGTTTATGCTTTTAAAAAAATATCTGGGGCGAAAAAGCTTGAAATGCAACTCTTATGGTGCTGAAAAAGAATAAATGTTGTTCGATTGAACTTTATGTTCATTAAAGAGTCCTGAAAAAATATATCATGGTTTCTAAAAAAACAAAAAAACAAAACTGAAAACAGCACAACTGTTGTCAACAGTGATAACAATGAGAAATGCTTCTTGAGCATAAAATCAGCAAATTAGAAATATTTCTAAAAGGGTCATGTGGCAATTCAGCTTTGCCATCGCAGGAATAAATTACATTTTAATGTAATTAGCATATATATCCCTGCAATATCACCATAGCCAAGGAATATCACCGAGAAAGCTATTCTAAAAATATGCATCAAATTATTTTTCCACACTTTTTTGACCATTGACTTTTTCAGGGTCTTTCCAGTCATAATTTCCATGAATGTACCAGGTTTGAATCCATGGAGTTTAAGTGTTTACAGTCATCCACAGTGCGACCTTCAATGGACAGACTGATATCACCACCGGCGAGTTTTTACTCCTCAGAAGGAGTGATATCTAGCTGATGAAAAATGTTAAAGCAGTTCAAAAGTGGGGGAAAAAAAAATCACTTTATAATTTTTCGTTTTACAACTACAACCTACAATCTACTCATGAATCAGCTAATAAGTCGGCGCTCACAGTGTATGTTAAGTGTCTCTACGCCCCCACACTGTGCAGCTGATTATGGTATTTAAATTATGGTGTTAAAAGTCAGTTCGAGCGCTAAGCAGCGCTAAGATTAACATCAGAAATTGACGTCTTTGTCCTTGCTCTTAGACACTGCAGTGAAGGACTAACCTGCATCGCCGGTGCTGCCTAGAGAAGGGCTGTCCGTTGAAGACCTGGAGCCGTCTTCCACTACGGGACCCTGTGCAGAGGGGCCCGGGTGGGTCTGATCCACCTTAGACTCCCCCTGGAGACCCTCGTGTTGCTGCACTGGAGGTTTGTGAGCAGGGATGGGACGTCCTCTTGAGGATGTGGCACACAGGCTGGCCAACTGTGGCTTTTGGAGAAATGAGCAACAGTTCATTAGTCGTTTTGTTCATTCTCACTCTGCAAGATGGCCATCCACTGTTACCTACATCTATCTCTATTTATTGTTTTTTTAATATTTAGATAATCTAGGTAGCAATATCTCCAAGTCACAGTGTAAGATTATGGGAAATTCAGATTTCTCTTAAAGAGTGCTTTCCCTTTAAGAGCAGAGCTGTGTGCATTAATGTTAATTTGGTAATGTAACACTTTACTTAAAGCCTTTATGTATAATGCATTGAAAAATGTAATTTACATTAATTTATAATCTACATTATAATGCATTATATCTTTTCATAATTGTAACTAAAGCTAAAATGCATTATAATATTAGCAGCTTCCTTGTTGCATCTGAAATTGGTGGTTTGTCATGTGTTTTAATGCATTATACTGTACTTTCTACTAAAGGTGTATTTAATAAATAGATAAACATTGTAATGTATTATAACTGTGGTTATTCAGATCATGTAATACATTATAAGGTGCATTACAATGCATAATTAATGCTTTAAAAATACTTTATATATAAAGGCTTTAAGTAAAGTTTTACTGTAAATTTATTGGGAAAAGTACAACAATCTTTATTCATTTTATTTTTTACTTTAAAATCTGCAGACCACACACACAAATATGATATAAATTTATAATATCAAAGATTTATTATTCAGTCATAACTAAATTATAAATATAGGTGTATTAAATCATAATAAAATTAGTAATTTTAATATTTATGCAAAATATTCAAATGTAAATATTTAAATATGGTAATGTATAATAAATGAATATTATTTAAATGTCAACATCAAAACAGCTATTTTGTATGTTTATTTAACCTATGAAAAATATCTCAATGCCAAAGTATTGGTGCCAATGTTGACGCCAATACTGACAAGTGTGATTGTGTTTCTATGCTCACATCGAGCATGCAGTTTCCCCCCGGTAATTTCCATTATGAATGCAGTGCATAGCAAAAGGAAATCCAATTTATTTCACCTTGTGTAGAGAGAGTTTATGAACACAATGATTCTTTGAGACGCCTTAACCATGTCAGCTCCTATAGCCATGGCTCTCTGTTTACCTGGGTCTAATGGCAAAATTTGTATAATGAGAAATATATGGCTGTTAAAGAGCTACAGTAATAAGGATCATTAAAGTCATTATTGCATCCATTGAGGGGAAATCAAGGACTCTTATTGCCCATCTGTAATATAACTCACTCCCTTTCTGATCAAACTTGCATGGCCAATTGCTCGCAGTGCAAAGTGTCGCCTGGATTATTGATATCTTCTCCCTATTCAGAGAGTGTGACATTGGAAATGTTATCATGGCCATCAAGGGTTTTGTCACAGTTGTCAGAACTAATTGCACCCTGGAAGATGAACATAAGTGGCTGGGTGTTCGATATGTCTTGGCAGAGTGTCAGGGATGCGGGAGTATCACTGAACTCACTGAATACGTCATGAAATAAGTAGTAAAAAGTTGTCAGCAACACTCTCAGACAACAAATCAGTAGTTAAACATTAAATAGTAGTAATTATGACTTTAATAAACCCAGTTTAACTTGTGTTACCACGTGAAGCACATTTTTAGGAAACCAAAATGTTGCGGAATGCAATTAACATTGAAACATAATGCTTATTAAATAATATTTAAATATTTTATTGTTTATATGTTCATATTTAAATAATAAATACTAGGCTTGAGGAATATGATTACCAAAATGTTGCTTGTTAAATGGTATTTTAAATTATTTAATTATTTAAATGTCAATAATATTAAATAAATAATACTATTCAAATAATAAATAATATTTTTGACTTGAAAAAAAATAGTTTAACTTAAAGTACAAATTTTAGGTAACCTCACAAAAATGTTACAAAGTACCCAAACTGTTCAGCAATGCTTAAAATAATTGTTGAGCAATGCTTAAATGAATAATCGAAGAGCAATAAAAGTAGTCTATTAGGAAAGCTGACATATCAGAAGCATACAAGCATCTTTAAGTCTCATGAGAAGGCCTGATGTGAATAGAGAGGGTTTTCCTTGGCCGTGCAGCTCAATTGTCATGCATGAAATGAGTACGGCTGTCATTATGAGACACAAAGGATGCACACCTCTCTGTTGTGGTCTTGATTACACACTAATCTGCCTCTAAGTCGGAGATATTTTGGGCCTCATTATTTCAGCCCTGTTCAAACACTGGCACGTCTTTGGTGATGGGTCACAACCTTTTTTTCCCCCACTGCACTTCAAAGGTGCATTTCTATTTCAGTGTGTGGGTGCACATTACCAAAGTGTCCACCTCATTTCTTAGATAGCATTTGTACTTTTTTTTTACATTCTTCTGTTGCTTAAATGTCAAAGAAACTGTAATTCAGCTTCCACTGGCTGTTCCATCTAAATTCTATTTGTGTGGATGTGGCGGTAGGAACATTGAATTATGAATTACATTCTCATCACCGAGCTCAGAAATGAGTTCAAATAACCCTTCAGAATGAACAAATGAATCCATGGGGCTCCTTTTATATCATAGCAGATGCTCCGGCTATAGCAGATGGCATGAAGACGGCTGCCTAGCTACAGATATTTCTTCTAAAGACAACAATAAACCGTCTGCTTTGTGTCAAACATAAGGCGTTTTCTGATCATTTCCAAGAATAATGTTTATGGCATACTCGTGTGTATTATAAGCAGTGTTGGGGGTACAGTTAACGTGAGTTACAGTTTGTAATCAGATTACCTTTTTCAAGTAACTAGTAAAGTAACCCATTACTTTTAAATTTACAAGTTACTTTTTCAAATAAGTTACTTTGTTTCCCTGTTTATGCACCTCACATGTCCCCATATTGAGAGAAAATCGGGAAAAGGTTGCAATCTCACTTTATTGACCAATGTCTTTGCAGCTGACCTTTGATGATCCAATTTTAAAGTAACATTATATATTTTTTCAACCTTCATAATACATTTCTAAGATGCTTGTGATGGTACATCGACTTACAATAGGTTAAATGACACGTCTGCCATAGCCTG
>JAOTRC010000009.1:19641665-19658141 GCA_027497675.1 Cyprinella lutrensis | reverse complement strand
GACTATAGGATCAGTGAAAATAACATATTTCTTAAGGTGTCTTTAGTCCTGTAGTGTTGTGTTGTGTTTTCTTAGAGCTGCAATCTGCTGTTTTTCCTCTTTGTCGCCATCTCTGTTCAAAATCACAGATGTGACGTAATAACTCAATATATCCTACTAGCCGAGACTCTTCTTTATGTGTACAGATGTGACGTAATGCCGCAAAGACATGCTCAAATCTCCTGCAGAAATCCACCAGTACCACTGGAATAAAAAACGTTATTACAAGCTTACCGCTTTGAATCGAGCTGGCTGGTTATGTATTTTCTCAAATATGTATTTTGGATCATTTTTAACTAAAAAAAGCTACGGACTGCAGCTTTAAGGTGTCCCTGTATATATACAGTATACTGCATATGAATTCCACTGTTTACAAAAGCATTCAACTGTTATCAACTTCACTTGTACCTTGACCAGCTCTGAGAGGATGATCTCATACTGGTTGCCGAGGTCTTTGAGATGACTGAGCTGCTGCTCTTTGGCTGTTTTCATGAACCTCTCGATGTCCTGCAGTGCTGCTTCTGCACCTTCCTGGGTCTGGCATCTGTCTACCGCCTGAGAGGCCAACAGATACACTCCACTTTCACACCACTGGTTCACCTGCCAACATACAAACACAGATCCATCTCTTTGTCCTGGACCTCATTTAAATCACAGTAAAGTAAACTGTGCAGGTTATCTACTTTGTTCATATTCTAACCCCACACCAAAAACGACAAGAACTGTTCAAACTCATTCTCAGTCTCATCGAGCTGCACTAACAATCTGAGACAACTCCAAAACACAAAATGAATAAAGATACAGTAGCTCTGCCATAATAACGTCACTATTTTTATAATACAAATCATTTTATTTATTCATTTTACAACATGCAGTAGTGCCCAAAAGTGATGTCCGACCTAAAAATATATTTATGAAATATTTGGTATGCATGTTGTAAGGTTGTGGCATAAGTGTAAAACAATAACATCATATCATTTGTCATGACACAATAAAACATACCGAATTGAGCTGATGTCATATTTGGCCAATATCAGTGTTACACTTATTACTCCCAGCCTATAATTCAATAAACAACTAAGTGGCATGTATTAGCTACAGTATATTATTAATGTTATTTTGTGGGTTTTAGTGAAAAAGGCCAGATGGAAGGAGCTGTCCTCTGCAACCAAGAAGGATGTTGTTGAAATGGCTAAATATAGTCAGTCGGTTTTGGATATTCAAAGTGTTCATGCTCAGCAAGTCCTCAGTTCCTTGACCTTAAAGCCACTGAAACTTTCTTGAAATTATAAACCCATGCAAGTCTTCCAATGAAGCTCAACTTTGGAGGATTGAAAAGAAATTAAGCAGGACACATGCATACAATTATTCAATGCCCAGGAGAATGGCTGTTATAAAAATAAAAGATAAAAAATAAAACAAGGGAGAAGCAACAAAATATTAATAACTGATTACTTTTATGTAATCATAAAGTCAAATTATGTTCTATTTCCTGTGAGCCTTTTTCTTTTTCAATGCCTTTTTTGCATAATCCAAGAAAACCCATTTTTAATTATATCCAGGAGTACTTGCCAAATTATTGTATCATTTTAATGCCATGTGTATTCTTCTTCCTGATTTTATTGATTGTGTAATAGAAGGGGAGTGAAGGGTTGGGATGGGGTAAACTTAATTCAAAATATATTACCTTATATGTTCGACAAACATTTGATCACCAGAAAATGACTAAAAATACATTTTGAATGGAACATCTATTTTATCATACATACAAACAAAGTGCAAATCTGCCCCTTCTAATAAATGCAAGATGGTTGGATATATTTTATATCTAATGCAGTGACATTTATACAATTTATGTGTGGCTTAAGTGTCCAGTATTTCTGTGGCCATTGTAAAAAACAAGTCATTCAAATTCACAGATGTCACGCATCATAACTCATCAATGTCCTACAGCACTGATGAAGATGAGAGGACAACATCATTATCCGTATCACTCTGGATGCCTCTCTGGTGTCTAAATAAAGTCCTCTGACAGGTCCACCCCACCCCCCGTCCCACGGGTGGATTTGAGGCACACAAAGCTCAGGTCTGGTTCAGCACCATCAAAGGGGAACAGAAACTTCTGGCACATCAAAAAGCCACTGGCACTGTTACAGATGCACTGCTGATGTCATGACTCGTCAGTTTTTACCTGAGGTCAGCGCAGAGAACTTCAGACTATGGGAACACAAAACCAGAAGAGTTATACGATACAGATCACCGTCTGCGTCTCAGTCCTCCTAATGATTGTTCCAGAAAAAAAGCGATTAACATGATGTAAAACTCTTTAATGATCTCTTTAACTTTTCAGTTGATTCTCCAAGACAGTAATGGGACTGAAATTGAAAGCAAATGCGTCACAGATTTTTCTCCCTGAAAAAGGACATCAATAATCTCAGAAGAGATCTCTTTGAATAATGTCTCAAACTGTGCTCAGATTTGCAAAAATACAAAGTCTGCGATCAAAGGTCTCAAAATGAACTCAAACCCTCTACCAAGATCAAATGATCTGAGCTGTTATCCACATTCATTTATATCTAAATTGTCTTATTTGTGTCTGCTTTTTTCTCCTCGACATATCTGAGATGTTGAAATCTGCAAGCAATTTCACAAATGAGATCTCTTAGATTAGACCGTACATAAATATCTCAATTATTTCTTTTACACAGCAATGAGAATAAAAGTCTTTTGTTGAACATGCTTCTCGGATTTGTCTGAAGACCACTACAGTTTCAGAAAATACTTCTAAAAAGCCCCACATTGTGCTCAGGTGCAAAATCAGAGATTCAATATGAGCTTAAATCTTTCCACAACCGAGTTATACTGTCGAGTAATGGACAATATTTGGCCATTCTAATATTTTGATATTATTCTACGTAAAAATGTCTGAGGTCAGTTGAACTTGAAATAAGTCTCAGTCTTATGCTCACCAAGGCAGCATTTATTTGATGAATAATACAGTAAAATAGTTACAATTTAAAATAACCTTTCAATTTGATTTTTTTAAAAATTAATTTATTCCTGTGATGCAAAACTGAATTTTCATCATCATTACTCCAGTCGTCAGTGTCACATGATCCTTCGGAAATCTAATATAGATATTTGATCTGCGTTTCTGGCCGTTATGAATGTTGAAAACAGTTGTACTGCTTCATATTTTTTTTTTTTGAAAGAGTCATACATTTTTGTTAGATTCTTTGATGAATTAAGTTCAAAAGAATAGAATTTATTTGAAACAGAAATACATTATAATTGTCTTTACTGCACGTTTGATCAATTTAAAGCATCCTTTCGGAATTCAATTCAATTTACTTTTATTTAGCGCTTTTCAAAATACAGAAAATGCATGCATCTACATTACAATTTAATGAGTGTCTGTGTGCAAGTTATGCATTTCAGAAATGTACATATACATATCACACAGTTATCCAACAATGTATGAATTTAATAAGGCAGAAACAACAAGCTCATTCCAGTAATTATTACAAGTTGTGAACACAATGATTACAATATATAGAAAATTAAGCATTGGTGCATGTTGATTCTGAGTTAATAAAACTATTTATTCCTTTCTTTATAAAATAAATCTACCTGACCCCATACTTTTGAACGGTAGAGTATATTATATAAATTGTGTTCTTATCAGTACTATTTTTTACATTAATATATTTATTTAATATTAATTTGCCATCTCTTTTGAATTCATTATAATATATAAACATTATATTATTTGTCAGACACCTTGAAATTGTAACGGTAAATCATGTTTGTTGTGTTTGAGATGTTTTTCTTTGTTTCCAAGTTGTTTCTATGTGTTGCTGGTTACTCATTATTTGATTAAATTACCACACCTGTCTCTTGTTTCCTCCCTTTGATTATCCTTAGTATATATTTCTCCAAGTTTAAACTGAGTGTTCATATTTCTTCAGTATATAGCGGTTGTTCTGTTTGCTTATTTCAAGAGTTCTGAGTATTAAGTTGATTTTGTGTTAATTAAAATCAATGGTTGCGATTTGGTCCAACCATTTGGGACAGCAATTGCATCAGGCATTAAACTGCCAATATTGACCAAGACAACTATTAATGCTATATTGCTATAGTCCTACTAAATATCAACATTTGTGTCTCTGTTTATTTGAAACCTTTGAAACCATCATAATTTTCTTATAATTCTGTTCGATGACTTATGTTTTGAATATAAGCTTTATCACAGATATTTCTCCTGTATTTCATTCCAGGAGGAACATCTGTGATAAAGCTTATATTCAAAGCACAGCATTATGATGGTTTCCAAACAGGTTTCCCAAACTCTACTTCGTAAAATCTCCTGAAGTCTGAACATATCCCACAATATTTTAAAAGCAAACTATGATTTAACTTTATATCAATCCTCTAATTTCCATCTAACTTCCACAGAGGGTCAGTGTTTGGGAAATTTCACTGGCCAGTTTCCAGATTTATGAGCAAATGTTCTCAGAGGACATAAACGTCTGAGATTAAACAGCTTCCCGATATTACAGAAAAGACACAGGCGCTTTCATCGAGGTGTCCACATGGCCATAACTCAGAGACAGAGGAACGCCACCCCCTCTCTAATGGATTAGATTTTGGCACAGTGCCTCGTGACAAGATGAGAGCGGACAGACGAGTACAATAGATTTCCTCCTCGCCCCTGACTGCCATCACACACAGCAAACAGGTCAAACACTGCCATCATGTGTCCTGAGAGAAGCAGGCATTTCTGCACAAAGCAAAGGTGTCTATATCCTCTTAAAACATGATCTAAATCATGCGTTTAAAATAAAGGTTCTTCAGTGGTTCCATGGAGAACCTTTGGAAACTTTCCACCTCACAAGGTTCCTTATTTTTGATTTAGATTATTATTAAGAAAACAAATGGTTCTTTTAAGCGAACTGATCTCTGCGGGGAAAAACAAAAAATCCTGTTGATATTAAAACCACAAAATAATAATTTAAGCTTTTTTAATAACCCTAGCAGACCCAAAAGACCAGGTAAAGGTCAAAATCAAATTCAATCCTCAATGATGAGATTGATTTTGTTTGAAAATGCATGAAAAAAAATATTTCCATATTCTATTCAAGGGGACCCAAATTGAGGAGACCCCAAAGTGACAGACAATGATCAACCTCCCATCCATCCATCCTCAATGGAGTGTGAATCACTCACAATGAAAAGAGCCAAATCCCCCACTGCACACACTCCACGGCTGCCACCACACACACTGCGGGAGACGCGGCACAGAAACAACCACCTGTTGATCCTGCGTCTCCATCAGCTGACTACACATGCATCACTTTGCAAGGTCGTGCAATCTCTTTCAGAGGTTTTCGAAATACTTCCCAAATTCACCATAAGATTCAGAGAGTTCAGTTCCTCATGCACTTTTTTTGCAAAGCAGGACTCTTACCTCACATCTGCAGCGGTCACAATACCTGCATTGGTGATGTCCAAAATGATCGGCTGCAACTCCGGAAAGCTCTCTGCCTCTTGGAGATGAACACAACAACTGAGCAGAAATGAAGATGGGAGGGAGGTAGAGAGACCGACAGATATAGAAGCAGCTGGAGGAACGTTAACGCAGTCAATCAGCACAGCAACATGTGGTTATGAAGCTCAGAGGAGCTGTGGCAGAAACACAGGCGCTGGAAGCTGTCCTGTGCAACAGATTAACAGGAACCCCAGCACACCCCCCGCCAACGCTCAATTCTCCCCTCAGCATCTGTACCACCCACCAACCCACTCCTCCACCTCTCGGTCTCTCCGTAATCAGTGACGAGAGCCCATTCATGTTTCCCATTTGATGGCCGGGGTACCACAGGCTGAAATGAACACCGTGCACGGGGGGAACGAGGGGAGGGCGAGAGATCACGCATATTTCCCTCTCTGCCTTTGTGCGTCCTTCCATCATGCATGTTTTCCCTCCAGTGACTACTAAGCTCACTATCTTGATTTCAATATGACCGTGGCGTGTGTGATTAATCTGCTTTTGCAGCGGATGTAACCATGACAATCAATATGGAGCCTCCAGGGCTTCTTAAAAGACAACAGGTTGTTTGGAGAAAGTGTGTGTGTTTGGTGATGTGTGCTGCTGCCATGGCTTAAATCCCAGCTTCTGTTTCTTAATTCAATTAACATGTGCTATTTACTGTCTCTCTGGCTCGCTCGCTGAATGTCCCTTATCTCATCTGCCGGGGCAGACTGAGGGCTGCAGTGGTTGTTGATCATTTCATCTGCAATAAAGAAGAAAATATGTCAAATCAGTGGCTAAAAATACAGTGACGTGTTACACGCTAAGGATATAAGTCTGAAACATCAGCTAAGCTACATGATGATCTTTTTAAATAATAAAGAGTCTTTGAATGCATTCATTCAATTCTCAATTATGAATTTCCTCATGAATAAACAAATAAACAAAACCATACTGGCTGTGAATAATGCAAAAATGTATTTGAGACAAGGCACCTGTTTTGGTGTAAAACTGAGGTATAAGGTTGACAACATACAAGATTTCTACCTGATAACATTTCTTTGGGGAAAAACTGTTTTGATAGATTTGACAGTATCTGTGTATTAGGTTTAATTTAGGTCAGAAGATATTAAATATTTTAATGGAAATCTTTTCCACAGTAGCCATGTTTTAACTGTGGAATTTCTCATAAGACCATAGTAACCACTGACAAAAACCTGCATTGCTCCTTATTACCATGGTTACATCAACTATGGCTTCCTATATGATGGTAGCAAAGGTATTAGTCAAGAAATGTGCAGCCAAAACACATTGTGTATTTGTATTCTATCCCTATATAGTAGTCTAGATCTACTATTTCTTTCAAAATACCACAGGTGTTGCACAGCGTTAAAATAGGAATGTTTACATCATTTGTTTATTTATGATATTTATTGTTTAGTTTATTTATTGTTTGTACACTGTGGAGGACCAAACCTAATGGATAACAAAAGCTAGAGGTCTACCAGGCCTCTGACTGAGACGCCAAACAGACAGTGATGTCAGTGGAAAATTTCGTGATAATTGTCAGCACAAATTGCTTTTTAGAAAAAACGGACTAACCAAGTTTAATATTTAAGACTGGTTTAGACTGCTACAACACAGATACTTACACAAGAAATTGTTTGCAGTGGTAAACTGGAACTGGGTACTCTGGGTAACACGTACTGACTTCCGGCCGGACAGCGTTCAGTGCGCGCCCCGACTGTCAGTTAGGTTTTGCGCGTTCTCGTGAAGCTGAGTCGAGTGAAGTGGACGGCACATTTTTGAAGATTTATCGAGACCGATTAAAAGTTCATATATCTGCGACAGAAGCCATGTCAACCGATTCGTGGGCTTTAGCTGTGGACAAACAAGAGTCTACACCCAAGTCTGTGAGTGAAAATGTGATTTTAATTGTGTTGTAACGGATTAGCGCACTAGCAGCGGTGAGTCAGGGATGGGCTGCGTCTCAAATCCACGTGAGCTTCTTACCTAGGGCCAAACACGGTTCCTACCAAACACGGTTTTGATCATCAAAATGCTTTCTAACTAGGTTTTGAGATACGGTCTGTATGATATTTTAAACTTATATCAATTTTAGGGACTGTAATTTAACTTTGTACCTCTTAACTACGAAGTTAGTGCACCTTGGTTTAATCATCTAGCTATGTGATTTCTATCTGAGCTGTTTGAAACCTAGTGAGTGTAATTTATGGGTAGCTAGCACTTAAACTATAGCTTCAAATATGTACAACGTTACTTGATTTAACAGTTAAATCATTGACCTTTGTTTAATCAATTGAATACGTTTCTATTGACAAATGCTTAATTTTTTATGTACTTTAGTGTACATTGTACATATCTGTGTATGTCATTTATTCTATGATTAAATTCTGTTTGAACAGATTAAGAACTCGCGGATTTTGGAAGCGGGAGATTTAGCTTGGACTAATGGTAAGTTAACGTTTCACAGTATTATATTGCATTAAAACAATAGTTCACTCAGAAAGTAATATTTATCTAAGTTAGTTCCAAACCTGTATGATTTATGCGGATCACAAAGAGTAAATTACCTTAAAAAAAGGTTTTTGTTGCATTGAATGGGAACTGGAGCTTTCAAGCTTCAAAAGTAGTCAAAAGCACTATGAAGTGTAGATAGATAGATAGATAGATAGATAGATAGATAGATAGATAGATAGATAGATAGATAGATAGAATTGCACAATACAAATACTCAGCATCAAAATGCAGTTTAGCATCTTTCAGAAGTGCAAATAGTATCATTGTGCAAATAGACAAAATTGCAATTGGAAAATATAATTAACAAATAGCTGAGTTGTAAATATAAGCTATATATCCAAATGACTTTTTATGAGAAACTGATCAAAATTATGCTAAATTTGATCTATCACTAATAACCTTGGCATTCTTTGGTGCACTATTTTGATTGAATCAGATTTTTTCCATTGAATTAAAATGATCTGGTACTTGGTTGGTAGAAGAAACAATCAGTCTTTCTCTCAAAATATCCTTTTTTGTTCCTTTAAACAATAAAGACATACAGGTTTGGAAAGTGTACATGATTTTTGTGTGTGAACAATTAAAGATGTGGTTCCATTAAAAGATTTCTTTGCATTTTCTTATGTGTCATTTATTTTCCCCTCATGTAGATGATGCTGACAAACCCGAAGAAGAGGAAAAAGGTTCATTTTAAAACCGTTACAGTCAACATAAAATCAAAATTGAGCCAATTAATTTGCTTAATTCACATTTAGTGCTATTGTGAATAATTCTGATTTTAAAACTGTTGTGCTTTTTAAGTAGTCTAAAGGGTGTGTGGTTGCATCTTATGGTATTATTTATTCATATGACACTTCTTTATTCACTGACTGTATAAAACAAATGTAAATGTAAGCCTGCTTCTTTGCAAATATGCTATTTCAGAGGACAAAGCCACACAGTCTCTCCTGAATAAATTAATCAGAAGCAATGTGGTCAACAACACGAACCAAGTGGAGGTTCTTCAGAGAGACCCGAACTCACCACTGTATTCAGTCAAGACTTTTGAGGAGCTGAGGCTGTGAGTACTTCATGTAGTGTTAAAGTAATGACAACTGAGGGAAAAGAACTGTGAATTTACACTGCTGTTTAGTTCTTTTTTTATTTATTCAGAAAGAGTGAATTATATTTATCAAAAGTGAGACTTTTTACATTGTTACCAAAAATCTATTTCAAATAAATCCTTTTTTTTTTTAACTTTAACTATCTATTCATCAAATAATCCGGAAAAATTACAACTATTGTAGTACAACTGTTTTCAACATTGATGTTTATTGAGCAGCAAATCAGCATATTAGAATGATTTATGAAGGATCATTTAACTGGTATTTTAATATTGTATATGCTGTTTTTACTGTATTTTTGATCAAATTAATGCAGCTGTGATGAATATTCGAGCTAAACCCCTATTTGAATGGAATTTTGTATTGCTAGCATTCAGAACAAAGACTGTTTTATGAAATAAGGCAATGCGCTATATTTTGAAGCTTCTACACTTCTCGTGTGGCTCGCATGTTTCAATTTTATTAGTTTCACTTTTTGTAACTCAGGAAACCTCAGTTGCTCAAAGGCGTCTATGAAATGGGCTTCAACAGACCTTCTAAAATCCAAGAGAATGCCCTTCCCATGATGCTCGCCGAACCGTAAGTCCACATATATTTTATACATTCAATTTTAGTTGAATACAGATTTGAAGCGATGAATGTTTTGATGTAAAAGGTGCTGATAAGTTTTACTAAAAGTGTGGTTTGTCATTAGAGAGCAGAAAGAGCGTGTTCAGAGAGACGTATGTGATTTATCTCACTGAGATTAGTGGAGCGTTCTGGATAAACGTACAGTAATTGACACAGATTGGATATTTGATGCACAATATTGGACCATTATAAAGTTTGTTATGTGAAATCTCTGGGAGTATAAGTGTGAAGTAAGTTTCATATAACACTCATATATGAACGGACTGTTTCCTTCATTCGCAGACCCCAGAATCTGATCGCTCAGTCTCAGTCTGGCACTGGTAAAACAGCCGCCTTCGTGCTGGCCATGCTCAGTCATGTGGACCCAGGCTTAAAATGGCCTCAGGTGAGTTTGAAAACTGAGATTCACTGTAATGTTCCCTTTTCATGACCTAAGGCAAGATACTACAGGCAAAACCATTCCTTGGATCAATTTTGAGATTTTAGGCCATTTTGTTACATAACTTGCCTTATTTTAGACAACTGGAAAGAAAAAACATTTTATTTTATTACAGTTAGTCTGCATCTGTAGATTTCAATTACGATAAATATTCTTTTAAGGCTGTTTTCTCATACACCAAACTTTCCAGTTTCATTCCTGTATATAAATTGCCTGATTTTTTTTCTAACATTTTATTCATTTTTCCTGACTGTTGATGGTATTTTCTGATTTATGGAGTGATAAAAATAGATATTCAAAATCTTTAAACTGTAATATGCCAACAAAATGAAACCGGATTTTTGAACCTTGCTTGATACAATGTCCGATTTCTGTTTTGGATTTTAATGCGAATTAGTGAATATTTTTATTAGATAACGCTTTTCCGGTATTTGATATAATTAATGTATTCTTATTAGTTTTTTTGACTGTTCACTCGTCTATAATAATGAGTAATAAATGAAAAGCAAAGTTACAAAAAAGTTTTTGGAAAAAAAATGAACAAAAGAAAACCAAATCTGCAAAATATCTAATAAAAGTCATAAGTTAATGTTGATATTAATACTTTGCTGTCTTTCTTCCAGTGTTTGTGCATTTCTCCTACATATGAGCTCGCTCTGCAGACGGGTAAAGTCATCGCGCAAATGGGCAAGTTTTATCCGGAAGTTAAACTGGCATATGCTGTTCGAGGACATAAAAGTAAGTGGCTTAAATTAAGCCTCAGAATATTGCGTAAACATGTGGAAACCAGATCTAAATGCATGATTGCTGCTGTGCCCTCTGTCAGTGGAGCGTGGCGTTAAGATCAAGGAGCAGATCGTCATCGGCACACCTGGGACGGTTCTGGACTGGTGCGTCAAGCTGAAGCTCATCGACCCGAAAAAGATCAAAGTGTTTGTTCTGGATGAGGCTGATGTCATGATCGCCACACAGGGACACCAAGACCAGAGCATCCGCATTCAGAGGTGAACTTTCCCTAGTGTTTGGAGAATTGGTAAATGCATACAGACAGACTCCTGATTACATCTATTATGAGTTTTTTTTGTGTGTATGTCTGGATCTAAAAATGAATATATTTTTATTAAAACATTAAAAATGCATTTCATATAATGACTTGATAACACCTTTTTAAATATGTGCATGATTTTCAGATTTGATATTTGTTTAAAAATGTATATTCTTAAATTTTAAATATAATAATTATATATTTTTCTTTACTTTTATTATTAATTAGGCAGAGAGGCATTTTTCTTTTAAAAAACTGTTCGTATTTGAGAATTGTTTATATCCATCTTGAAAGGATGCCATTTTGTTGTTGTAACATAAAAATGACAAAACAGGAATTGATATAATGACATCAAAATTATGTATGTTAAAAAATGTCCCATCATTTGACCTTTTTTACCTTTAAAGTTTTTTGCTCAAACCCCTAGAAAACATCACGACAGTCATGATTAAAATTACATTTTTTAAAACAAATACTTTTTACTTTAGTCTTAAATTATTTTAACATATTTTTGCATAGTTAGATAATTGTTTTTTTAACTATATTTAACATAATTATTTTAACATATTTTTGTTTTTTAATATGAACTCCAACATTTCTTGGCATTCTTATTTCCCACTAATACTTTTGCATATTTTTTTCCACAAAAACAAAAACATATTTACCCTTTTTATTAATCTTCTCTGGCTTTTTGGTTTAAGACTTTTAAAACTAACTTAAAATGTAAAGAAGTGGCAACATGGTTTACCATTAGATTGAGTATAAACGGTTTTTATTTCCTGTCTCTTACAGAATGCTGTCCAAAGGCTGTCAGATGTTACTTTTCTCTGCCACCTTCGAGGACTCTGTGTGGAAGTTTGCCGAGCGGGTCGTGCCGGATCCCAACATCATCAAGCTAAAACGCGAAGAGGAGACGCTGGACACTATCAAGCAGTATTATGTACTCTGCAATTGCAAGGAGGACAAGTTCAGCGCGCTCTGTAACCTCTATGGAGCCATCACTATCGCTCAAGCTATGGTCTTCTGTCATGTGAGCCTGTTTGCCTCTTGTTGATATTTCTGTGTTTAATGTTTAATGATCACTCAATCATCTTATGTTATCGTCTTTTCTCAGACTCGAAAAATGGCCAACTGGCTTTCCGCCCAGCTGTCTAAAGAGGGCCACCAGGTGGCGCTTCTCAGCGGGGAAATGGTGGTTGAGCAGAGAGCAGCGGTTATTGAACGTTTCAGACACGGCAAGGAGAAAGTTCTCATCACTACTAATTGTTGTGCAAGAGGCAAGGACACTACCTCATATACATATAATCAGATTTTTACATCCTTGATAGAATATGCATTTCTAATTATTTGTAATTTTACTACTTTATGGCCCTATTTACACTTGGTGTTTTGTTCTGCCTCTTTTTTGGCCACTTTCAACCACTTCTGTCCTGATTTCTTAGAGGGATGGGTAAATGCATGGGGTTTTTCTTCCTGCTCTTTCAATCTAAATCAACAAAATAAGCTCTCGCAATTTACATGAGTGCGCATATGAATATACAGAGAGCATCAGCTTTAGTTTCTGCTCTGTGTTAGAAATCAGGAATGGTAAGGGAACATTGTGCTTGTTACGTTTTTTAATCTTCAAACTAAACTTGGGTCTTCAGCTTCAGTCTTTTGTGGCTGTTCGAACACATTCGTCCACATGAACATTTACACTGCGAAAGCGATCTGGGTGAATGAGTTTTCAACTACCTCTGGAAGTGGTCAAAAGTGGACAAGATCAAAACGGTTTTGACCCCGTTTACCTGTGTTTAGCGTCATCCACTTGTGATTTGATCTGCCACAATGCATCTTAATACCAGGTGTAAACATGCCCTGTGTGTAAATTCTGGCATCTTCAAGTAATCAAGTGGTCCATCCACAGGTATTGATGTTGAGCAAGTGTCAGTGGTGATCAACTTTGACCTTCCTCTGGACAAAGATGGAAATCCAGACAACGAAACGTACCTCCACCGGATCGGTAGGACTGGACGCTTTGGCAAGAGAGGACTCGCTGTCAACATGGTGGACAGTCAGCGCAGCATGGAGATTCTCAAGACCTACGAGAGGCATTTTAGTAAGTCTGTCTATTAGTTTATCTCTTAAAAGAATAGTTCACCCAATAATTATGTTATTTTTAATCAATTAACAAAATTTGAGTAATTATACAGTAAATTGTTCATATATTATTCATATATTTGTTTTATTATTTATATCAGTGTTATTGTAGTATACTTAAATACTATTATAGTGCTTATTAATAATTTGAATAAATTTTTATTTTAGTTTTTTCATTTTGTTGTGTTTTTGTAATTTTTGATAGTTTTTGGTTGATTTAGTTTTCATTCATTTTTATATTAAACTGTTTTAAACTAAATGCAAATTTGAAATATTGCCTTTTTCGTATATTTTATTTGAGTTTAGTGAATATTTATTTTATTTCAAGCAACAAATTGTTATGGTTTCTGTTCTAGTTTTTAGTGAACTATAATAACCCTGAGTGATATAATTGTTATATATATATATATAATGCACATATTACTAAATAATTAATTAATGTATATTAATGTTTATAAATTTCAAAATAATGAATATTGGATTGTTTTATTTATTTGTTTGTTTTTCCCAACAGATAAGAAAATTGTGAGGCTGGACACGGATGATCTCGACGAAATTGAAAAAATCGCCAACTGAAGGGATGAAGAGCGAAATCCACATTATTTGCATAAAAATCAGTTCTGCTGTTACAGTATGATGTTTACATAATGCATAATCAAAAGAATGTGCTTCGACTCGAGCTTAATGCCAAATAGTTTTGATTACAGGACCTTTTGAGTCAGTTTGCATTTGACTGTGTTTTGATTTAGAAGTGAATTGCAATACTAATTCCTACATTTAACACAGGCATTTTGTCTGTTATATACTTGACTAATGAAGCATATCTTGCAGTGTTGCAATACCTTTTGGTCTTATGTGTGAATAGAATCATAACAGGCTTCACTATTTATTCTATCTGAGATGAGAAAAGTCAGTAAGGAAGAGAATCTTAGGTAAATATAATAAACCATTGGGATTTCATTTACTTGCCTACTAATTCGCACCAAATTATAAAGCGCACAAATGACACAGTCCCTTAAGACCAACTCAAAACACTAACATTCCTTAAGAGCACTTCAGAATAAATAGACATTTTGTAATGGAACTCTTTCTTGGAGTAAGAAAGAGTTCTTGTTCTGTTCAGAAAGACCAAATATTAGTTTGAGTTTTAAGTTGCACTGAATTGTTTGGACATGTGCTTGCACTTTCTGTTTCGTTGCAGGAAATGCAGCACTTTTACAAAGAGCTACTGAAGAATGGTTGTTGTTTTGTAGCTAAATTGTTAGAAATGGCTGCTCTACTCTTGTTTGCGAAAAGCAAAATTCTTTTAGTTTGTTTACATTTTTGCTGCTCAAAGTAATGCACTTTGTTTGACTGAAACCCATTTGCGATTGCATTTAGCATTGCAGGTTTTTTTGTACTTTTGCTGCATTTAGGGTTTTATAGTCGTTTCCTCTAAATACTTATATTAATAAAACTACCAGATGGCTCATTTCTGTTGTGTTATCAATCATTTTCACTTCTTTGCAAGCATTGAATGCAACACGTGTCATAATCTTAGCATGAATTCATACGTTATTATGTTATTGTTGCTTTTTTTGGTCTTTGCATTTATTGTGAGAAATACTTTAGCACTTTTAACAAAGTTTTAACATGCATCCGACATGCAGTTTTTGTCAGAATTATTAATTGTCAATATTTTTCATAAAGAAAACAACTTTCAGTGTATATATTGGGGAAATGTTTTTAATCAAGAAAATTTCAGTTAAAAAAAAGTCTTAATGGTCTCAGAAATAATTTTGAAAAAAAAATTTGTCTAAGAAACTTTTTATCTATAATGTATAAACTTATCTAGATAACTAATAACACATTTTTCACAGTTGACTGGCATGAATATGCCAGACAAAAAAAAAATAGATATTTTTTGTAATGTCATTCTCTAACTCTTTTAACTGAAACTGATTAGATATATACACATTTTACTATCACATATTTAATCATGAGGTTGATTTTGAAATGTTTATCGGACTGCAAATCTGTATTTTTGTGCAGAACATGAGTCCAGATCCAACTCCTCCCACCTTACATATACCTAAACCTACCCAGCTCCACCCCCTGATCCCTAAACCTACCCAACACCACCCCTCAGATCTGGATCCGACTCCGCCCCCTGGATCTTCAGTACTGCAATGAGGTGCTACTGTTTTTGTGTGCTATTCAAGTGTAAGTTGCCCTGCATTAATGTTTCAAGTTAAATCTGTGTCTTCTTTGGAAATGCATAAAACTGATTTGTTTAGGACACCACATTGAGCCAAGCTCATTGTAAGGTTTGTAAAAGTCCTGCGTGGTACATCCATAGTCTCAATCACACAGTTGTCAAACCTCTCCCCGAACTCCTCCTCTGCGGCTGATAGGACCCTCCGGAGCTGGTCTGTTGGCTGGAAATTGCACTTGAATCTCTGACCGCAAGGAGTTCTGATAGCAAGCAGCAGGCCTGAGTCCTCTGTCTCACCTCCTGACCCCTCTGACATCACATCATGCCGGGCCTTTGTGTGGATAAGTGACGTGTCTGGACATATCATGTGGCTGCTGTCACCTTGACTGGACTTCCGGTCAGTAGCTTTTTTTTTCTCTATGGATGGCAGAACTCTGTATTTGTTGAGTGAGACAGGCTCATCCGGGAGTCTGTCGGTGAGTACGTCTGTACTTGTTTGACTGCCGCATCTCAGAATGGCTCGGGATCGAAGGCTCTGGTTTGACCTGTCAGTGGCCTTGGCAGCTGGAGGTTGGGGTGAAAGAGACGATGGCCGAGAAGGTGGATCCGCACTCGAAGTTTGAGCCATCATGGGTCTGCTGCGCCCCTTAGAAGACTTGGGTCTGATCACATGCATCCTGTCTCCAGAGGACATTGAATTCTGATCAGATAGATACATAGAAGACAGACAGATATATTGTATTTTTTTTAGATAGATAGAGATATACAGACAAACAGAAAGTTAGATAGATAGAAAGTTAGAAAGAAAGAAAGAAAGAT
>JAOTRC010000009.1:19621899-19641565 GCA_027497675.1 Cyprinella lutrensis | reverse complement strand
AGCTCAATGGACCTCATGTTATGTGTACAGTACACAACGAATTCAGTTTTGTAGCCTAGCCACTATTAACCACTAAGTAAACGCGGTTATCTCTTTCTCAGTTACAGAAATGACACCTGAAGGTATGTTGAAAGATACAGTATACTTACTGAAAGGCATCATAACTCATTTAATCGCTCATTCAGTGTTTCAGCAGCGGAAAGACTACAATAAAACAGCATAGCTTGTCACTAGCATTATATTTACCTCAAAAGGCAAGTGATTCATTGTCCACAACTTTGGTTCCTGCCTTTTGTTTCGTTTACATGTTTTCACACAATGTGTTGTGTGTTGATTATTATATCTAAAAAATAAATAGCATCTGAATTTAGGTTAAAAATCTTGGCTACAACCTTTAATGTTATAGTAATGTGCGGCTCCCTAGATAGTTTACAGCATTAGTAGATTTTTGTTTTAATGCTTGTGAAATGTTTAATTGTAATTGAACGAATTTCAAAGACAAAACCACTGTTGTTGTTATTTTTTGTTTTTAAGCAATTTTAGCTTTCTAAACCGAACCGAACTGAGACGTCAAAACCGTGGGAAAAACGAACCGTCAGTTTTGTGTATCGTTTCACCCCTAGTTACATGCCTAGTGGGAACCCAATAAGCCATATATACCCATATATCATATAGCTACGTTAAATGTTATGATTGTTTCACTGTCCTCAAAGTTTTGCTGCATTTCCTTATGTGTGATCCATTGAATTTTTGTCGTATCAGGATGAAAAAAGTTGTTAATACTGTTGTGGTAACTGCGGTTACTCAATGCAATCTGTAATTTGTGCTTTCTTTTATTTTATTCTTGCAGCTTACGTCATGCGCTGTAGTACACTGGATGGTTGGACACCGGTTGAGAAAAGTAAGGTCAAAAAAGCCTTCATAAACAAATGCCGCATCAGGGCCACAACATTGTAAATATCGAATGCATGGGCACACAGAGACATTTGTTAAAATGACAATGTTCACAAAAGTCCTTGTTTTCAAATTATGTATGTTGGCGCCAGAGACTCAAGTTCATTGTTGTGAATTGTTGTAAACCTGGCCTGCCACTGCTCATAACATTGTTAAAATTGTTATCGTTTTAAAAACAGAATTTTACAACAAAAAAAGCACTTTAGTTTTGTAATGACCATGTTTTAACAGTTTTTGCTGTCTTTAAATTTGTTAATGTTATTTTGATTTAAATAAAGATTCAGATTCAAATTTCTTCATTTCTTTATTACATCAGCTAATCTGCCATTTGCTATAGATTTTTTTAAAGCCTGATGGCTGTAGATAGATCTTCTGTCTGTCCTGCAGTGAAGAGAGAGTAGCATTCCCGTTAGTTGTTTCTTTAGTCCATCAAGATGTTCTGAAGTGGATGATCTGTGTTGTTTAGAATGGTGATTTGTAATTCATGTGCGTGGGTGTGTGTTTGTGTGCATGAGAGGGAAAGTGAGCGAGAGACTCGGATATTGCTCCATAGTAGCTCCAGTAGTGCTCATTTTCTTTTTCAAAGGAGAAATAAAGGAGTCATTAAACACACTGAATTGAGATTAGCAAGGCATCTCCTTTTAGTCTCAGATATGACTCCCTCTGATTATTCTGTCTCACCTAGTGAATTTTAGGAGAAACATATGAGAAACATTTTAGACAAAATAGAGATTAAAATGAGGCTTAGATGAGAATCTCAAATTTGTCTCCTAAAAGCAAGCTCTGAGCAGTAAAATTTTCCTGTCTCACCTATTGCTCCTAGTGAATTTTAGGAGAAACATATGAGAAACATTTTAGACAAAATAGAGATTAAAATAAGGCTTAGATGAGAATCTCAAATTTGTCTCCTGAGCTATAGAAAAGCAAGCTTTGAGCAGTAAAATTTTCCTCTGGGGCTAGCTAACGCTTTTGGACGCAGTGCAAATTGCAGTAGAAGGATAGATTAGGGAGAATCAGAACATTATTTTGTATCCAAAACATATGTAAATAAGAAATTAACGTGTACGGCACCTCCTCAGAGCCCAAAGCAACAATCAATCTCTCAGCAATCAAGCCAAGATGAAACAAGGCCCAGATGGAGCTTAGCACAGGGTATTCATCATGTAGTTAAAATCCAAACTTGTCATTAGCGGAGACAATAGCTGGAAGCGTCAAAACAACTTGAATAGTTATAAATGACACATTTTGTGGTAGTAACTAGTTAAGATGGGAAATTTATATAGCTTTAGCCAAAGGAAGTTAGAAAAACTTCTGTAAGGCTTATCTAGTTTGATGGTTGTAAATGGATTTTAGGGACTTTTTTATTTTTGTTCGTTTACTTGTTTTTGGCTAACCAACTGAACAGCAGCTAGCTAGCGAAGACCATTAAACCTCATTTGTCTACTTGAAGATGTCCTTTTCAACAAGTTTTTTTTTTTTAATAGCAGAACCCCAATCTAAAACCTGGATAGATGGATATCTTGGTTAACCAAATAGAAAAAAACTTTTAGGTTAACAAAGGCTATTGCGTCTAGGTCTAAACTCAAAAACGTAGGCCTTTACCAGTTTCCAGTTCAATGCACATTTTTGTCAGTAAAAGACCAACAACTTTTATTCCTTTTCACATAAATTATTAATTAAGAATTTCTTGCACAATACTATGTTTTTGTGACCTCAAAACACTTTTACCATAATGCATGATTTGTCAACGAGTACATTTTGCTGTAGCATCACAACTAGCGTTAGCTCCATATGGCTGTTAGTAAACTTGGCAACTCACCTCTTGGTTACTTCAAGTCTTATGGAAGCTTGTTTTCGACATAAAATGAAAAATAAAAAAGGTAATTGCGACTTTTTATCTCACAATTCTGACTTTTTTTCTTGCTATATAAGATATACCAAGATATAAAGTCAGAATTGCGTGATATAAAGTCCCAATTGCGAGATATAAAGTCAGAATTGCGTGATATAAAGTCCCAATTGCGAGATATAAAGTCAGAATTGCAAGATATAAAGTCAGAATTCAGAGATATAAAGTCGTAATTGCGTGATATAATGTCAGAATTGCGAGATATAGTCAGAATTGCCAGATATAAAGTCAGAATTGTGAGATATAAAGTCCCAATTGCGAGATATAGTCAGAATTGCGTGATATAATGTCAGAATTGTGAGATTTAAACTATTCTGAGGGGAAAAAAAGTTTTTCCCCTTAGAATTAGCCTGATAACTAGCAATTGCGAGTTTACATCTCACAATTCTGAGAAAATATGTCAGAATTTCGACATATAAACTCGCAATTATGTGTTATAAAGTCAGAATTGCGAGCTGTAAACTCGCAATTGTGAGAAAAAAAGTCCGAATTGTGAGATAAAAAGTTGCAATTCTGACTTTATATAACGCAATTCTGACTTTATAACTCGCAATTGCGACTTTTTATCATGCTATTTTGACTTTTTATCTCGCAATTGTGAGAAATAAAGTCAGAATTGCGAGATATAAATTCGCAATTGTGAGAGAAAAAAAGTCAGAATTGTGAGATAAAAAGTCGCAATTATTTAATTTATTTTTTTTATTCAGTGACGGAAACAAGCTTCCATACACAAGTCTACCAACATTTTATTAGGCAGAGAAAAACAAACAAATGAGGGATAGATCATTAACGGCGGGTCCTTGTGGAAATTAAGGAAATTAAGTGTGTCAGGCAGGAAATCCAAACGTCCTCATATCATCCGTCGACACGATTCTGGACAAATTGTGCATTCCGTGTTTTTCTTTTTCTTTCAAAGATTCTCCCACGATTCTGAACTAATCAGAGAAAGCTAACATGTAATTTACGAGACGTTCTGAACAAAATGTTAATTTCTGCATTCTATTTAAAAATGTACAATTTTGGGGGGAATGAATGACTCGATAACAAATTTCATTTTTTAAGTCACGTGTCGCCACCTACTGGTGTAACGATGTAATTGACACGATGTAATTGAATTTGATCTCTCCCTTAGTGTTCTTTTATTCCAGTACCTCTGTGATCGTCTGAATATTTGTTACATGGAAATAATGATTCTGTGTGATTGAGTCTATATCAGATTTTAATTTTCCAGCGGGATTTAGACACTAGCGAATCGTTGTCATTTATGAATGAAATTGTTTGGGTTTTTGAATCGATCTCACATTTTTTTTATGATTAATCGTGCAGCTCTAAAAACGAACCAATTCAAATCAAAATCAAAAACTCTTTGCTTATGTAATCCATAAGAATGGTGCATTTCTCTATATATATTGCGGAGATGGCGAGTCAACATCGTCAACTTCAACTGACTCAGAAAACACTGTTTTATTTATAATTGAAATTGCTAATTTACGGTATTCATAATCATTACGTTGTTTTGCGTCAAGCTTTATGTGCTCTTGAGCGTGGAATATGCTATTTATTATGCCTATATATATATATATATATTAGGCTCATTATGGTTCAGTACTCTCCAGTATATATTTAAGTATATTACTAGATTAGTCAACCGATGGCTTAAACGCACGACTTCTAGTCGACTATGAAAGGGGGCAGCTCGACTGATGGGCTACGATTCTACGATTTGTATTTTTTTTATCAATATTTTCAGCGATGTTGCACATGGCACCAACTTTTTGAACTCGAACTTTGAAGCGTCCCTCGAGGACGTTGATCTATGGTGCTGGATGTTTGTTTTTTGTACGTGTTTTTATGTGATTCGCCTGTGCCTACATGGATAACATTGCTGTCCTCACAGTGAACGCATGGCATGATGGTCATGAAAACACTCTTACTGAACACCTACAGCTGTGCCTTCATGAACAAACCTGCGTGGGACGTTGCTTCATGTCTAATCATTATCTGTATATCAGTTATTTAAACACCAAACTGCTGTGCCACCAAATATATCTTCACATGCATGTGTTGGAAAATCGGATTCTGCCAAAGTAATGCCATCTCAAAAACCATTTCCTTTGTATTTTATACTTGTGTTGTTTTGAAACCATGTTCGTCCGTGTGTTTTTTCTTCTCTTGAAATGTTTGGATGGTAAATATCCACATCAAACCCTGTTATCAATAAACGACCTTCTTTTGACACGCGGGTACCATGTTATTTCACAGGTTGCATGTTATCGGTGGAAACGGTTCTTCTCTTATCAAGACGCTTCATAAGTGGCGACTACTGGCGGTCCACTGTGACCTTGTTGCTAAGCAACCGCCGAGGTCAGCCTGCATCCGGTGCCGATCCGGTTCTGCAGAAAGTGGCAATCAAACCCATTTATAGGAACATTGAGTAAACAGCCATTAGGCACCATTACGGGTCAAAACACAAGGGTTATAAAAGGATTTTTTCACTACAGGTGATTTATTAAAGCTTTCAGAATCTGCATGCAGCTCCATATGTGGCCACTCTCAAGTTTCTTTAAAACATTTTACTTTTAAAAACAGATCCGATTATTTCTTTATTTTTGTCCAATGCCTTTTTTTAAAGTGTTGCGCTTTGATTGTTCTCAATCTTTTCTTTACAATAGTTGTGAACCTGAAATGTCTTGCTGCGTTTTCCGGCTTTCAATCTCCACACTGCACAATTCTAATCTCCAGTTTCGGGAATCCGGACCTCGCTAGACTTTTGTTGTCGCTGTGGATGACAAAGCCTCAGTGTGACGCCATCCTTGACTGTAAGTACGACCCTAACTTTCAATATTTGTGATTATGGAGAGAAATGAACTATTGATTTATTTGCAGTGCTCAGACAGACATGCAATACTGTATTTGGGAAAATGAACCCCTGATAACCTGAAGCTGAATAGTGCAATGTGTTTCTCATGAAGAAATGCCAAATAATATTGTGGCGAAAATTAATGCGTGTTTACTGACAATGTAATCAAAATCATTTTGCACTAATGGAGCAAATGAAGATTAATTTTAATCACTTCATTTGCATGCACAGTAAAATTCGTATTAATATTGGATTAAGCGTAAACATGTTTTTTCACAATATATTTTTATACACCAAAATGATACAAACAAATACAAATTCTGCTCACAATGTTCCAAATCTGGCTTGAAAATAACACAGGCTCGCCAAGTCTGCGTTTTTCCCGCGAAATTGGGATAGTTTGACACGGGCCGTGCATAAATGCGTGACTGAAATGCTTGTATTGAAATATTTTATGATGAAACTGTGCTATACGTAAAGTTTTGGGATCACTACAATATATTAGTGGTCTAACGATACACTCATCTCACGATACTGAACTCACGATACGATATTACTGTGATACTCCAAAGATTAACAAAAAATACACTGTGGGTTAAAATGCTAATTTTGGTGTTTTATTGTGTGTAAATGAATAGTCTAGGACTTGAAACCCAAAGCACAGGACAATAGAGACACCAGAATAACAATATTCATGATTCTGAAGCTGAAAACTGATTTTTTATAGATGAATATGCTTGATCTCTGTCACTGACTGGATATATTTAAAATAATGTCGGCCACTTTTACTGGTAACATCAGACATCTGGCATTATCAGGACACTCACATATTCATTATTTATTATACATTATATTCAACATTAGATATAGTTTAATGTAGAACTGACACTAAAACTCTGAAAACGTACACATAGTCACTATCCATGATATATATTGTTGCATTTTTGTATTGTGACACCATACACCACAATTTAGTGTTGTTGTTGTTGTTGTTTTTTATAACAATGACTTTAAAATGTATATTTTATGTATGGGAATGGCATATTTTGACATATTTTGGTCATTTGGCTATTTTTGATTTTCCATTTTTGACATGACATTGGCAAACAACATGAAGATGAGTAAATATTTCTTTTACAGAGCATGCATGAGCTTTTTGTTTTTAATCCAGAATATAGATGTTCATCGGACATGGTTAGTGTAAATATCACTAATTGAGATGTATATCCTGTGGTAAATGTATTTCTTCTCCGAGAGAGCCAGGCGTCGACTTCATCTTCACCGTGAACTTGAGATCTGGCAGAAACCCTTCATCTCTTATTGAGTCGTGTGTTTCCAGAGCAGATCGCCTGTCACGTCAGGCCTCACGAGATCACAGGTCGGAAAACTCCGACTCCTGACGTGTGCTGACAGAACCCGGATCCTCCGTCAGACGTCCATCACGATGAGGCGCGACTGGGAATGTCAGCATGTCAGTTGTCATGTTTCAGGACCAAGGAGAGCTTATAAATGGGAATTTAATCGTTAGAAATGCGACAGGAGCGACACGGCAAATCCCCGTACGAAGCCAGTCAAAGTTTTTTCCACAGAAAACCCAGGAGCCTTAATTTCCAAGTCTCCTTACGTTCGATTGGCTTTTCCAGAGAGAGAGAGAGAAAGAAAATGTCCATTTTTATCAAGCGTGCTGCAGGGAAAGTCAGGAGAGTATCACACCGTCCTTGAGAAGCGCGTTAATGAGCGGTTACACGGCTAACACCCGTTAACGGTCCAACAGCGATTTCCCAAATTTGCGGAGAGAAATAAATAAATAAAAGTACGATGTGCGACGATGTGCAGCTGCAGACTGAAGATAACTTCAGCACGGACTTCGGGAGCTGATAAGAAGTCACACACTTACTGTTTATTACGAGGAAAAACTAAAGAACGTTTCTAGATTGAGGAAACCGTCATCCTCGATCGGAGCTGAGGCCTGTTGCGTTAGGCCCGGTTTCACACAGCTATTTTAGATAGTTGTTATTTTAGATAGTGTTAAACCATAGACATACACACTAGACCTCATAAAAATGTAACCTTCATAAAAAATGTCTCACTAGACCTTCATAAAAAATGTAAACTCAAGTATAGAATATAAGTAGTCAAAGACAAAAATACTGTTGTTAATGAGAGGACACA
Source organism: Cyprinella lutrensis (assembly GCA_027497675.1). NCBI lineage: Eukaryota > Metazoa > Chordata > Actinopteri > Cypriniformes > Leuciscidae > Cyprinella > Cyprinella lutrensis. The sequence continues at coordinate 19,633,670 of JAOTRC010000009.1, read as the reverse complement.
AGACTGCTGCAGGTTATGACCTGGCAGTCAGCGCTAGCAGCTAGGTGCATTGTGGGTAATTTTTTATTGAGCGTTGATTTATGTGTTATTGCAGTAAGAACTTAAAGTTTTTGTGATGGTAAAGATATGTGTGTTAATGTTCAAGTTAGATCGGATGTTCTTAGTTCATTTACAGCTGTAAAAATGTGTCTCTCACCGTCATGGAGAGAGATGTAAAGCAATAGGGGCTTGCCTATCTACTTCTCACTACCGATTACGTCCCGTTGATTTCTTTTAAACCAGTCTCTTTTGAGAACACTCTGGGTCGTGCGGCGTATGGGACAAGAGTGTTATGATCTCATTTTAGCAAGTAGTTTAGTTAAAAAGTTATTAGCGTATTTTAGCTCTGGTTAGATACACTAGACCTCACCTTGGGGTTCTAAGCATGCGTCGAAACCACACCGCCGCCATCTTGGAACAGGGGTCTTGTCATAAAAAGTAGCTAGGGAACGCTGCTATCTCTGCCTTTACTTCGAATTCATTGATGGTGGCGGACTTTTGTGCAAGCGTATGATGTTCACGGATAAAATAGGAACTAGGAAGATTTTTTTTTAAAAAAAATATATATATATTTTTTTTTTCTGGAATCAATGATAAATACATGTCTGACCGTTGGAACAAACCAAAAAATAAAGTATTGCATTTCATCTTCTGGAAAGTTGCTTAAGTTTAAAAAACAATGTTTGTCTTCCTCTAAATGCGAGATATAATATAAGAACAACCATGACAAAACACAGATTGTATTATATTTAATTATTGCATGCACTGCATATTATATCAACCAAATCTCTCCCTTTGTAGTTTCAGCAAAGACACACATTCAACATGAATTCAAGTGAAACAACATTATCACCAATAAGATAATTAACATTCAAGGAAAAGGTAAATTACCTACATATTCAAATATACAGCACTTTAAATTTAAATATATATTATAAACATCTAGTAACTTTACATCCCTATGCTCAAATATATTAAAATATACCCAGCATTTAATACCCACTCGGCCAACAAAGCAGTGTAAAATGAGCTGATCCCTGCTTAAAATGTGCATTAAATCTGCATATTGCATGTGCCTTCGGCAAACCAAATTAATGAACCTTTTACAGCCAGACAGTAAAATAATAAGTCCATGTTTGTAATCGATAAGTGAGTATGAGCCACTAGAACCATGTATTACTTAGTGGAAGGAATCTATGGTAACTCCAGGAGGTTATTCTTGGCATACAAGTCTTCCGTGATCTGGTATACTTCAGAGATGAGGGGCAAAGACTCTCCTAACAGAGCAACCACCTGCACCTGATCTCCCGCATTCATCACATTAAAGAAGGTGTCTCGCCCTGGAAGTGCACAGAAGGCCACGCCGACAGCTTTCCGGATGAGCCAGGGGTGGTGGTTAGCCAGAGACTCATTATAAGCATCCGAACACATGACGGAGGTCTTGCTGTCCTCGGCGCTGGTCCGCAGTCTCTCGAGGAAGAGCTCCAGCCAGCGCAGAGCACGATGGAGCCTCAAAAGAGTCCGGCAACCGGATTCTGGGTGGATTCCTCTTTTGGTGAGGTCCACCAACTCATTTTCCAGCTCATACTTCACCATGGACTGGATGGTGACATAGTGGGATCCATTTTCTCCTGAAAGGAAGTTCTCTAGGATCTGGATTTTGCAGATCACATCCTTGGAGATGAAGGAAAACACATTCCCTAAACTGTTCATGAAGCTGGTATGGAAAAAGAGCAGGCAATTCATTATCAGGCAATCCATATTTAGACGGTAATTTTGTACTGATTAATTCTTTCATTACTTTTCCAGACATTTGCAATTAGATATTTCTAAATATGAACATTAGACACTTTTAAATGGGCAATGACTCTACCATGAATTAAGATTGATTTATGTGAATTGTACAGGATTTTAAAGTAGCCCTATAAGACCATTATGTAAAACAATAAGAAAACATGTACCCACCTGACCAGCTCTTTCCATCCTGCTATATAATATTGAATGTAAACCTCCTTATTCTCAGTTAGGCTTGATCTGAAAGTTTCTAAAACCCTCTGAAGACTGAATGTATCTGCCATTTTTGTTATTTCTTATTCAATTACCACGAAATAAACGAAAGATTTTTTTTTTTTTGGACAAACCCTTATAACAGTGAATTAAAGTCTTTATATATTAATTAGCAAGTAAAAAGTATCGTATGTGCTCTTCTTTGGGATCATTTAAAAGCTTTGCTCTCCCTTTGATACCATGATACTCTCTTTAGCGATGATTTCCTGCTTTCTTCAAGGTACGTAGGCAACATTAGGCCAATCAAATCACATTTTCATGTCACATGATATGAAAAGTCCATGTGATTGGACGTTGGTTCTTGGCCGTCTGCGGTTGTTTGGGTTGTTTGGGGAATTTAATCATGACGCATTCACGCAACGACGTGACGTTGTTGGACGTTAATGCACAAAGTAGTATCTGTAGGTTGTTAGTCTGGACTGAACACTATAATCTTTTAATTTATGAGCTCCGAAGATTTTTACCTGATAACAAATCATAAATACGCCCCTGAAACCTGACTGAAAAATACTTTAAAAAAAAAGTCCAGTCTAGAAATCTCAAACGAACATGATTGGTCCAAACTCACCAGCGCTGTGAAAAGTAACAGTTACCACTGTGAACTTTCTGTCTTTGCTTCGCTTTAGTAGCGGTCTAGATATGAATTTACTCCTGAATAATAACCGTGAATGACTTTAATAGCCATTAAAATGAAAATACACCGTGAATAGTTAAAATAAGAAAATTATTGGGCCACTAAGCCACGCCCAAACACGACATGCTTCTCATTTGTTGTTCAATGCTGTGGCGTCATGGCTAAAGTTGTTTAGCTGCGGTGCTAACCTGTTTTACTATTTGAATATATCCACACATTTGTACAATCTTAACTGTTGGTTTACATCCCTTGAAAGTGTGCAAGCTGACTAACATGCACCCTCCAAGTGTTATATCCAGCTAATCTACAGTTAACTTAGAGTTTGACTGTCAGTTTATAACGTTGAACACATAACATTGATTTCTGATCTTGCAAAGCTGTCAGGATGCCTGAAATCAAAATCACACCTTTAGGTAAGACGTTTGCTTAATTTTTTAGGTAACATTTCTGAAAAACGTGTATAAATAAGCCATTGTCAAACATGTGATCCTTAACAAATCCTCTAATATATAACTAACGTTACAAATATTATTATATATTTATCAGCGTGTTTTTGTGCTTAGTGTTAATGGTAGTTTGCTTATTATATTTCATAACAACTTGTATTACATATGTATATTAGACTTCATATATATCATAATACCATATGTATATGTGTGTATATATAGTTCATATATGTATATATAGAGTTCACGTCATAGTATTATGAAGAACTACATTAAAATAACTTATACTTGATGATATATTATTTTGACGTTATAATTTGATAATATATATATATATCGATGTAGTTCTAAAACAAGTTCTTCTGAATGTGTTTTCTGGCAGGGGCTGGTCAGGACGTGGGCCGGAGCTGTATTCTGGTCTCCATTGGGGGCAAAAACATTATGCTTGACTGCGGGATGCACATGGGCTACAACGATGATGTGCGGTTCAACAGTTCTTACTACGTTCACATATATGTATATTGATTATACTTCTGTAGTCTACTAGTCCCTTAACTTTCTGTGTTTCATTTCAGAGACGTTTCCCAGATTTTAGTTACATTACCCAGAACGGTCGCCTCACTGAGTTCCTGGACTGTGTCATAATAAGGTTAGTTTATACTTGATTTGAATCATGTGAGGGTTATGGGAGTTGTCCTCCTCTTCATTGTGATTTTTCCTTTTTTATGTTCCTCTCAGTCATTTCCATCTGGATCACTGCGGTGCTCTTCCCTACATGAGCGAGATGGTGGGTTACGACGGGCCCATCTACATGACCCACCCCACCAAAGCCATCTGTCCCATCCTGCTGGAGGACTTCAGAAAGATCACAGTCGACAAAAAGGGAGAGACCAACTTCTTCACTTCACAGATGATCAAAGACTGTATGAAGAAAGTTGTGCCACTCAACCTCCACCAAACAGTTCAGGTAAAGTTAATTCATTAGAATGACTTTTTTTTTTTAAATTATTTTAGTTAATATGTTAATTTAAAGCGGTTTAAAATTATTGATATAAATAGTTTTAGTAATTTAATATGTATTTTTTATTGTAAAAATTTCCCTATTGGAAATGTTTTAAATAAAATGTAGTTTAAGCTTCAAATATATATGTTGCTAATGTTTTGTTTTTTGTTTTTTTGGATAATTTTATCTGACCTTGTCCCATCTAGGTAGATGAAGAGCTTGAGATCAAAGCGTACTATGCAGGTCATGTGCTGGGAGCCGCCATGGTTCAAATCAAAGTTGGCTCGGAGTCTGTTGTCTACACAGTGAGTGTCACATGACCTATTGCATACTCTCAAACGTATGATGTTCCAGCTATAGACTTAATTAGCTAATTATTAAATCAATTTGTATAGGGTGATTACAACATGACACCAGACAGACATTTGGGGTGAGTAAAATCTCTTTTTGTCACATATTAAGTCATGTTTAAAGGGATAGTTCACTCAAAAATTAAAATTCTGTCATCTCCGGAACACAAATTAAGATATTTCTAATAAAACATGAGCTATGAGCATTCAATTCTCTGGCTTTATATACTCAGAGCTGCTTGGATTGACAAATGCCGGCCAGATGTTTTGATATCAGAATCCACGTATGCCACTACGATCAGAGACTCCAAACGCTGCAGGGAAAGAGATTTCCTGAAGAAGGTTCACGAAACAGTGGAAAGAGGAGGCAAGGTAGACCAGACTCATCTAATTAGATTTTAGAGCACTAACTATCATTTTTTAATGTCTATTCAATCATACGTTTTTAGACAGTTAATTTCGGTGTTTGTATGTTTTAGGTCTTGATTCCAGTGTTTGCTCTGGGAAGAGCACAGGAACTCTGTATATTGTTGGAAACATTCTGGTGAGCTTGTAAAATTGCTGCTGCTCACTTTGATAAGCGTGATATATTCTGTAAGGATGCTAATGGGAGCTGTATATTGGCCCAGAACGGTGTCTAAGTGCTGGTTGTTCACTTTAACAGGGAGAGAATGAATCTGAAAGCACCCATTTATTTCTCCACGGGGCTGACGGAGAAAGCCAATCACTATTACAAACTCTTCATCACCTGGACCAATCAGAAGATCCGCAAGACCTTTGTGCAGAGAAACATGTTTGAGTTCAAGCACATCAAAGCCTTTGATCGCTCATATGCTGATAACCCTGGACCAATGGTGAGGCCGCTACAAAAACAATTAAGTCATTCATATAATCTGCAAGACTATTAGGAGGCATTCATGCATTTTTTAATATTATTATTATTGTGCACAATATATATTGCATCAATTATTTCTCATTATTAAATTAAACATATAGAAACCTTTTAGAATATTAATGATAATATTTAAAAAATAATATCATTACAATTTTAAATCTTACCTCTTTATTTCTGATAATATACTTTGCAATTCTAAGTGGCATATTCATGGATTTCTTTATTGTTAAATTAATAATAATATTATATTTTTCAACATATTTTATTATCTATTAATATTTTGTATTATTAAATGACACATTTAGAAACCTTTTAGGATATTAATTAATATTCTGTTTTTAATTATTCAATTGTTAATATTCTTAAATTAATAATAATCAAAAAGAAGTGTTTTTTAATCTTATGATTGATTTACTTTGATAATTTATACTATTATTATTATGACTACTGCTTTATGCATTATTATTATTAACCGATACATGCAGAAACCTTTTAGAATATTTAACATGAATTTTTTTAAACTTTTCTTAAATTTAAATCCTTTCTTAAATTTATTTAAATGCTATTTTCCTTTATTTAATACAATAATTGCATTTTAAATGTCATATGAAATATGTTCGTATAACTGGAATTTTTAAAAAGATTTTCCACATCTATCACAGAATAAATCGGTGAACAAATCTGAACTCGTGTCTTTTTGGTGATCACATCAGAATCAAAAGATTTGAGATTCGATTTGATTCGACTCCCAAGAACTGTCTCAGAATCGAAGAACTGATTCTTTTTACGTAGACATTAACTTTGTAGCCATTTCTGTTCATATAGCATTCAAAAAGACTTGTTGTGAAGTGAATCAAATGAGTGCATGACTTTGATATCTGTTTCATCAGGTTGTGTTCGCCACCCCTGGAATGTTGCATGCTGGGCAGTCTTTACAGATATTCAAGAAATGGGCCGGGAATGAAAAGAACATGGTAAGAAACCTTTATGAAACAGCAGAAGATGTTACTGCTAAACACTTACGTACCACTTCAGCTCATTCAAAGCCCGTTCAAGCCCATAGCGGTTCATCAAAAGAGAAAATTAATGAGTTTAATGTATTTGTTTCTCAGGTCATCATGCCAGGATACTGTGTGCAAGGCACTGTGGGACACAAGATCCTGAATGGACAGAAGAAACTGGAGATAGAAGGAAGACAAACGGTACTAGCACAAACACAGATTTTAATTGACCTTCACTAGATGGCATCAGAGAACTTTAGTAGTACTCTAACTGGAGAACTGTAGTCTCTATATTGTCCACCGTTTCCCTTAATTTGATAAAAATCAGCCATTTTTACCTTCCTTGACCAAACCAGAAGTTTATTCTTATGCCAAACATCTATATTTCACATCTGAATCTATGTTCGTTTACTTGTCAAAACAATAACCAATTAACTCAAGTACTCATGGTTTATGTTAGTGTAAAAAGGCATTGAAAAGAATAGTTTGTCAACAAGTGTTTATTAATTGTCAGCCCAGAGTTTTTAGTCTCTTACTTGTATTGTAAAAACATTATAGTAAAGGGTTTCATTTTATATTTAACATGTTAATTGACACGCAATATTAAAACCATAATATCCATATCTGTGACATCACAAAATATGTGATAAATTTCATCTATCAGCACATAATGGTTGAAGTATTCGACTACGCAATAGTCCATGCAAGCCCTTGTCTAATATGTGGTGTGTGTGTGTTTAGTTGGAGGTGAAGCTGCAGGTGGAGTACATGTCCTTCAGTGCTCACGCCGACGCCAAAGGCATCATGCAGTTGATCCGCATGGCAGAACCCAGGAACATACTGCTGGTGCACGGAGAGGCTAAGAAAATGGAGTTCCTCAAAGACAAGATCGAACAGGAGTTCAGTAAGTCTACAACTTCTCAAAATGTATTGTTTTTAAATGCAGACTGCTTTACTGTCACTTATTTCCAGTTCTGTGATTTATTCATGGGCAGTTTTGGGGTTAATGAATTACAAGGAACGTGAGGAATCAGATTACTTTTTCCATGTAACTAGCAAATCTGCAATCTGTAGGTTTCTGAAGAGCATTTTTGAAGCCCAAAGTGTGTGGAACCAGTCGTCAGGGGGTGGAGATGGGTAGGATTAGGGGTGGGGTTAGGGCTCAGGGGGTGGAGATGGGTATGTTTAGGTATATGTTCGATAAGAGGAGCTGGATCTGGATCCAACTTCTCCCCCTGGATTTCATGTTCAGCAGTGAGGACCATCTCTAGGTCATTTTAACATTGGGGATATTTGGGATTGACTCTCTTTTTGGAGCCTGTCTCTACCTCTTGGTGTAAACCTGATGGTTATTGTAGTTCTAGACTAAATGTCAACATTAATTTACTCTCTTGCACAAAAACAGATTCAGTGTTTCTCAAAATGAATAAAAAGTCAAACGCCAACTCAAAATATTAGACAAACCTGCAATAATTACATGTTAAAAAACATAAAAATATACTTTATGTACTTAATCTCACTTTGTGAACCAAAGTTTTTGCTGCTGACCTTCAATGATCCATTTCAACCATACTAATAAGCAAAAATAACTTTAATTCGCCCTCTAGTGAACAGGCATGAGTTTGCATTTCCTTCAGCCTATGGCTTATTTAAGTATTAGAAAAAGTAACAAAAAAGGAATTTAAGTGCAAAACTTTCCTTAAAAAGTAACCAAAGTAACACAACCAGTTACTTTTTTAGGGAGCAACGTAATATTGTAGCATACGATCAGTGAAATAGTTTACTTTTCAGTGTAAATTAATTTAATACTGTATAATATAATACTGTATAAATAAAATAATAAATAAAATAATAAATAAAATAATTTAATACTGTATATTCACTTTTGTTTTACCCAATGCAGGTGTTAGTTGCTATATGCCGGCCAATGGAGAGACGACGACCGTAGTTACGAACCCCAGCGTTCCCGTGGACATCTCGCTCAATCTACTGAAGAGAGAAATGGCTCTCGGAGGTGATCTTTGACACGTACACCACTGAATGCTTTATTTGACCTGTCTACAGATAAGCCATCATGACTTTTTTGTCCTGTGGTTAACTTGTAGTTTCTGCTTTTCTATCTATAGATATAAATATAAATGTGTATATACATGAAACTTTCTCACAGGTCCATTGCCTGATCCTAAAAGACCTCGCACCATGCACGGGACATTAATAATGAAGGACAATGTAAGTCAACATAGCTCTTTAGGTTGATTTTAATCATTTATTTGACGAAATGAGGTTTTGAATGTCAATAATTCCCTGTTTTCTGAACGTGTGTGTGAGTGTAGAGTCTGCGGCTGGTTTCTCCAGAGCAGGCTCTCAAAGAGCTGGGCCTCAGTGAACATCAGCTGCGCTTCACCTGCCGCGTGACGCTCCACGACCCCCACAGTGACACCGACACACTCAGCCGAATCTACACACACCTCAAGAGGTCTGCAACCAATACCACACACACACACTTTCATTTTGCTAAATTGATGCAGCTTATTATACCCCCTCACCAATATGCAACATGGTTATTATTGTTAAATAATGTATTGTTAAATACTTTTTTATTTGGAATTTTAATGAAGTAAAATATAAATATTAAATTAAAAATAAGGTGAAAAAATAAAATAAATAAAAAACTACTACTGAACGCAGTCTAGAATTAAAATTTAAACCAAAAATAAATTAAACCTAAATAAATAGTAATATAAAAATGTCTAAAAAATAAACTAAATTTGAATTTTAAAAAGTAAACTGAAAATGTAAAAATTAAAGATATTTCAAAATATTAATACAACTATAATGAATAAATAATACTAAAATACCATACCATATACCAACTTTATTTGTAAAGCACATTTAAAAACAACCGAGGTTGACCAAAGTGCTGTATATTAGCATAAATTAAAACACAGTTGTAAAAAAAAAAAATAACTCTGGTATGTAAATTTGGTAATGAACTTTCAAAATTCCGCCTTGAAGGTCACGTTTTTCCAAGTCTGCAGGAGGTGTGACATCACTGAGTCATTTGTGAAGTGATTTAAAAGTGAAAAAGAGATTCATGTAAACAAGGCTTCAAACTGCAGCTAAACTGGTCGCAAATGCTAGCTAGCTGGACAGACAGACAGACTGATTGATTGATTGATTAATTGATTGATTGATTGATATATAGACAGACCGATAGTACACTATTATATTTGTAGTCTTGATCCTTGGTTCATCACATACAGGTGGGTCATTGCACCCAAACGCTTGCCCTCAGTAAACAAGGCTGTTACCGCTCTAGCCACAGTGTAAATGTCAGCGCATGTGGACAAATACTGAGGGAGGTTTGTGCTTTCCTAAAGGTTTCATTAAAAGTCAAGTTTCCATGATCTCTTCCAGCGTATTGAAAAGTTACAGCATCCAGCACGTCCCAGACGGCACCGTCATCGTGGAATCCATCGTTATTAAAGTGACGTCCTCGGCCGAGGAGCCCAACCTCAAAGCCATTCTGCTTTCTTGGAGCTATCAGGTAAATAATCATCTCCACTGATGCCCTTTCTGGTTATTTTGAGTTCAAATTTAACTACTTATTTTTAAAGGTGAGGAATAGCATAATAGAGTCGTATATGTTTTCGGGTTTGCATTTGTGGAAAACTTCAGTTGTTTTCTGTGCGTGTGGTCAGACAGTTGGTCTAGTGGAGTTTACAGCATCTCGCCGCTCGAGGGAAAATTTTTGCCCTTATGTTTCCAAACACTTGCATTCAGGGCCGGGTATCGCCAACTCACAGCACAAACATATCACAATAAATGTCACCATCTATTATGCTGCAGGTCATAGTTCGCATTGTTCACTTCATCTCCGATATCGCATCTTATAGAAACACCTCCAACCGCATCATACGCTTAGTGTTTATAGAGATCTCTTTTTTTCTTTTGACTTTATTCAGGAGTAATGATGCTGAAAATTCAACTTTGCATCACAGGAATAAATTACATTGTGTACTATATTAAAATAGGAAGTGGTTACTATGAAGTGTAATATATTTTCTTAGTGCTCATAGACAAGACTTCTAAAAAGTTTAAACACATATTAATTAGTGCTGTCAAATTGATAAATCATAAGTGTGTGAGTGTGTGTGTGTAGAACAAACTTTTTATGTTGGATGTTATCCCATAATATTAGTAATATACCATACTGTCTAAGTTATTGATTAGTTCAACTCATATTCTAATTTGTATAGTGTTATTCACACAATAATTTTTTTTTTGATAGATTTTAAATGTTATTTTAAATGGATAACGTTTGTTATATTGTTAAAAACTGTCTTTGTCTTCCTCAGGATGAAGAATTGGGTAGTTTCTTGTCTACGCTGTTGAAGAAAGGTCTGCCTTCCTGACTGGTGATGCTAATTTGACGTTTGTCATTGAAAAAAATAATAAAGATTTGTTTTGTTTGTTTTTTAAAGTAAAATTCAGAAGGCTGTCATTTGTGAAAAATAATTTTATTTCTTGAATTTGAAACAAAAAAAAAAACAGTCTTTTCATTCGTATGTGCTTTTCCAGTACTGATATCTACATTTACTGATATATAAATGCACAAGTTCAATGATATTTACACTATTACTAAACGCCAAAACTGCATAAACCACTCAACTGGGGATCAGCCTATCAGGCAAGATCATTTCAAATATTGGCAAATGTATCAGTTATTTTGCTGTTATATAATTACAAAATACAGTCATTGTTTATTTTTGCATTGTATCAGTACAAAACCTGACTCCTGTTAAATCAAGTCACATTAGTCACCTTGCCTTGCCCTTAAAGGGATACTCTACTTTTTTTTTTGGAAATAGGCTCATATTACCACTCCCCCAGAGTTAAAATGTTGAGTTTTTACCGTTTTCGAATCCATTCAGCCGATTTTCTGATATTTAGAAGAATATCAGTAACCACACAGTTTCTGGTCTCATTGACTTCCATAGTATATTTTTTTCCTACTATCGAAGTCAATGAGACCAGAAACTGTCTGCTTACGGATATTATTTTAAATTACCGAAAATCGGCTGAATGGTAAAACGGTAAAACCCAACTGTTTAACTCTGGGGTAGTTGTAAAATGAGCCTATTTCCAAAAAAAGTGGAGCATACCTTTAATACAATAAAATTATGTTGTTCAGTGTTTTTTTATTTTTTTTTTTACTTCAAAACAGGAAAATATATTTTAATCTATTTTCAAAATGATTTCTTAAAGGGGGGGTTGACTGCTTTTTTTCTTTGCATGATTGTGTTTATGGGGTGCAATATAACATGTATTCGTGG
>JAOTRC010000009.1:19537231-19550979 GCA_027497675.1 Cyprinella lutrensis | reverse complement strand
TGTAAAAGTCTGTTACTGTTTTTTTAAATCAATTTAACGCATCCTTGCATTTAAAAATAGTTATACCTTTAAAAAAATCTTACTGATCCTAAAATCTTAAACAATTGTCTGTCATATTATTACAAAACAAACAATATATACAATACAAAACAAACAATATATATGTATATATATATATATGCAAATTCAATTGATTGGTTGTCCCATATACCTCTATTATTGTTTATTAAATTCAACAGAACTCAACTTCTTTTTAAACTGAAATATCTATTTAAATGGTTCTCTTGCAAACACTAGTCAGTACGCATGAGTACCCGTCCTGGGAAGACATGGGGACAGTCTCCTCATTGTAAATCAAGCATGTGAAATTCACACAGTTTGGCAGTGTGTTCAAACCCACCCTTTTGTCCCCTCTAAAGATTCAGTTGTTGTCATGGTTATAAGAAAGTTTCGGTTGTTGTCATGGTTGTAAGACGATACAAAGACCCTATATGGCAAAAGATATGGAGAAGGCGTGTTTTACAGTGTCGTTTTTCTGTCCCTTAATCTAAAGTGCTGAAAACACTTATCGTAAAATACTTTTTCACCTTGCTTACTTTACTAGCCTACTTTACTAATGCAAAAGCTGGCAAACTAAACTTCTAACTTAAGATAACTATTGCTATAAGCTTGTTTCCACCGCAGAATAAAAAAATAAAAGGTAATTGACTTTTTATCTCACAATTCTGACTTTTTTCAAGCAATTTCGAGTTAGTATGTCACAATTCTTAGAAAAAAAGTCTGAATTTTGAGTTTATTTCTTGCAAATCTGACTATATTTCTCACAATTCTGAGTTTATAATTGACTTTTTTTATAACTCAACACTGATGTCTATGGTAGCGATCAAAATTGAACTTTTGAAAGTAACATGGTGCTTCAAATAACGATTGTATAGATTACATCTTTACACCAGTAGGTGGCGACAAGTGACTGTGAAAAAATTGATTCGTCAATGAATCGTTCATTCAAGAGATTTGTTCAAAAATGCTGATTCATCCAGTAATAAAACAAGTGAAGTATTTGTAGCCTTGTCTCATTTGTCGGCCGTGTACGTCATCACATTATGTCTGATTTCAGAAGATCTATAAAGTCCAAACTCGCAATTGTGAGATAAAAAGTCACATTTTTCTTTTTTTGTTCTGTGACTCCGATCATTTTAGGTGTTTTGTATAGTGAAAGTGAACTGTGTTTGCTCCCATTTTAGGTGACACCACCTACCTGGATATTTTCCGGGAGTTTTCCCATATGGCATCCCACAATCCTGAGAAGCTGAAACGGAGGAGCATTCACTTCCGTCACTCCTTCAGGTGATATCCGTTGAGGAATCTGTTAGATAAATGCAAATATAGCTTTATAAACACAACAATAATTAAATATATGTCTTCTTAATCTGTTCTAGAGTATAAACGATCAACCCTATGTTAAACTTTGGACACCAAACAAGCTGGAGCAGAAGACACTTTGACTAGCTTACATAATAAGTGTGATGGAGATGAAGGACTTGAAACAAAAATTGTGGTCGTGTTGAATGTTTTTAATGTTTTTAATGATATTTTTTGTAGCTTTATGGGGGTCAGCTGGACTTAACCCCCATCGTTTTGTGTTTGTTTTCTTCATTCGCATTCTCCTTTTTTTAGCCATAGACCCTAACAGACATCCAAACATCTACAATTTATGATTACACGTCTGTTAAAACATATAATCAAAGGTCATGCATGAGTGCTTTCCCATTTTACATTTCATCTCAGTACTCTTACAACTTACAAGCATCACTATTACCCTCTATTATAAAACATATCCAGCACTGATTATTCTTTTTTTGAACGCAGTTGAAATAAGGAAGTTGTTTTTGGAGAATCTGCAGTGATTTTGTCTGTTGCTGTAGTGATGAATGTACTGTTTTGTATTGACTATGCTGGTGTAGTCTATATATTTTATCTGTACAGCCACTATAAATCATTGCAAATTCAAATGCAGATATTGTATATTGTCTTTTTAGATGCAAATTGATAATATAAAATGATGGTATTTTGTAAAAATGCAAAAAGTGGTAAATAAATATCTTTAAAATAATTCAAAATATCTCTATTGTGATTTAAAATGATGATTTCAGCCCGAACGATTGAATTGTGGGATTCGCAAACGAATGACTCTTGTGAATCGGTTCTTTATAGTAAGTTCAAAACTCAAAAGGACCATATTAAAAAAATGTAATACTGAATCAATACATATAAAAACACAAATCAACATATTCTCATCTGTGAAAGTTCATCCCGTTTCTTTTGTGAATTTGATTCTCTGCGGTTTAACAAAGTGAAGCGCAATGTTGTGAAATCAAGAGAATCATTATCCTTAAAATGAGCGACGACACGCTGACCGTTCCAAGATGGCGGGACGAATGACTCTTACGACTCGGTTCTTTAGACCTATCACTGACTGCTCATGTGTGTTCATAAAGATATAAATAATGTGATGAAAACTAATAATACTAGATAAACAACTAATACATAATTCCTTTAAAAATCATATTGATACCGTACGGCAAAAACGCATATCTTTTTCGTGTGTCCCGCACATTTTGTCTCAGTTTACGTCAGACATTTATTTTGAAAGGCAACCGAATGCTTTTCAGAACTTTTATTTTGTCATTTTACATCATCACTTCCTTGTGTTGCGGCAGCCATATTGGCATGGGGGATAGATGACAATTTCACCTTAGCCGAAGAGCTACATTTTTGTTATTTTTGAAAGTTTATCAAGTGCGTATTCACTCTGAACTAAAGGGATATCAATATATCACCACAATTTGACCCTGGTCGATCCCGTGGAGGGCGTTGAAAGAGGTGAGACGAAACCTGTAAAAATCCCCTTTCAGTGTGTCTAAAGCTGTGTTTTAAAAAACTAGCGAACTACCTACTTCTCCATTTACATCTGTCTGACACTTTATTTGGTCTACATTATGCTGACAATGAAGTTGTTAACCGCTCTATAAACATACGCTACCATGTTGTTCGGAAAAGCTCAACAGTTCTGGCCATATTTGGTTAACGTTAATTATTTGTGGTTGTGTAGCTAACGTTATTTAGGCTAATTTTGTTCAGTTTAGTGTTTTGAGAAGACGATATAAGATCGTCCTTTCCGTGTGTGTCAAACTGCTTCCTTATTGACAATCGTGACAACATGGTTGCAGTTAATGTCAACAAATATGACCTGAATAGCGTTGATGCATTTCAGGCTTTATGGACTATTTAGAATATTCTGTGTCATATTAGTGTCTTTTTATGAAGAATGGGAAGTGTTCATTGTGTAACCGAAAGTACCTTGTGTTTTCACAGATGAGCAACAACTTAAACAAGAGGGCCCCAACAACAGCAACACAGCGGTTAAAACAGGACTACCTCCGCATCAAGAAAGATCCAGTTCCGTATATCTGTGCTGAACCTCTGCCCTCCAACATCTTGGAATGGTACATTTGGTTTCCTTTAAAACATTTAGTTAGATAGACACACTTCCTGTTTTTTATTGTCTAGTGATTTGTATCTGGAACAGTCAAGATTGACTCTTAATTCTTAAAGTCCACCCTTTTACACTTTTTCAAACATTACCTTTCATGTAGTGTGTAATATAACTGTTTGTAAATGTTGCAGACCTTTAAAGTTTGTGATGGAGGAAGTTATTGTCTCCTAATAGAAAGATATGATTCTGAACTGCCTGAAACAAGTCAAACCTGACCAATTATCCTGACTAATCACGGATTGGGAGGGTTTTTACAGAAACTGAGTGTCAAACACTGTGAGAAAAGGAGATGCTGCAATGTATTATGAGAAAATTAAAGTGTTTTTTGGCCATGGATGCATGTAAACCTGTTGTATGAGACCTCAAGGCAAAATTAGGAACCTTTAAAATAGCATAATTGGGACACTTCCTTTTAACCGTTTTATAATTTCAATTGTATTGAGCATACAAAGGAAGTGAATGGAGATGGGTGCTTATGAGTTCTTGAAAGGATACAAAACACCATGGAAAGTGGTCTATATG
Organism: Cyprinella lutrensis; assembly: GCA_027497675.1. Classification (NCBI taxonomy): domain Eukaryota; kingdom Metazoa; phylum Chordata; class Actinopteri; order Cypriniformes; family Leuciscidae; genus Cyprinella; species Cyprinella lutrensis. Next base: position 19,546,901 of record JAOTRC010000009.1, on the reverse strand, counting down.
AATCAAAACAATACATTCCTGGTCTTATGAAGCGGCATGATAGCTTTCTGTGAGGATTCAGACAGAAATTTGAGTGCACTACCTATACTGGCTATTTTTATGGTGCTTATTTGTCCTTTTTGAAGCTTGACAGCTGAACATCAATCACTGTGCTTTTGATGCAAGTAAAAGAAAGCAATTGACTTATTCTAATCTATTTTATTTTGTCCCAAGATGCACATTAGTAATGTTTTTGTTTTATAAAAACTACTAAAATGGCCTAATCTGTGAAACCAGGCCTTAATGTTTTAATGGTTGTAATCATATTACTATGGATACTATCACATGTGTCCTTCTCTTTCAGGCATTATCTAGTACGTGGCCCTGAGAAAACTCCATATGAAGGTGATTTCCTCTTTAATTTCAAATTAGTGCTTCCCTTTTAAACTGCTTTGTGCAATATCAGCTTCATTTTGACTTGTCTTTTGTTTTTCGTAGGTGGTTACTATCATGGCAAACTGATTTTCCCAAGGGAATTTCCCTTCAAACCACCTAGCATATACATGATCACACCCAACGGCAGATTTAAATGTAATACAAGGTAAAGAAAATGTTATCTTTTCAAACTCGGTCTTTCTTTTCCTAAATGTTGGGCCTTACTAAAGGGCATTACACAATGCCTTATTGTTGCTATGAAATCTTTACAATATATATATATATATTGAAAAAGTATTTGAGCAAACTCATGAGTTTACTCTAGTGTTCATAAAGGTAGTATGAATTAAATTTGGACGTACTACATCCGTCACGTGACCTACCAGTGTCAGTTTCATCGCTTCACTTCCATTCCTGTGAATGTGCGCTTCAGAATTTCCTCATCCGAGGACTTTTCGCCTTCAGTTTTTTTGAATATTATATATTTGGACACACTACTCTATTGACGCATTGTTTTTGCATACCATCTAGTTGGAAAGTAAATGATTTCGGACACAGCTATAGATTTCATAAGTCCTTCTTGTACTCTCGAATCAGAAGACCAATACAATTCCTGCATAATGACTAGCTTTCGCTTTCTCTTCCAGGTTGTGTCTTTCCATCACAGATTTTCACCCTGACACGTGGAACCCTGCGTGGTCTGTATCCACCATCTTAACCGGCCTCCTGAGCTTCATGGTTGAAAAAGGCCCGACTCTCGGCAGTATCGAAACCTCTGACTTCACAGTGAGTGTTACGCTGATTTAAAACCACAGTGAAATGCTTTAAGCTGTGTTCCATCTCATCGTATTTTTAATTTTTATTAAAGGAATAATTTACCTAAGTGGATAAATAATTTAGGGCTGCCCCCTAACAGTTGACTAAAAGCGGCTTAGTTGACCAAAAAATTTTATTAGCCGGTAAGTCTCAGAAAAAACTAAACTTTTCACGCAGTCCGTAAGGGACAGACCGTTAACGGCAGGTCCTTGTGGGAAATACAGTATGTCGGGCAGGAAATCCAAACGTTTGCCTATCATCCATCTACCTCAAATATTACTTATCATTTGAAACATGTAAGTAGTAGCAAATTTATGTGGCCATTCGCTCTAATATTAACCTAGATAAATTATGTGTGCTATTATTATGCGCTTATCCAAGTGTTTGTGTGGATAACACGTTTACTGCATTACTACAGGTGCTGGCACGATCGCTTGTATTTAACTTAATTAAATTAATTTGAGTAATTTTGGGGTTTTATATCAAGAGTAGCCAAATACATCATTCGAAACGGACTAGTTTTTTGTGTGTGTGCACTCACAATATCAGCTAAAGGTGTTCCTATGTAAAATAAAGAAAGCAAACAGATTGTTCCTTCTGCTGTCTCTGAATGGAAGCTTTTCCTTTGTGTTTTTTTTGTGTACAGACGACAATATTGTCAAAACGATCCGCAAAAACGACTAAATATGCTGTATTATGCTGCTAGGACAGTAGTTGGCAATGTCATTTGGCAATGTAAAGAAACACTATGTGCTTAGACTAAACATTTAATATGAATGCGCATGATCACAAAAACTGAAAACTTTATATGGCATTTAGGGGGCCTGAAAAAACGTACTAGTTGTGTAAATTAACATTTTTAGTTGAGAACAATGTCGTGTAAACGGCCCCTTAATGTGAAAATCAGTCAAATCCTGTAACATGGCATTTGTTAAATGCAGTTTATTGCAAGATGTGCTTGATATTAAAATCGTAAAAGAGGTCTTGCCGTTCCCTGAATGTCCACTTTAAAGGGGTACTCCACTTTTTTTGGAAATTGGCTCATTTTACCACTCAGAGTTAAACAGTTGAGTTTTACCGTTTTCTAATCCATTCAGCTGATTTTCTGATATTTAGTAGAATATCAGTAACCAGACAGTTTCTGGTCTCATTGGCTTCCATAGTATATTTTGGAGGTCAATGAGACCAGAAACTGTCTGGTTACTGATATTCTTCCAAATATCAAAAAATCGTCTGAATGGATTCGAAAGTGGTAAAACTGAACTGTTTAACTCTGAGGGAGTTGTAAAATTAGCCTATATTTCCAAAAAAAGTGGAGTATCCCTTTAATACTGAAGTATCCCTTTAAAATTAGATTTACTGTACAATGTTGGACACCAATCAGATTCTCTTTTTTAATCAAATTCAGTTTTTCTTTACAGAATTCTTGGACTTATTTACAGCAATTAAATCCGCTCATAATTCCTGACAAACAAATAAAACTAAATAGCACGCGTTTGAAGAGCAAGCAGCCCATTCTGCGTTTACCCTCTCCACAATGATGAGCCAAAGATGCTGTTCAACATCATCTCGCTCATGTGCATGTTATTGGTGGCTCACAGCCAGGCACTGTCGTCTTATCAGATTTAGTTTATTAACGCTTCACTCTTGCGCTTTTTTATGCTTTTATAGCTGTAAGGGCGGAAATGTGCATGCAGTAATCTGGTTTGTTATCTTTTCCGCATTGGAGGAAAAATGGCACACATCCAGGTGAAGTTCAAGAAAAACTTGAGGTAAAAGCTAGTAAGAAAAAAAAAACTCTCAGCATCCATATTCAGGAAGGCACCTCCAATGTATCTGCAATCTCTCGGTTTGCCCGTCTTGACAATGCAAGAACGTTAGCGGCTGCGGCATATGGTCTCATTAAAATCTGGAATCTAATTTGAGGCACTTGACCCCTAAATTTTTACGTAGGTCACCTTCTGCAGGAATATGTTCCACCTAGTCATCAAATAAAACTCTGGCAGTCGAGGTGGGCAGAGGTCTTGCCCTCGCATTCGAAACAATGTCAGGATGCACAAATACCCTGTTTAGGATGCATTAGTGGAAGAGAGAGTACAACTCTCCTGTTGTCTACGTTTTCCCATCTATCCGTGTCCTGTTTTTTTCTCTTTTGTGATGCAGCTTTGAAAGCAAGCCCCCTCCTGTCTCCCTCCCCAGAACAAAAATGGTTTAAGGGAGGAAGCTGGAAGTCTTAATCCCAGCCTCAAATAGGAAATAAATTAGCTTCTTCACACTTAACTAGCTCTCATTTGCATGTCCCCACCAGCGTGCTGGCGCTGCTCTCTTTTCCCCAGCCTCTAATCCTCAAGGCGGAGGGACACAGCAGCTGGACAGGGAGAGGGGACTCTGGGACAAAAATGTAGCTCTGTGTCCCTCTGATTACCTCAGGACAGGCACAATGAAGATTTCACATGCTAAATGTCTCACCGGACCATAAATGCACCTTTTCGACATCCACAATTGGAGATTTGAAACAACAAACAATTTGATTTTTTTTTTGTTCTTATCATGTTCCAGTCTTGTTTTGGCACCTGGATTGTAAACCTACATCTAAGGTGGGTCTATGTATTTAATATTACATTCAAATCTTTCTTAAAATAGGTTACCCAAATAAACAGAAAGTTTGTCACAGCCTTTTGTTTGTTGACTGACCTGTTGGCTCTCCTGGTACGATGGTGGTGGGACGCTCTGTGTGGCCATCATGGTCAATGCTGGTGCTGGGGACACATGTTGCATCATGGGATAGCTTCACATGGAGACCCTGAAGGAAACAACAGTGTTGTAAAGGGTTATTTAGAGTGTTGTTGCATGACCAAATCTACCAAAAGGAAATATAATATATACTGTATAATATATAATGTAAAAAGACAACAACATTCACAGAAACAATTCCATGACCCACCACTAGGTGCTGCTGTACTTAAACTGAAATAAAGAACTGATACAATGTTGGAAGAAATTAAAGGGATACTCCACTTTTTTGGGAAATAGGCTCATGTTACCTCCCCCCTAGAGTAAAACAGTTGGGTTTTACCGTTTTCAAATGTATTCAGACGATTTTTTTTATATTTAGAAGAATATTAGTAAACAGAGAGTTTCTGGTCTCATTGACTTCCATTGTATATATTTTTTTCCTACTATGGAAGTCAATGAAACCAGAAACTCTCTGGTTACTAATATTCTTCTATATATCAGAAAATTGGCTGAATGGATTTGAAAATGGTAAAACTCAACTATTTAACTCTGGGGGAGTTGTAAAATGAGCCTTTTTACAAAAAAAGTGGAGTATCCCTTTAATGTGTTGAGTTGTTTTTAAACTAAACTATTTATATATCATTTCATATATATGAATAATAGTACTGAATCCATTATGGCATTAGTAACACGTTTGAGAGACAATCTAACACAATCTAAGTTTGCAGTACGTGTGTCAAGAAAACAAAATAAGCACCTTGAGGTGCAGGTACATGATGAGTTAGTGTTTTACTAAGATAAACATGACAACCCCAGCAGGCCAATCAGTGGCTCATTAGCTCTGTTGTCAGAAGAGTAATTGACAGTGGGCAAGAGAAGGCCGGACCCTGGGGATGGTGCACTGTGGGAAACCCTGACTACGGATAATTGGCCCCTTGTTACCACACATGAACCCCTGTTCTGAACCCCGTTTTGGTTCGCTCACATTCGAAATGATGAATCATTTTAAATTTGAGTTGAATTTCTAAAACAAAACTGGAAAAAGTAGTCAGATTTTTTTTAATAAACAAACAAATAAGCAAGCCTAACTGCAACCCTATAGCTTTCTTATACAGTTACCGAGTCTGTTATCTTTAAATGTTGGATATTGTTTTTCACATCTGTCTAAGTGCATTCAAAATAAGATTCGGTGCCATCCAAACACATGAAGCATAATAGTATATTCAGTGTTAAACTCGTTGAGTCTTTTGTTCTATTTTTGTTACGGAAACTTATGAAATCACACCCGAATCATTAAAATGATAATCTCAGACAGTTTGACCCCACCAACACACGGTCTTCAGTCCACCATTGAGCTCCAGGCTTTTAGTAGCAGCCCACAGATGTAAGAAGCAAAAGCTAACAATACTAAAAATACATAAGCAATCATATATAATTACTCTGAAAGAACAGTACAATCACATCTGCCGAGTTAATGTGGGTGGGACCTCTGCTCCATTCGGTAATTACACGAGACATAAATCACTCATTTAAACCGTGACCTATAAAAGGTCTTTCTGAGCTTTAGAAATAGTCATTTTCTCTCTTGAGAACAACTCTGTCTATATCTTAACAGCTTGAAATCTTAAAGAGACAGAATCATGTTTAAATGAGCACATATGCGTAAATAATTCTGTGGACAGCAGAACAAGAGGATTGTCAAGAGGATTGTGGGAAAATCAAGGCAGAATACAGTGCAGAAGCCAAGTCTGTCAGATGGCAGACAGGATACAACCTTCCTCAGACAGCAGACAGACAACGGTTTGTGCGGGAAAACAGGAAAGATCGTTTTTTTTTTCCCTTCACAGCTCATCTTCAGGTTGGCAGGAGCATGTGGAAAAGGGTTGAAGGGGCCAAAGCAAACCAAGCAGCTATTTTAAGGAGATCCCATACACACACACACACACACACACACACACACACACACACTGGGTTTTGGGTTATCATGATCTTAAAAACCAAAGCACCTCTGCACTCGGACCATTTCGTGTTGGACTTCGTGGAAACGTGAGGAATTTTCCAAGCACAAATTAGATTCTAGCTTGGCGTTGCATATTTTATGAAGCTCGTCCAAATCATACAAATTGAGAACGTTGTGTGTGTGTGATTTGTATACTGATTACACACCGCGCTTGTGTTCTCATTCCAAGTGCTATCAGCCGAAAGGCATCTTCACTGTTATCTCGCCTCATTTTAATTGCAAATTTTGTGAGCGAGTTGGTAATTAAATGGAAAATTGCACATTAATTGATGAGACTAAAGATAAAGCAATTCCAATTATTGCACGGTATTTTAAGGGGCCCTCTCAAGTCTTGGTCCCTGGAGTGGGGTGGTACCCACCGCAGCATCATCATAATAATAATAATGCGTACACACCGTGTACACTAGGTAACAGCTCTATCCACAAACCTGTGTTTGCAGACATGGACACACACACGCATGCCTTATAATGAGCAAAGAAACCTCAGAAGTCTCCGTGGGCGAAGGGTGTGCACTGATTAAGCCTTCTCTCCTGCTCTTTTAAAACACATCATCACTCCGTCTGACTTAACATACCAGGTATTGATTTCAATCCATCAGTCGATACAAACACATCGATCTGTTCATTGATATACAGTCGGACATTCTTCCCGTCATGCACCTAAACAGCTGCGTATACTTCAGGACATGGTTGATTCAGGATTCAGGACACTTATAGCCGTGTGTGTAAGGCAGTACACACTGTATGAGAGATCAGGATGTTACTTTAGACACATTTTTATTTTTCAGGCCAAAAAGAAAAATAGGAAAAATTGTACATTGAAAACAGCAAAGATTTTTCAGCAGCCATAACATAAAACCAGTCTTCATATCTTAACTCCATGTCTTAACTGTCACTTTTGATCAATCATACTTGCCGTATATAAATATTAACTTCTTAAAATAATCTTACTGACGCCCAACTTTTGACCGGAAGCTACTGTATGTCAACGCATTCTCATCCTAGGGCGTCATATAGGTGAAACTTTCGACATTGTGTCTAAATCCGACGCACATGACACCCTTTAGCGTCACCTATATGACGCCTTGGGATGTCCTAAGCAAAAAAAAAAAAAAAAAAACACTAAACACTAAAATTTTACTTATTAAAAGTCAAAATATTGGTCAAGAAATTTGAAAAATGTAAGCAAATGCACTACTTAAAAAGTCATTGCTGTTTAAAAAAAAAACATCAAAGATAGAATGAAGTTTTTTAGCAGATTATGGTGTGTGTGGAGGGGTGAGTCACAAATGAAACACAAGGTCTCACATAAAACTCAAACGAACTGGGAGACATGACTCTTCTTCCAGTAAAAAGCTGGAAGGCTATTCCTTTATACAGTTTTTATTCAATCCTTGCTAATTTCTTGACCAGTGATTTGTGATTAAAATGGTTGAGACCATTAAAAGACCAATCCATATTTTAGGGGTTTTCTCTTGGGTATTAGCGCATTCATTAGGAGTGTTTTCCCATTAAATTATACATTAAAGGTTGTTAAAGCCTTGGTTGAAATGCAGGGACACCAATTTAAAGAGAACATAGTGTAAATTACTATAACTATACTATACTATTTCTATAAAATAGAAAAAAAAAATAGAAATAGAAAAATATAAATAGAATGTATACCTATACCAAACAAAAAAATAACGAATAACGAATAAAATTATAAATTTTATTTTTGAATGACATATTTTCAAGAGTGCATTAACAAAGATACTAAAACTCCATGAAATATAAAGCTTAAAAGACTAAATAAAATGAGCTTTAAAAATAACAATATTCTTAATTAAGAAAAATTGATTGCCATAAATAGTAGGGAGTTTTTAAATTACAGTGTTTCATGAGAAATGTGCAATTGTAAGTCATACAATGGAGAAGCCTGCAACTTCCTGATTTGAACTCATAATTACAGCTGGGAGCATTTAAAGGCTGGGGAAATGGAAAGTAAAGCGGGGATGTATTGAACATGTCTGGTGTGTGTCTGGGAAAAATGGAGAGTTCGAATGTTAGCCCTCTTCCCATCGATACTGTTTCACCAGACCCCTCACCCACAATCGTTTGACTGTTTGATCAGTCGATAATTAACACAGCCACCTGACGGAAAGCTACTGACGAGGCTAATAGAACAATGTCGGAGAGGATGTTTAGTAATGACAAAGCCTGCATGCTAATTTGTGAACTGAAAGTAGCCTATATACTGAAGTGAAAAAATCACAGCAGTATTGGGTAATGATCATGTCACTGTCAGAACTCGTGCGAGCATGTAAGTGTTAGCATCTGTAACACCTGATGCAATGTGGCACCAGGTGCGACGCAAGTGTTTTTTGCTAGTTTCAGCCTGACGCAGTTATCATTTTTACGTCCTGCGCCAAGTTTTTTAAATAGCAAATGCATTTGCGACCACTCGTGCTGGTCTGAAAACGAGGTGTTCTGGCAACCGAAATAGACTTCATCGTTGACCAACCGAAACCCCGACTATTTATTATAAATTTTTTGTTTATTTAAAGAGCGTGTTAGTAATATCCCCCTATAGGCGAGCCACAAAGCACGTAGACTTTGTCCCGTAAATGGTTTGCTCGTGCGCTTTGACCTCATGCACAAGCAAATCCGTTTCCTCGCTAAAGCGTTCAGTTTTTCTGCTTGCAAATTTTTCCATGTAAATAGCGAATACGCCAAAGCGGAAGCACAACTGGCTTTTAAAGGGAATGGGAGATGAGACTCTAATTGGTTTATTGCTCATTAAGAGAATAGGGACAACTGACCATTTTTCCTTTCGTTAAACAGCAAAAATACAGTATGTTTATACTAACATTAAAAATTCATTACTTGTGCTTAACACAGTTTATGCATATTTAAAAACTCCAGCTTTATCTGTGCATTTACAATTGTGTCGTGGCATCTAGCCAAACATCTGCAACTACTCTTGCTATCAGCTACAAACAAATGGAGAGGAATGACTATATACTGAATCTCTCGGTCCGGGACACGCATCCTTGTGCACAATGCAGAAGGATCAAAGATGTGTGACTTCCTCTTAGTTGGAAACATCCTTTGTGGACGGGCCACAGAGGACTCAACAGTGTGAGCCGGTGCAGAGAAAGAGCAGTAGTTTTTTTTTTCCACGTTAAGCAGAAACAGGTGAGCTCTGAAGTACAGGAGGAAGTGGTTCGTGGTTTATAGATCCCATTCATCATCATCATCTGCATAGTCTCCCCTTGCGTCTCACAGCTAGCCCTCACATCTGGGAAGAGGGTGTTTTATATATCTGTTTACCAGGCAGACTGAAGAAACAACAGACCTTCACTTTCTCTCGAGACACTTCAAACGAGGCACGCCACTGGACGCCATTTCCAAAACAACTACAGAGATCGTTTCATTTATACTGTAGGTAAAGTGTTCTCTGTGCCACTGGTGTCACAAACCAATTATACATGAACTCGGCAGACTAGTTTTTGTCTTTAAAACTGTAGTTAATATTTCATGTCATATTCATAATGTTTTTGTCAGATTCACTAAATTGGTATCTAATTTTACTCCACAAAAACATGCGTTATACATACTGACAAATAATTAGGGTTGGGTATCGAGAATCGAGTATCGATTGGAACCGGGACTAACTTTTCGTTTTTCCCGGAATTGTTCAAA
>JAOTRC010000009.1:19507754-19530250 GCA_027497675.1 Cyprinella lutrensis | reverse complement strand
GAAGTGATACATATATTATCATCCACACTCTGCAGTTATGTTGTCTGGCGTTTAAAAGAGCTCACACATTTGAACTCGGGTGGATTCTTATTGGCTGTTAATGTTTTTATCATCCATCAGCTGGGGGAAAAAATGTCTAGAAAATGATTCCCATGATATTGTTCCTCTGTGTTGTTATGGTTATAGCTATGTTGCATACTTTCCTTTTTTCATAATTAGAACAACTGTCGAAATTTTGTTAGTACATTTTTGAAAGAACAAGAAGTCTAATGCTCAACAAAACTGCATTTATTTGATCAAAAAATAAGCGTAGCGTCATTCAGGTTACGTTAGTCAAGCTCTCATCAGCTGACTCTCAGCTGAACCACATCTACCTACAGGAATATGACGCCTATCACTTTACACACATAGACTCCTTCATCGACCTCCATTGGTGGCAATGTTTCTAAAATCAACTTAGGCTAACATGCTTTAGGATTAGGAAACACAGCTAAACATCATTTTTTGTGTGCCATGCAAGAAAGTAGAATGCATTTGGAACAACATCATGATAGCTAAATTATTTGTGGGTAAACTTTTACATTCATGATTTCGAATGTCAATATGCAAGATTGTTTCGCCACCAGGGGTCACTAACCTCTAATAATAACAAAGGCATATTTTAATGACATATATTGCGCATTAAGCGGAATTATGGATCTTGTCGCTGGACGGAAGCTGACGGATCTTTTATGGATGAGTGAATACATTGCTCTAACAGTTTCACTATCACACTAAACGGCATTTGTGTGTTGTTGTTGAATGTTGTTAGTTAGGTCGTTTGTTGGCTTTATGAGACTAGCTAGATTAACATTAGAGAATAGCATACAGATCATATTCTAACTTTTCATCATGTTGTTGAACTACATAACATTGATTAGTTTTATATACACATTACACTGATTTGCTCACCTGTTTGCTCAAGTAACATGCAACACTCGCGTCTCGGTCAAGTCGAAGTTAGTCGCGGACGTGGAGCTCTCGGCATCTCGAAAGATGTCGATTTTCATTTTAGTCCTCTTTTTGTCTCAAAGTCTGCTTGTCATGGTCCATAATGTTTAAACAAAACCCTGCTAGGGACGCTCACGCTGTTGAGCACGCATAACGGACATAACCGACCCAGTTGTCCACGTCTGTCTCCATGGTTACCATTGCAGTACGAGGTCAAACCTGGCGGAAACCGGGGGGGTAACGCGGATATGACGTCATTGACTGGTATCCCGTTTCCTTGGTTAAAAATCGCAATTTTCTCACGATTTACAAATAGTTGGAAACTTTTTGGATATTGTCAGTAGTCAACTAAACAAAATATATTTGGCCTAGTGGTTTTTAGATATTTTACTTCAAAAATCCTGCATATTGAACCTTTAACAATAAGTTACCATCAGTCCTGACATAATGAAGCTTATTCAAATGCAACTGCACAGCTCGAAGACCCCAGACGTATTATGAGATTATCAGAGTGGTTTCCTTCAGACCAGCTGGACTCAGTCCAATGAGATTAACTATAGCAGCTTAAAAGACCTTTACACTTTCACTCCTGCAAGTAAATGTTATATGTCCATCTAATGACATGATGGTTTAACATGGATTACTGAACGGATAGCTCACCCAAAACTGAGAATATGTCATCGTTTACTAAACCTGATTTTATTCCAAACCTGCATGACTTTTATTTTTTACTGTGGAGCACACAAGAAGAATAAATGATAGTCTGAAACACCATTCACTTGACGGAATTGTCATTTTTGGGTGAACTGTCTCTTTAACATCATCCAATATGTCTGTGGAAACCGAGTGTTTCAAAACATCAGAAACACTGACAGTTTAACGTTAAATTATTCCTTTTAGCCCTGCTTTCACACATAAGCAGAGCCGCATTTTGGATTCAAGCTCAGGTTGTGTCAAAAAGGATCATTTCTGGTGGCTTACTGACATTTTTCAGTTCAGGAAGTATCTTTTATGTATGTTATTACACATCATTACAATAAATTGTCGAATTGGGTTGGCCAGGCTACAAAAGCTCACTGTTAGTAACATGTTGGTTTCTAACTTAACGTTAAACCTTTAGGTTTTCACAAGGTGACTTTGTAAACTGTCAAAACATTAACGACAGCTGCTAGCTAGTTTTGTGAATAGTTTATGGTAACTTAGCCACGGTGCTAACACATAAATAGTACGGTTCTTACGATTTATTTAAACGGTTACAAAATGTTTTTCTTGTCAATATAAAAGTAGCAAATGTTGCCAAATTTACCAACCGTCCATTTGTTAAAGTATGTTTATAGTCAACATATCCGGCTTTTTTATTTGCTACAAGGTTAGCTTCGGAGAAATTGTCAGCTGGCGCAGGCTAAAGATAAGAGTGTCGCTTTTAATTGTACCTTACCTTTATATTTGGTTCACAGAATCATGCGGTAAACGGGTGAAACATGATTTTGAGCTTGAAGGAGATCAACCCTTTCCTTGCGCGCGCTCCAGAAGTCAGCCGTTTGAATGAATATACGAGCACGAGCACAACTCTGAAGAGCACCTCAACAGCCAATGACGCGCGTCCACTTCCGCCTCACGCTCGAGCAGCTTCAGTGAACATGTCACACAGCGGATGTGGTTCTGCTGCTGAACATAAAAATAAGATTAAGTTGTCACCATAATCTGTGGTGACTCTATAAAACGGTTGTCACGTATGATACACATTTAAAGTAAAGTTTTAAACGAGTATTAGTTTGTTTTACTCAGTTTTTCTTGTTGGGTGTCTTAAATTAAGTACCCTAGTCACAAGAAGCAACCAATAATAAAACTGCTAAAATAAAATAAACTGACCAACTGCATTGTCCAAGAAGGCCACAAAAATGTTGTTTCTGCTCATAAACAAGCCATTTTTAAATAAATTATAAATTTCAGAACAATATGGGGCCACACTGCTAAACAGATTCAATAGTTTAATGACACTAAATGCAAGTTCCCAAATAGTGTATGAATTATATAGTGTATTATATTCTGTGAGATTTTAAAAGTTTTACCTTCCTTATGTTCTAATAAGAAGTGCATTGAAGAACTTGACTCACCATTAATCATTTTGGATGGTAAAAAAAAATAATAATAATAAAATGCCTTCCCCCAGAATGAAGTCAGATTGTTCAGTTTTGTGGTGTGAACTTTGTGGCCACACATAGAGTTTGTGGAGAATTTGAAATTTGAACTTTGTCCACTTTATCAAGCAGATGCTTTCCTGACCTTATGAACTGCCCTGCAGTTTTTAAAGGAAATAACACTCCGATTTTGGGGACTTTAGCGTATTAACCATATCCCCGTTAGATAAGTCCATACATAGACTTTTCATCTCCGTGTATGCTGTAACTCTGTCTGACGCACCCACCGCTAGCCTAGCTTAGCACAAAGACTGGATGTAAATGGATACAGCTAGTCTACTAATCCCAAATAAGTAACAAAATAATGCAAACATTTTCCTATCTACATGTTGTGATTTGTATAGTCACAAATAAAAAGGTCATATGAGACACAGCCATCTTTTAACTGTAGCCTATAAATATTGGGAACTATATTCTCAGAAGCTCTGCTATTTGGGTGGAGTGATTATACCGCAGCACCTGAGATGCACCGTGGTGAGGATAAGAGTTTGTTTAGAGTTGGAGTAATAGAGTCAGCAATTACTATTAATCATACAGTCATGGATGTTCGTTTTATTGTAAAGAACTGCTACAATAAACAGGTTAACAGGAGAATGATTCAAAGAATTCCAACCAAAAAGGCATCCTGACTAATAAATATCACAGAACATGAATAAATAATTATTATTACAGTATTTGATATATTTTAAATGCAATTTATTATAGCTGAACCAAAAGTATTCAACAGCATAAAATGCAGTTAATTAGTCTAGAATAAGGGGAAAGTAATAGAACAAGGCAAATGGTTTTTGCACAATGAACACACAATAGCCTACCCGTATTGGACAAAGTCACTGTTTATGAAAATAAATAAATAAATGAATAAAAAAATATAGTTCCCAATATTTTTACGGTTAAAAGAGGGCTGTGCCTCATATGACCTTGTTATTTGTACACTCTGTGACTATACAAATCACAACATGTAAATAGAAACATTTTTGCCTAATTTTGTCAAGTCTAGTTTTCTTATGCTAGCTGTATCCATTTACATCCAGTCTTTGTGCTAAGCTAGGCTAGCGGTGGGTGTTTCAGAGTTACAGCACGCAGATGAAGATGAAAAAGGTATGTGTGGATTTATCTGGGGGATATGGTGAATTAGCTAAAGTGTTCCTTTAATATTTAGATTTTTTTTTAGTCTTTTTTTTGTAAGGAATTATAAAGTCCCAATCTATTGTGGTATTGATTGGGACTGTTGGGGACTGTATTGTGGTTGTTTGGCTATTGGGGATGAAACGGTTTTTGGATTGTTGTTTCACTTAATTGTTTATTATTATTATTATTATTATTGGTAGTTAAGTCATTATTATAGCCTACTGTACATTCAAAACCATAAATGCCACATTAAACACATCTCTCCTCACATTCATGCTAACCAATTAGCCAGATAAGCGATCAAAGTCAGTTATGAAAAATCTTTCTTCTATAGCCTTATATAGCCTGCATCACCTTATGAACTCTGATTGGATGGTTAAGAGTATACTCATGTTTAGTTTTTTTTCATAAGTAAGGTCTACATTTACCAAACTCTGAGTGCTATTATCACAACAGACCATCAAAAGTCCACGTTTTTCAAACATTAGCTTATTTTCAATTATGTTAGTAAATCACAAAATTTCCTTTTCACTACACAAAATACGTCTATAAATCAATATATAAATTCTATATAAATGTTTGTTTCACAGTAACTGCCTTTTATAAAGCTCTTACTATATTAAACATTTGATTTTCAACTCCTCTCGTTCAACTTAGTTAAAACCAAGAAGATCATACTGTTGTGTTTTAGTGAATAAACCAAAGGTTCTCATTACACAGACGAAATAATCTTGTGTTTGAAACAATGATTATGTGGACTGAGATTTGTATCTGTAATGAAAGCATGGGATCAGGTTTTGAAAGAATGAACCAGGCAATGGAATAGATACAAGTAGGTTTTAATGATTAAATGTTAATGTGGCTTGCCATAAACGTGTTGTATGCTGAGCAAACTCAATTAGAAAACACAACGTTTGTTGTCTTCCCCAAAGGTTGAATTACCCCATTTGTTGATCAGTAGCTATACTTCAGCTTTGTCACAAAATAGGTTTTGATGAAAAATGTGAGATAAAGACACAATAAAAAGAAAATATCAGTCAATGCCCTCTGTGTGTTTATTACACCAATATGACATCTAGTGGTTGATAATGGTAAGTGCAACCGGATAATATTCACTCACTTTTAGCAAGATCCAAGCGTGGGTCTCTGCAGGTTGGAGTAATGGAAAGTTAGAGGGTGTAGAGAAAGGTCTTTGTCTTTGGTCGCAAAAGCTGCCTGTCAGGGTGTGTTCCTAGTGTCAAGTACCGATTGTGATGGCATCATCAAATTAGCTGAGTGCATCACAGTGGCACCCAGCAGCTGACTATAAGTTCACTTCATTTATTTTATGACATAAAAAAAGATGTAATTTCAGATGTGCCAATTGCTGTATGACAGCTGCTATGCAAGTTTTACCTCTGACTCTGAGGCCAACTAATGCAGCATAAGTAGGATTCTGTCAAACGTTGTTTTATGTCTAACTTATGTTTTAGCCACTGCGGGGAGTCATAAGTCATCTGCTGGGCAGCTGCTAGCCTAAATAAGATGCCAATTTTCATGGTTGGTGCTCCTCCCCAAATACTGAATGTCAGTATTATAGTTCAGGCTGATTTATCTTCTTTAGCGAGGACAAGTCAAGTCATCTTCATTTACAAAGTATGCTTTTAACAATTTAGATTGTTCAAAAGCAGCTTTACAGTGATAATAGGAAATTAAAGTAACAGAGATTGTTTTGGCTTTATGGCAGCTTTAGAGTAAAGTTATTTTCCAGCTATAGTTAGTTTTGATTGATTTACATTTACCGTCGTAACGATCATTAGATATTAACTAACAGAAACTCTTAAGTTCTTTCTATGCAAGCTTTAAAAATTTGAATCTGTGACAACACTGATGGTGTGCACATGTGTATTAAGAGTTCATTCTATAGACCCCTTTTCAGTTTGTAAACATGGTGACTTTTTTTGTGGGCGGTGCTTAGTTGGAGGCTGAACGATTCCCCTTGCCGCTTCACTATGCAAGTTTTGTTAGCTTAATTGATTTTTTAATAATTACTGGAGAAAATCAGATTTTATCGTAATGTGTTAGGTTACTCACTGTCCAGGACTGCGATTGTTATTTGCAAAAGTTCATTTTAGAGCACGGAACCAGATTGGCCGACCCGCACGCTCATTCAATGGATGGATGATCTGACAGGATGTTAACACTACCTCAGTTGAGAGGCCTGACCTCTACACCAACCTGATAGAGAAAACAAGCATAAAGAGAAACTGAGGGCATAAAAATCTTTAGATCTGATTAATGGTCACATACGTGACTTGTGTTGTGGGGTACGATCCGAAGCTCTGCCTGGTCGGCGCCAAGGCCAGAAGACGGCCATGTAAAGAGTGACTTTACAGTGCAATTTTAATGATGTGAATATTTCCTAGATATAAAAATTCCTGTTATTGAACCATGTGTTTGATTATACTTTCTTGCGGGTTCTCGAAAAAATCTAGTCACAATCAAACACAACAATGTAGGCTATACAAACATAGATGATTCACAAATAATCGTAAAAGTTTAGAAAACATTATGCAATAAAATTTCAAATTGGAGCCTGTACTCGTCGATTCTTGCACCCAACAAGATGACATTTAATTATAGTAATAGCCGAATCAGTGCTGGTTTCTATTTGCTGCCTCCAGGTTTCCCTTCATTTGAGATGGTCCTCACTGCGGAACATGAAATCCACGGGGAGGAGTCGGATCCAGATCCAACTCCTCCCACCTTACATACACCTAAACCTAACCAACTCCGCCCCCTGATCCCTAAACCCAACCCTAATCCTAACCATCTCCACCCCTTGGATCGTGATCCGACTCCTCCCCTTGGATCTCATGTTCTGCATTGAGGTGCTACTGAGTTTTACAGTCAAATTTTGGACGTGTCTAACACTAAAGACCGGTCTAAAACAGCTTTGTGAAACCAAACCGGCCCCAGTTGGCAGAGTAGAGGGAATGATATGTCCCTGATTTAGCGGAATCACTATTTGAAAGTTGGTTTATGGTTTTCATTCCTCTTCTAGGAGCACAAGCTGGTGCGCAACCCGAGCATCTACAGCTCGAAGCTTCCTGAACTGAGTGAAACAGCCGAGCAGGAACGAGGTGCGATCATCTTAAATCAGTCTGTGCAGAAACTTATTGCAGCTTGTTTTTAGGGGCCAAGCACCAGTGGATCATATCGTAATCGTAAATTATATATAAATCTATATACAGAATATACATGAAAATATTTCTTAAATATATACAAGCGTGTGTGTGTGTGTTTATATATATAATAATTATACACAGTGCACCCACATATATTATGTAAACACAAACCTTTAATTTGGATGCGATTAATCGCAATTAATCGTTTGACAGCCCTAATTTTTAGATAACATAGCTAAATTTAAATATATTAATATACTAAATATACTAATATAAATATACTAATATAAATGTACTAAATATACTTCTAATATATGAATATATTAATTTGAAATTCACTCAAATATTCACTTAAAATATTTGGGGGATTTTTTAAAAAAAAATCTCTTTGTGTAAATTACACAAATTGAAAATTTGGAGGATGATCATAAAATGGCTAAGTAGCAAGATTCTGTCAATATCAAAGATCGATATTATAATCTGTCAACCACCTACTATCCTTCATCCCTAAAGCATTCGTCCTGTCACTCTCCCAATTGATTCATTAGTTTATTATAATTTATTTTTAATTTATCTGTTGCGCTGCAGAGCTCCTGAGATCATTCTGGGCCTTCCCTTCTGTGAGGCCATTGACATGTGGTCACTGGGTTGTGTCATCGCTGAACTGTTTCTGGGCTGGCCTTTGTATCCGGGAGCTTCAGAATATGATCAGGTCAGTAATTAGGTTTTGTTGCTTTGATTTAATCAGCTCTGTGCAAAATCAATTCGTTTTGTGCAAGATTGAAACGAGAAAGCTATCAGTAGATTTAGGAAGTGATACAAGGGGGCTCTAGCATTTCTACTGAAGAGTCAAGCCAATGCCAGTAATCTCACAACAGATATATTAGGCTACGTTCAGAAGGTAAATGTGTCCCAAATCCGGTTTTTTGCTCATACGTGACTCAGATCTGCTTTTGTCATGACAATGTGAACAGCACAAACCACATGGAATCTGATCGTCCTGTTGTGGTCCTAAATCCAACACATGTTTTGCTATGCACTATCTATATATGCTATCTGGACCGCCGCTATACAAAAACCCCCGTATCTGAGCAATAAATCGGAATTGAGCACTAATAGTTGGGGGTCTGAAGCACATTTTCACGCAAAATCATATAAAAGTGACACATTTGGCACAGATGTAGCTCACATCATACTGAAATGATTTAGCTAGGGCGTCGGACCCTCAGGGCCAAGATGGCGGCCAAATCCAATATGGCGGCTGCCCGAAAAAGGTTCCGGCTATAACTTTTGAACCACATGAGTTACAAATACAAACTTGATATGTTTTTTCAGCTTGATTGATCAAAGGAAACACATTTATATTTATGACCCAGTATATCTGGACCCTTGATCCTCCAGTTCCAATATGGCCGCTGCCCAAAAAAGCATTTTGGGCTGTATTATTGGGCCTTACACCTCATTGTTGGGGTTATTGGAGGATCAAGGGGTCTAGATATACTGGGTGTATAATCTACATGTAATATATATGCCTGGTTGAGTTTTCTACAGTTTCTGTACATTTCCCAGACTCACTCGTCATGGCACAAATAACAATTATGGACTAGTTATCTGTCATTGCATACACTACTTAGCTACAACAAACTGTTTACAGTGTGTCCACCTGTGAGGAATGGGTGTATAACTTACTTATAATATATATTCTTGGTGTTTTTTTTCTACAGATTCGATACATTTCCCAGACTCAAGGCTTGCCAGCTGAGTATCTCCTGAGCGCTGGCACTAAAACCAGCCGTTTCTTCCACCGGGGTCCAGACTCCAGCTACCCTCTCTGGAGACTCAAGGCATGTCCTCCTTAAAGCACTGCTGTTTATCTTACTTTCTAAGACATCAGAGGTCAGTAGATGATTAAACGCTTTCCTGACGGATATGTTTCTGTTTTTAGACTCCCGCAGAGCACGAGACAGAGTTTGGGATAAAGTCCAAAGAGGCTCGCAAATACATTTTTAACTGCCTTGATGACATGATGCAGGTAGTACTGTCTCTACAGTAATGTGTGGAATAATCAGACACAAAGGTCTGATTATTATAGAGGGTCAGAGCTGATAGCCTTGTATACGACACTCCGACATTATAGTAATATTTCACAATATTTGGCATATTTTAGATCAGATAAATGCATCCTTGGGGAAAACTTGGTTTTCCAATCATAAAATAGTTTTTAAATACTTCACTCCAGGTCAACATGACTAACCTAGAAGGCACGGACATTTTAGCGGAGAAGGCTGATCGGAGGGAATTCATTGACCTGCTAAAGAAAATGCTAACGCTAGACGCAGACAAGAGGATCACGCCCACGAAGACCCTCAACCACCCGTTTGTGACTATGGCTCACCTACTTCACTTCCCACACAGCTCTCAGTAAGCCCTGCTGATGAGTTGATTATCTACATATAATGCATATAGAATAGCCACATATCTCTCTGTACTCTGCTGAGGACACTAACCTCAGTGCCGCCCTTTCTTGTGCAGTGTGAAGTCCTGCTTCCAAAACATGGAGATCTGCAAGCGCAGGTGTACAGCTTTCGACAATAACAAGAACCTGTTCGCCAGCCACAACACACCCAGCGCGGCCGCCAACCTCACGGTCACCTTCAGCAGTCAACTCAATCAGCACAGTCAGGTGTGTGCTACTGCACGGATGCATTACGCCACATTTCATTCGTTTGCAATGCATTTGGATTCAGTATGTTGTTTTTTAGTGTAATAAGCTAAGAGTGTAGTAATCCATGTGTGTTAAAGCCATAGTTCACCTAAAAAGGACAGCTCTGTCATCACCATCATGATGTTCCAAACCCATTTGCTGTTTTATTCTGTAAAAGACAATGATTTTGTATGGAGGTCTTTTCCATACAACGTCAGTTCATATTGGCCATGTCTGCTAAATCCCAAAAAATGACTGAAAAGCTTCCACAAAATCGGTTTGTATGACTTGCGCAAGTCTTCTGAAATGATATGACTGCTGATCATTTGTGAACCACAGCAGCCGAATCAGTGAGTTGAGAAATCAGACTGATCTGGACCTCGAGTTCAACTCAGTGACTCAATTATTCAGTTCTCGAGTTAGCAGGTCAAAGGAGGGAAAGATTACTGGTGAATTCTAATAAAACTTTGCTCTGTTCCTCACACAAAGTTATCGTATTACTTCAGAAGACTTGAGATATAGCAGTGTTATTTTAGTATTATTTATATACTATTGTATTAATATTTTGAATACAATATTCTGTGTTCTAGTAATTTTTTAATTATTATCTTTTTTAATATATCTTAGTTTTCTTTCTTTTTTATTTTAGTTTTTTTTTTCCAAGTAATTCAACTTAAAAGATGAAACTAATATATTATATAGACTCATTACATGCAAAGTGAGATATTTCAAACCTCAAAAAAATAAAACTGGAGCACGTTTGAAGATCTATGATATAGGCTACATAAAATGATAATGAGAACATTATAATTGTGTGTTTGGGACATGGCTTTTAATGGTGAAACCGTTGTTTATGTAATCAGGCTCTCAAAAATTATATGAAAATTTTGATTTCGATTTATCGCCAATGCAATATATCTTAGTTTTCTTTCTTTTTTATTTTAGTTTTAGTTTTTTTCCCCAAGTAATTCAACTTAAAAGGTGAAACTAATATATTATATAGACTCATTACATGCAAAGTGAGATATTTCAAGCCTTTTCTGTTATAATTTTGATGATTATGGCTTGCAGCTTATGAAAACCCCAAATTCAAAATTAGAATATTGTGAAAAGGTTTTCATAATCTGTAATCCATAATCATCAAAATTTTAACAAAAAAAGGCTTGAAATATCTCACTTTGAGTCTATATAATATATTAGTTTCACTTTTCAAGTTGAATTACTGAAATAAATGAACTTTTACACGATATTCTAATTTTTCGAGTTTCACCTGCAGTGCACAAGTCATATGAACTAACTTATGTGGTTGATTTGGTCATTTTTTAAGTTTGGCAGACATGGTCACTATGAATTGTCTGAATAAAGAGGTTTGAATCAAAGTAAACAATGTAGGTGAATTATATTATACATTATAAGTGTAGTATGCATGCTATATTAAGGTCTTCAATGCTATTTCTGTGCGTAGTC
This sequence comes from Cyprinella lutrensis, assembly GCA_027497675.1. Lineage (NCBI taxonomy): Eukaryota > Metazoa > Chordata > Actinopteri > Cypriniformes > Leuciscidae > Cyprinella > Cyprinella lutrensis. Next base: position 19,518,590 of record JAOTRC010000009.1, on the reverse strand, counting down.
AGTGGTGTTAAGAATCTCCCTCTCTCTCTCCGTAACTGCCAGATGGCCTCCACGGGGGGCCAGTCCCTGTCTCTTAGCAGCAACGTTCCTTTACTCAACTACCAGCCTGGTCTGTACCAGCAGGCCACTATAAATATACCAGGCTTGGCTCAGCAGAGTGTGCCGTTGCAGGCTCGCCCTACTCAGCTGTGTGCCCAGACAGAGCCCTTCCAGCAAACCCTCATTGTGTGCCCTCCCACCATCCAGGGTGAGCCTGTCCCCTACCCGGTTTACCCAATCCTGCTACAGCTTTGTCCAAACCTGCTTCTCCCTACATCCAACCACTCCTTTCCTTTAGACTCATGCTGCTTCCAAATGCATTTGAACTGAATCACTCATTTTTAATCCACCAGGACTGCAGACCTCCAATAAACACGCTGGATATCCAGTGAGAATGGACAACTCAGTACCCATAGTGCCCCAGAATCAATCCACCCAGCCCCTACACATTCAGCCCAGCATGCTCACGCAGGTAAGCGCCGTGTTTGTGTGTCCACGAGCGATTAGTGTGTCACTATTCTCCCTTTTCGTTGGTTAGTTTTTAGGATTAAGTGTTTGGTTTTGCTAAATTTTACTAAAGAATAACAGTGAAGACTAAACACAAAAGGGACTGTTTTGGGTCCTTTTCAGCGTCTCACTAGAGGGTTTTTCGAACCATGTGTCCACTGTTGAACTACGTGAACCGTAAACACAGTCTTTCCATAAAAATATCATCATCACCCGGAATTTACATAAAATATGATTAAAGCAGGATCATCACATATGAACGCAGCATTTTCTCCATTTCAAATATTCTAGGGATGCACAAATATCGGGATGCACAAATATGTGGCTGATATATTAAAGCCAATAATTAATGGATCATATCCTTCAGCTGAGACACTTTAGATGTGCACTATTTGCCGTGATGGATTTGAATTGCTTGAAATATGATTGGCATCACTTCCAAGAAGGAAAATACAATTAAGTGGAGCACATGGGCTACATAAACTGATAACGAGAACATTATAATTGTGTGTTTGGGACATGGCTTTTAATGGTGAAACCTTTGTTTTTGTAATCAGGCGCTCAAAAATTATATGAAAATTTTGGCCAATGTAGCGGTTATCAACATTCTGACATAAAGAATTATCGGTATTGGCCAAAATTTTCATATCGATGCATCCCTAAAATGTTATCTGATGTCTTGTAGTTACAGTTTCTGTTCATATGCAGGTTTGCTGCTCAAGAAACGTTTCTTATTATCATCAATATTGAAATCAGTTTTCCTGCTTAATTTTTTTGTGGAAACCATCCTTAAAAAAATTTTGAAATTTGAAAAACTGATGAAAATTCAGGCCAAAAACAACATAATTTGTATGATTTTTTTGTAACATTACAAATGTTTACACCACAAAACACACTATTACACCTAAAATATGGCTGTATTGGTATATTAGTAGTTAAACTAATTTCAATACTGACTAAAACATCTTGTGTATTTTAAACTTGCAGTTGAAGTTAGTTGAATGTGCCCCAGCCTGTTTAACTGTCATATTTGATCAATTTATTATGTCCTTGCTCAATATGAGTATCAATTTCTACTGCAGGGTTCCTCAAACACAACCCAGCCGCAACATTTGAACGCTAGTGTATTTTCAGTAAGTTTGAAAGATCTCTGAATGGAAAGGGTGGGATTTCCGTCCAAACAGTCGGTTGGTTGGCGACCATTGTTTTGCTGCCTTTACTGTCAAAAGATACTGATCTGTTTTGTACTTGTCTATATTTTCTTCATTTGGTGGAAAGTCTTTGGGCGAGTTACTTTCTCCGTCCGCCCAGCCGGCGTGTTGTAACTGTGCCACCCTTTCCTCCATCCTCAGTTCCTCCACACATCCCTCTATCCCTTCCCCAACCAGAGCAGCAGCAGCAGCACCCCGCTGGCGCTGGCCTCCCTGCGCCTTCCAGTGGCGGGAATGACGCCGCTGGCCTTGGGCTCCCGGCGTCTGGAGCAGAGTGTCTCCATGCTGGTAAACCTGCGCCCTGCCATGAGACACGCCTAGCTCCTCTTCTTACTCACTATTTTTCTCTTACATTCTTTGCCTTGCTGCATGTTGCATTTTTAGGCTAAACTTCTGAATAGATATATGTGTGTTCATGGGTTGCACACATAAACAACTGTACTATGCGACCACCATTAAGTGTAATTTACAACATGACTTTTATGAAGTGGTTCATCTAAAAGAACGGTAACCAGTTTGAATCAGCTGATTGAAATCTTCACTGAATGACTCGTTGAATCAGACCAAGAGGTTCCTGAATCATCTAACTCACTCAATTGAATTACTTTTCAGTGATGTTTAAATTTAAAGGGTTTGTTCACCCAAAAATGAACATTTTGTTAGTATTTACTCACCCTCATGTTGTTCCAATCCCGTAAGACCTTCATCTTCAGAACACAAATTAAGATATTTTTGATCAAATCTGAGAGCTGGATCACTCCTCCATACTAGTCCATAGACTTCTTGAGGGATTGAAACTTGCTCGAAAAGTTATTAAAGACATCGTTAAAATACTCCAAGTGACTACAGTGGCTCAATCTTAACTTTATCAAGCAACGAGAATACATTTTTAATTCAGCATCAGTATTGACTAGTTGCTCTTGTAGATGCATATTTGCAAGTTATTTTTAATAAATGTTTTTTTTATAATTTTTAATAAATATTTTTTAATAATTTTTTTTTATACTTAATATTAAGATATATATATATTTTTTTTAGAAATTGTGACCCTGCCTGGACAACAAAACCAGTCTTGAAATTGAGATTTATACATCACATGAAGGCTGAATAAATAAGATTTCCATAGCTGATAAATAAGGTTTGTTAGGATGGGACAATGTTTGGCTGAGATGCAACTATTAGAAAATCGAAACATTGAGAAAATCACCTTTAAAGTTGTCCATTTATGTTTGTGATTGTGCTGCATTCACTCACTAAAATAAATGTACAAAATATCTTCATGGAACATGATCTTTACCTTATATCCTAATGATTTTTGGCATAAAAGAAAAATCATATTGCTATTGCCACAAATATACCTATGACCTAAAGTGTCAAAGCCTAGGTATCTAATGTAAACTCACTGCACATTGCTATTGCTCTGTGACGTTATGAAAGAAAAATACTAAAAGAATTGATGTGATTTGCTTTTTTGAAGTTTTTTGGGGGGTGGAAAGTGGCTGTTTTAGTTTCGTTCTCTTCTTTCTTCACCTATCAATCATGATTTAACAAGGCGGCTTTTCTTTTGGACTGGAGCTGCATCTCTTGTGGGCCCCAGGGCTCTATCCAATGAAGCATGGCTGCTTGACTCTGTGCAATCCGAATGATTTCTCTTTCCACAGACCCACTCCTGTGGCAACAAATGTCTCCCCATTGTCTCATTCTCCTTTTTCTTCCTCTGCTAACCAGTCACTTCCTCTCTATGCAGATAAATGGACTGGCAACCGTAACTCGTCACTTGTTTTGCTTTGGTGATCACTTGAGTTAAATTCCCTGCTCAATTGTTCTAGTTTTCTTTCGTATCTTTCTGATCTGTTCATGATTTTTCTTTTTGACTCCCATGAAGGATTCACAATTATTCGAGCTACATAATTGAAATTGACTTTATTACTCTTTTGTTTTGTGTTTAATGAAGTTCTGCTTGATTTTAAGAGCTCGCAGGATCTTTTTTTCACGTATGACAGGAAGAGATCGAACAAAGACAGACTGAGCGACGCTACGGTGCTCATTATTCATCTGTCAATCAAAGTCTTAAGCCCTGTTTGCACAAAGAGTAAACATTCACTTGCATATAAGAGTGATATGAAAAGCAATTGTTGATGAAATAGGAATTATGTAATGCATATGTATACTATACCCACCAATCACCATTCTATTACAAAAGCCTTGCCATTGTTAAATTCAGTTTATTGAATTACAGGTTGCATTAAAGGAATACTCCACCATTTTTTCATATTAAAATATGTTATTCCCTTAACTAAAGTGAGTTGATGCATACCTCTCTCGTCTCAGTGCGAGCACTCAATCTGTTCGAACTCGTTCATCAAAATGAATGAATCTTTTTCCGAGTCATTTGGTTCATTCAACGACAAAATGAACAAATTGACTCGGAAAAAGATTTGTTCATTTTGATGAACGAGTTCGAAAAGAGAGTCACGAGCGGGCATCATAGATCAGAGCAAGGCGAGCATTTGAGCTTATAAAACTTAAACTTTGTTATTTATTTTTTTATTTGAGCGATCGTTTCGCTTGATAAGACTCTTATTCATCATCTGGAATCGTTTAAAGCCCTTTGAACAGTTTGCATTTTGTACTGAAAGTGTCTTTTGGACCTTGAACCGTTTGGACCCCATTGAAGTCCATTGAATGGAGAAAAATCCTGGAATGTTTTCATCAAAAACCTTTATTTCTTTTCGACTGAAGAAAGAAAGACATGGACATCTTGAATGACATGGGGGTGAGTAAATTATCAGCGAAATTTTTTTTAAAGTGATCTACTCCTTTAACTGACGCTGATTGGTTACATGATAATGACAACATGGTGGATGTAGTACGCCAGGATTACATCCATACTATACTCATAACTACCAATTCAAGAGTATGTGATTTCAGACGCAGCCAAAAACTTAAACGTAACACTGAACGTGACCAGAACATTTTTTTTGAAAAAAATCAAATACCCTTTTATAAAGAATACTTTCATTAATTATATCACAAGCATATGTTGCATTTAGTTAAAAATGTGAAACAGAACAAGAGTGGCCCATAAACACTGTTGCCGTTGGAAATACAAATGATGCCCCTAGTCAGTACTGTACAGTCATCCATAACTTGAATAAATGCAAAGCAGATCTAATTATTAAGCCTGTAGAAAAGTGATTAGAATGCATGGAGAAATACAGTTATTATTGTCTATTAAACAACCATTACCTCATTTATAGTTCTCCAGCCCTCAGCTCTGCCTCCAACCATATGTTACAGAGCTCAATTTATTTAGGGAGCTTTGGCCCTGCTTGTGCATTTATCAGCGAGACAGCAATTAAGATCTGGTGAAAGCGGAAGGAGTCGTGAGATTGCAGCAGATTCCCAGACCCAAGCTGAATGTTGAGAGGAGGGAAGTGACTGTTGACGCAGGAACAAAGATATGACTCTAGTGTGAACTGAGATGATGTCCCTTTCTATTTCAGCTCCAGTGATACATGGAGTTCAATGCTGCATTTCAATAATAAATGGCAAATCGGTCTGATTCTTCAGCTCCAGTCCCATAATATACTTCTTTAAACAACAAAGGACTCGTGCGATATTATTAATATAGTCATGAATAAAGGTCATTGTTAGTGCAGTTCACATATTAAGGATGCACATTGTCATGCACCTGGCTTTTGAAGTCTGAAATGCTGAAAAATAATGCCTACACTCTTAGAAAAAAAGGTTTTTAATAGAACCCTGGGGCTCTTGACTCCATTTTAAGAAGTCTGTATGCCAAGGAGGCTCTAGATAAGGAGAAATGTCTGAAATTGGTGCACAATACTTTCATGTTTAACCGGTTATTTAATTCTTTTCGAGTGATTAAGTATCTGAACCATCTGTTTAATTCATACAATTTATTCTGAATTTAAAAGAAAGTTAATTTATTAAAACTAAATCCATAAAATGGATTGTGCAAATGTATTGGCACAATATGTATTGTGCAATTGTGCAAATGTATTGGATTGTGTAAAATGGATTGTCTTCATATTCTTCAGATTTAAGACGTGTCATGTAATGGTTCTGAAGGTGTCATGCACACCCATTCAAGTAAAGTGTTACCAAACCGTTTTGTTAACCTTTTTGAACGCTCCTTCGTCTTCATCATCTTCAACTGATGACGAACGCTTTAAATTCAGGGCTTTAGTTTTCTATGAACTGAATGCTAATGTTTTGCTATTATTAGGTTTGTGTGAATCAGGGTTATTTTACTTAACTATAGACATAAAAAAACTAAATTACTGAAACTTTAACACAAAATTCAAATTTAAACTATATACATAAAAAAAATCAAACTATTAATATAAAATAAGACTGCGTGGAAGAGACTAATAAATTCCAGCCTTACAGAAACAGACTGATCCATAATTCTATATTGAAATAGTTTGGAAATACAAACAGAACGGAAATAGGCCGTAATTCAGTGATAAAACAATTATCTCCACACAAATACCGCAGTTCATGTGTAGCCCCTTAACTGTCACCGTCCCGGTACCGGGACGCCTAACTTTACTTCACTATATTTCTATTAAATCTTAATCTAATTATGACAAATTATACTGTATATTGTTGGAAAGGTCCAAGATTTCTAAACAGATATTCTACCCTTGTTTTGTGTTACAAATTATGTAGGAAAAGTAAATGATGAATTTATGACAAGAGTGCACCTTAAAAAATCTGCATCATAACAGGAGGTCTGACCTTAGTCACAAAAAGTCGTCACCCACTTTTAATCATTGAAACTTCTGTTTTTATGCTAAAAGTTCATAATAAAACATAATCTAGTATTTTTAATAAAAAATAAAAATTATAGTATAATATTATCCTCTAAAAATTATATGTGTATATATATATTATCCTAAAATATAACATTTTTTTATCGCCTTTTTATTATATCACATATTTTAGTAGTTATCATAAATTTGGTATCATTTGGTAAAGCTTATAAACACAGAATTCATCCTGTGAAAATTGAACATTGCGTTACCATAGAAACGGTACTTATTTTATCAGGCTCCTCCCCTTTTGGGCATGATTATATTCATGATTTATAATCAAAACCTTTTCTAATCTTGACAAAACACATATCGTCAGAAAGGTCAGAGTCTCAAGGTTCCAATTTTGTGACAAAATTGATATTTGGACAGAAATGTATTAATTTGTGAAGGCAGAATGTATACAATTAAATTCAATGGAATTCAATGGCACCCGGTGGCTATATTTGGTACTACGCCTTAACAAACTCTCATGGATAACTTCAATTTTTGTGATATCAGCTTCAAATTTGGAACATAACTTGGTTAGAGTTATGCCTTTGATTTTATAGTAATTTTATAGTAAAAAATATTTTGTAAAATTTATATTTTATGTAAAATAAAAAAATATATCGTACAGTATATTTAAATAAAAAAACTTCTTAAAAAAAAAACTTGTAAATTTAAACTTCCATAACTTTTTTGTGAAGTGTTTTCACTTCAGTAATATTCTGCTGAGTGTTTTCTTTAAAACGAGACCAAACTTGGATATAAAAAGCATTCTTAAATTACAACCATTTAAGTTTGAATAGTGCATTTTAACCCCCATTCTCAAAAAGGGGGGATGACAGCTAAGGGGTTAAAAAAGACACTTCATCAGTGTGATAAAAACAAGCAAATACACCTTTTGAAGTGTAATTTAATTGTTTAGTTGGTCTCACGTGTCATTGAATCACTCGTGGAGGCGGGGTTTGTGAGCTATACAAGGACCGACCACCAGGGGGCGATCAAGACGCTTTGGCTTCACTTTTCAGGGCTTGTGCAGCACAGAAGTTCTCTCTACGCAAACTTAAAACGTACAATTGTGTGATTTGTGGGATTACGCACCATCAGGAAAGCAGTTTTCCGGATCCATGGTTTCTTCGGCCATCTCGGAGTATTCGTCCTCTTCCTCGCCGGGCTTCCTGAGGTCGATGGTGCTGCCCTCTGATAGGCTGGTCTCGTCGCTCTGAAAATCACGAGAGCCAATCAGATCACCGGACCGATGAATCTACTTATTGCTCGCTTACTTACGATATTGTTCACCTCTGCAATCATTCATGATTCCTGGAGGATTAAAACCACAAATCTCATTGTGTTTCAGATTTCTAAAGGAATCATTGGGAGAGATGTGTGACGAGGTTTGACGGATTCGCGTGCAAGAGCTCAAAATGTGATACGTGACAAATGTATAGATATGACAATATACAGGCCTGTTAAAAAAATATTTTCAAACGTTCAGATATTTCCATTTTCCATAATCCCTCCATCTTCCACGTTTTGGGGTGAAACTAAAAGTTGTTTATTTGTAAATTAAATAAATGTAAATACATAAACATTAGTTTGCGTATGTGCATAAAACGGAGTAAATGTAAACCGGATTTATGGATTTACAAAAAGGCAGATTTCTCCAAATTACAGTCCGATGATGAACAGAAACATCAGGTTAATATTCTCAGAAGACAAATCAGAGACATAAGTGTTGAAAGCGCTGCTTTATTCTGCAGGGTGTGTGTGTGTGTGTGTGTGTGTGTGATTTATTCTGCTGTTCAGGGGTGAGCGAGTCTCCAGGTGCGACTTGGTTTCCTTGTCAAACTGTGACACACTCAGTCCATCAACACGTCTGTTCAAACTAGAGGAAGCTCATGCTAAGTGGAGCGTTGACGAGTGTGTGTGTGTGTGTGTGTGTGTGTGACTGACGGTGTGAGATTGTCCAAGGAAATGTAATACCAGAGAGCCGAACTGTCCTCCGGATGACAGATTCCCCCGACGGCACGAGAAACATCGGAGATCACCTGAACTAACATTTGAAAGACCAGTGAGACTAAAACTAAACTCTTGTGGCGTTATGTTGATCTGTGAGGTTTAGTTGATCTGTGAGGTTAGTTTAGTTTACCTGTGAGGTTTAGTTGATCTGTGAGGTTTAGTTTAGTTAACATTTAGTTTACCTGTGAGGTTTAGTTTAGTTAACATTTAGTTAACCCGTGAGATTTAGTTGATCTGTGAGGTTTAGTTTAGTTGATCTGTGAGGTTTAGTTTAGTTAACATTTAGTTAACCTGTGAGGTTTAGTTGATCTGTGAGGTTTAGTTTAGTTAACATTTTAGTTAACCTGTGAGATTTAGTTGATCTGTGAGGTTTAGTTTAGTTGATCTGTGAGGTTTAGTTTAGTTAACATTTAGTTTACCTGTGAGGTTTAGTTGATCTGTGGGGTTTAGTTTAGTTAACATTTAGTTAACCTGTGAGGTTTAGTTGATCTGTGAGGTTTAGTTTAGTTGATCTGTGAGGTTTAGTTTAGTTGATCTGTGAGGTTTAGTTGATCTGTGAGGTTTAGTTTAGTTTACCTGTGAGGTTAGTTGATCTGTGAGGTTAGTTGATCTGTGAGGTTTAGTTGATCTGTGAGGTTAGTTTAGTTTACCTGTGAGGTTGGTTGATCTGTGAGGTTTAGTTGATCTGTGAGGTTAGTTTAGTTGATCTGTGAGGTTTAATTGATCTGTGAGGTTTAGTTGATCTGTGAGGTTTAGTTGATCTGTGAGGTTAGTTAAGTTGATCTGTGAGGTTAGTTTAGTTGATCTGTGAGGTTTAGTTTAGTTGATCTGTGAGGTTTAGTTGAACCTCACCCTGTCCTGAGGCCTGTACCATGAAGCCGGTTTAGGAGGATAGGCAGGTGTGTTTCAGTTTAGTTTGGTTTTAGGCACCATGAAAGTGCTTTTGCTTTTAGCGTGTTCATCACCATAACTCACACTACACGGCTAACCTGGACCGGGTCAGGTGACGCTCACAGTGAGAGGTTGCAAAACGAACTTGGACCAATCAGCTGTGAGCAAAGCGTCACATGCCTGAAGTGATAAAGTCACTCCACACTACAGATCATCACAGCAAATGACTTATAAAGACAAAATTCGTCTGGCTATCAGTAATGCTTTTTTAGAATAATACATTAATATGATTTAGAAATTATTGCAAAAGTGTATAATTATTATATGCAAAAGTGTATAATTGACTTTGTCATTAAAATAATTTAACAATGCAAAAAAAAAATTGGGGGATAAAATATGATGATCAGTGTTTCCAATGAAAAAAGATGGAAAAGAAGAAGAGAAAAGCAGATATGTGACATTAGATATACTAATCTAACATTCTTTCCATTCTGTCTGAACGTCAGATTCTCTGATCTCCACTTCCATAATCCTCGAATTCTCGTTCCCTAAATCCCGCAGCTGTCATTCACTCACTCACTCACTCCTCGTCCGACTTTCCTCCGATGCGGTGGAATATGATCTGGTTTCGCTGAGCACTCAGTAAACAGGCCATGACATCATCAATATCGCTGTGTTTTGTCAGTGTGAGGAAGCGTGACGGGATGGTCGCTGGCAGCTTTATTCCACTCGCACGCGTCCGAACTCCAGTTTAATGGCGTTCTCGGCGGTGTGCGAGGAATCCCAGCACTGAGGGAGGTAGAGTTGCACAAAGGCCTGTAAATAATCCCCCGCGGGGGGACAGGGCCACAATGTGAAATCAGACCTCTCTGTGTGTGTGTGTGTGTGTGTGTTCGACTGACCGCTGATTTGAGAACAAATAAAACCATGCTTCACATCCACCTGTTGAGAACCAGCATCTGTCAATCACACATCAATAACACACTCTAATCACATGATGCCATCAGACACATCCATCCACACACACCGCATTATTACCGTCTACTGGACAAACCTGCGACCCGACCTCTCTCAACATTACAGAGGCTCTATTAGGCATGCATGATTTGGAGAAAAAAAAATGATTTGGAGAAAAAAAATTGAATCGCATTTTTGGTAAAAATTGCAAAAAAAAAAAATTATAATAATAATAAAAAAATAATAAAAAATAAAATAAAAAATAAATAAAAAATAAACATTACACTGTATTTTTCCCCCACATTTTTAAAAAAAATCCAGGATTAGAGTTGTACAATTTGGTAAACCTTTTATGATTATATCAATATGGTTATAAAATAATAATA
>JAOTRC010000009.1:19453171-19464607 GCA_027497675.1 Cyprinella lutrensis | reverse complement strand
GCAGTTAGTATTCGGGTGAAGTCTCCCTCTGCTGGCGGAGAGGAGGTGGTGCAGGAGCCTGCTCCGTAACAAATACACTGTACACACACATATATTATGTAAACACAAACTTTCATTTTGAATGCGATTTTGTGTTTCACAGAAGAAAGTAATTTTTGGAAGGACATGAAGGTGAGTAAATGATGATGGAATTAAAGATGTCTCTTGAACTTATCAATGAGCAATAGTCACTAAATTCTTACATACAAGTATTGAATTGTTGCTGTCTTCATGATTGATGGCAATCAATGTAATATATTATTTATTTGGGAATTCTATATGACTGCTAATTAACATTTTAAAAATTAAACTCCTCCTATTACAAGATTATTTTTGAAAAAAATAATAATAATATATATATATAGATATATAGATTGTGTTTTGTGTAGGACACATTGATTTTTTTTTACTCTCATCCCAGTTACTAAATGAATTCGAGTGTAGTATTGACTCTAATCAAGCGCATTTGAACAAATCAATCAATAAACTGTCAATAATATTGCATGCCCTCACTCAACCACCTACTCATTCATACACACCTTTGCAAGGACAGTTTGCACACATAGCAGGGGGTTAGATATGGAGATAGCGAACTGGAGACTAGATGGAATCAGTGCATGAAGGAGGAGGAGTTTAGCCTCGGAATACCTTGGTAACAAGCAAGCTCAGTGTCTAGGACAGGAAAGGTGGGGGGACACGGCGGCTCTTGAATCACTGTACTGACTGTGATATGTGGCACAACACTGGATCGAGTGCAAAATTTGCCTCATTGACGTGTCAGTCTTGATTAGCTTTGCACGTAACCACTCATATTTGTGTTTTTCTTGTGCTGCGTTGACCTCTTTTCCTTGTTAGAACCTTGCTAGCTTTACAGTCTGTCTTTATTCCTCAACACATCACTGATTCTCGCTTTTTAAGCAGGAGAGAGAGCGTGCGAGCGAGAGAAAAGAGAGGGAGGGAGGGAGAACGAGAGGAGGGGGTAGTAGGCTGTGGAAAGCAGGGGCTGGGAGCTGTCTGGCTGGTGACAAGGGCAGAGAGAGAGAGAGAGAGAAGCAGGAGATGGAGAGAGAAGCAGGGTATTCCTGCACGGTGTCGTTCTGCGTGGGTTTGAAGAAGACCTTCCACTGGAGAGATCTTAGAGACCCTTGTTCATGATGCGTGACTCGTCGAAAGCTTTAGCGTGAGATGCGCCTTCTTCTCTAGAATGAAGCATGATTGTCTCACGCGTTTGCATTATTGACATCCCCGACTGCTTGACGCACCGATCACCGGAGGCGTGATGGATAGACTCTGTTTGGGGACACTAGGATCTCTCTCTGTGGACTTGCTGTGAACGTTTCCACCGATCCATGTGGCATGTAGACTGACTCCTCAGTTCGACTCTTCAGTCTGTCAGCGTCTCCTGCACACACTGTGGAGCAGGTTGGTGAAACGATGTGCCTTGATCTGAGGTTAACGGCTCTGCGTGTCTCACAGATGTAATTTTACTCTTTGTCGTCCTTGAAGGAATTTTCGATCCCGTTTCCGTCTTGTGCATTGTCATTTTTGCCTTTGCATCTGCCTCTTGTTGAATGTAGTCGGGAGAATGCTTTTCATGCAGGTGTGGAGAGCTGGGCACATGTTTGCATGCTTAAAATAGGTGTGAGAGGACCAGAGAACAGCAATACGAAGTCTGGGAAGAAACATGAAGGTGTGAAAGAGCACAAAGGACATTAGCAAATTTTTTTTTCCCAATTTAGGGAACAAAGTCACGGTTTACTTCTTTTTGACACACTTGATCGAACTGTCTTTTTTCAATGAATTCCGTGATATTTTTTTTTTCATGCTGTGGACGCCATTGAACAATAACAAGATTATTTGATTAATTTTCTGTCCTTGATCTGCTGAGAAATTCTGGACCACATGAACCGAAGCGGGACATCACAGTCAAAAACCACCTACCTTATCTCCCTCACCTTGGTGAAGGTAGAAACCACTGAGGAAAATGAGTTGGACAAGTCCAGGCCAGCTGTGGAGGGAGCGGTGTACGATGCTGATGGAGCGAAACATCTCAAGCACCCTGGATCCAATAGTGAAGGCCAGGGATGCCAGAAAATGGGTGAGGCTGTGGAGCTGGAAGCTGGAGAATCGGTCAAATTCTCAGTGGAAAAGGAAATACTCCAAAGCCCAGGGGACGACAAGGCACTTTTTGCTGATGGTGTTCACCCTGGTGATAGACAAAAATCAATGATCTCGCCCACTACAGAGAATGGAAGAGCCAGAGAATCCATCGGGATGTCCCAAACCTCGTTTCCCCGAGAGATGGCCAGACATCTGGGTGACATACCGGTCCGTGCGACCCAGCGTCCCGTGTCTCTCCTTAAAGCTCATGGCGGTGGTCGTGAATTTAAGGAGTCTAGAGAGAGCATCCATGCCTCCTCCAAGAGCCTTGACCGTAAGGACAGTCGGACCAGGATTCAGTCCCCAACCAGCCCGAATCCTGGATCTTTCCGGGCATCGTGGGCTGTAAGCGAGGTGAAAACTTGCGATGAAGACCTCAAAGGGGGTATCGGGATGAAGAGGCCCACTGAAGGGGACATCATAGCCATGCGAACCCAAAGCCCTCGAGCCGAGAGATTAAAGGCAGGATCTACATCTCTTCCGACCCCTATCGCCTTGATTACCAAGCCTCAACGCAAAGGAAAGAGTCGCACCCTGGACAACAGCGACTTGAATTGTCTGTCTGAGGACCTCCTTAAGTGCAAAGGTGGTCAAATGGTATCTGACTTTAGAACAGCTCAGTCCCAGGGGGCTTCGGCACGTGACCGCAAGATGCTAAGATTTATTAGTGGCATTTTTACCAAGAGCACTCCAGTTGCAACCAGTGCACCCATTGTGACTCCTGTCTATAGCACCATTCAGAGGGAATCCAGTGAGGAGGAAGGTAGGAGAACATGGCTTAATCACCCATACACACACTTTAACTCTTAGATAAGTAGAAGCAGGGTTGTTTCTGAAAATGGGAGGGGGACACACTGATAAAATGAGGGATTCTTTGCTTAAATAATGTGTAATGTTTTCTAAATGTTAAGGATTGTTCAGCCTTCAAGTAATTCCAAACCTGAATGACTTACGTTCTTCTTTTGAAAAATGTTTTAGTCATCTTTTTTTTGTCTATGCAATGATAGTCATCAGCGTGCAGAACAACATTGGTCCCATTGACTTTTCTTAAAAAAATACATTTTTAAAAGCATATTTGTGTTCCACAGAAGGTTGAAAGACATACATGTTTGGAATAAAATGAGTCTAAGTGAATGGTGACCATTTTCAGTATTTGGTGAACAATCCTTTTAAAGGGATACTCCACTTTTTTGGAAATAGGCTTATTTTACTACTCCCCCCAGAGTGAAATAGTTGGGTTTTACCGTTTCCAAATGTATTTAGCCGATTTTCTGATATTTAGAAGAATATCAGTAAACAGTTTTTGGTCTCATTGACTTCCATAGTATATTTTTTTCCTACTATGGAAGTCAATGAGACCAGAAACGGTCTGGTTACTGACATTCTTCTAAATATCAGAAAATCGGCTGAATGGATTAGAAAACGTTAAAACTCAATTGTTTAACTCTGGGGGAGTTGTAAAATGAGCCTATTTCCAAAAAAATTGTCGTATCCCTTTAAAGTGAAGTATGTTTTAGTTTGCATTAATTAAAAAAAATTGACATGTTGAAATCTGTGCACACATTTAAGGAATTCTGGTAATTAATTCTAATGCCTAGGGTTAAAGTAGGTCTTTTATTTACAACCACCCCCTACTGTTTCTGTTTCTGCAGTGGAAAAAATTGGAATGGTAAAATAAATTTGATAAAACCCATGCCACAGGCAGCATAATTTTGCCCAACATCCTAATCCCATCTTTGATGTTCCGCCCACTTCCTGTATTCTGGTCTCATTCTTTCAGTCCTTTCATCAGCAGTCTCTTCATTTAAAGCCATATCCAGCACTCTAAACTGAAGGGAAACCACTGATTTCTGTAGTGAAGAAACCTTTAAAACGACACAACGCAGTATCTGAATCAACAGGCAATTGGGTGGATGAGCTTAAAATCCACCCAAGCAAAGTCTGTTTTTCCTTCAAATGATCTATGATCTTGCAGAGACGCCTTCAAGTTGAACTCATTTACATGCAGAGCTTGTTTACAATATAGATTTGATAATTAGGTTTCCCATTTTGTCGGATGCGATTAATAATTGCCCAAGTGGAACTCGATATAGGTGTGTGTATGTGTGTGTGGTCAGTATGCTACGAGCAAAAGGTCTGATGTGTCTGCGCACACGACGCATGCGCGCACAAAATATTTACGTATGTGTTCTCCGAGTGAACAGAAGCAGCGGCTGGAGGTGGGGTTGTCATGGCAACAGGGAGGGCTGAGAGAGTTGCCTGTTGTGTGGCTGTGTTATGCGAGGGAACGAGCCGCACATGAAATGAATGGGAGTGAGGGTATGCGAGGAGGGGTCCTTTTGAAAAAAAAAAAAGAGAGACCAGAATGTGTCACATAGAGCGTCCGTTTAGATGGAGGGGGTATATGGCACATAAGGATCACACTGTCTAACCGCACTGGCTCGACTCCTGATGTGCCCCGCCGTACAATGACCTCATAGAATTGCGCTGAATTCGGAGGGGGTTTAACCTCTTCCGTTTGTGAGAGAGGAAACTGCAAACGGCATGAGTGCCAACTCAGATCGTACGCCGATCTCTTGCGTCGTGAGCTGCTTTAATCAGTCCACGCCGGTCACAAGGGTGTATCTCACCGATCCTCCCCCCTTAACAAAAGCATCTTTTGCCTCTCATCCGCCGCTTCATGCCCCCACAGCTGTGCAGCCACACAAAAAACAAGGTGACATGTCCGTCTATCACTGGGTGCCGGGTCTGAGCCTCTGGTGAGAAAGAGTGAGAGTGTGCTAAGACTTCCAATGTAAAGCGGAGAGGGGTGTGGGTGCTCGGATACACCTGCAGTCCTTCACGCCCTGTGAATTACCGGAGATTTATAACACCTCCAGATGAACTGTCATCCGAGGCGAAGGTGCAATCTAATTTCACTTCGATGCAGAATAGAAAAGGGCAACGCATGATCTGTGTTTGAATGCTCACAGATTGGCGTAACAGTATCATTGCGTCTGTACTGACTTTAGATAATGTGGCTTGACGTGAAGGGAGGTGATAATGGTATTAACTCTGCTGCTCAGTGCTTGGAGGTTCTGAATGGAGGTGTGATCACTGAATGATCATTCAGTCGTGTCAAACTCGCTCTTCCTGTAAGTGAGTCACGTCATTGACCTCAAGGGTCAGCACGAGGGGATTTAAGCTGTAGATCAATGTGAAAGGTCTTTTTTTTAGAAAACAAAGTCAGTAGCTGGCCCACCCCATTGTGAAAAAAATAAATATACCACAATGTATTTGAAATACATTTATTTTATGCTAAGTATACTGCAAATACATTCACACATGCATGTACTTAAACGCCCTGCAATTGTACTGTTGGTATACTAAATGGGTATACTTTTCAACTAATTTTGTTTCGCAACTTGAGATATACTTCAGTATATTTAATTGTGCTAAAGTGGAATTATTGCAAGTATACT
Source organism: Cyprinella lutrensis (assembly GCA_027497675.1). Classification (NCBI taxonomy): domain Eukaryota; kingdom Metazoa; phylum Chordata; class Actinopteri; order Cypriniformes; family Leuciscidae; genus Cyprinella; species Cyprinella lutrensis. The sequence goes on along the minus strand of JAOTRC010000009.1, from coordinate 19,458,947 downwards.
TTATGTACACTTTAAATATCTTGCATTTAAAGACTGATATTATAGAGAGATCGTACTATCCTTACTAATAGTGATATTAAAACTCATTTTTGACTTAATATTTGGAAATGTGCATTGTTCAATAAAGAAGTACTCCACATAAATTTTCAATATAATAATTATATTAGTAAGTCTCAGTAAATGTTAATGGATTTGTAGTATACTTAGTATGAATAAATATATTTTAAATGCATTTTTGCGTAGGTTCTTTTTTTCACTAGGATACCTATATATTATTAAATCAGCACATATTCCATCTCTTTTTTTGTTTTATGATTGATTCATCTATTTTTCTGTTGTACTTTTATTAGTGGTGCTTGCTAAGATCAATGTGCCTCAATGTGATCTAAATTAGACAATGCACTTAATAGAGATATAATACACTTCCTGTTTCCCTTTTTCTTCATTCATTTAATCTCACACCAGGAAATATTTTTTTGTAATTCAGCATCTTTAATGTCTTGGCCTAATGTTGACAAAGTTTGAGGATGATCACATGAATCCTCTTGGAGAAGTATTAAAAAAATTCTCAATCCAAAATAATTGACCTCCTGTTGGGCGGGAGCTAATGAATATAATTTTGAAAGATGTTCAGTTTGTTGAGATCAGTATGTACTTAATTTTGGTCACCACTTCAGTCAAAGGGGGAATCGTTTTTAATATAGAATAATTATATAGAATTTTGAAATTGTGGATGGGCTCTTTTAACTGGGACAGCCACTTAAAAGACCCTAGCAACTGCATAGCAACACATCAAAAGCCATTCAAAACACCCTTGCAACTGGATAGCTAGCAACTCATTATTAGCCACTCTAAACATATTAGCTACTGCATAGAAATGCTCTGGAAACCTACAAGGCAATAGAATACAATTGGATGGTTTGTTTTATGCAAAAATTGTCTTCATTGTTTTGAAGTTAAGACTTAACTTTGACTTTTCTTTTTTCAGCATCATGTGCCAATAGCCAGGAATGGACCTTAACTCGCGCTATTCCAGAACTGCGATTGGTGAGAACACCTTAACAGTTTTTTTATTCCTTAAACATATAAACAAAATATTTTAGGCATACGTCTATAAAAACAATATTTCGTTTGGTTAAGTTTACTAAAAAGAAGATGGTTGCACTTTATTTTAAGGTGTCCTTGTGACAGTGTAATTATACATTTAAGTACTGAGTAATATTAATATTAATTTATATTAATTACATTACTATAGGGTTAGGATTGGGATTAGGTTTGGTTTAGGGTTTGTTGCATGTAAGTATGCATAATTTATAGCACTTTAAAAAATATTGTTGGTTTACCTTAAAAAAATAAGTAACCTGTTTACCTTAAAATTTTAAGTTCATTGAAATGGAAAAAAAGTTAATACAATGAAGGAGATTAATTTAATCACCAAAAACTCAAAATATTATGTTACCTGAACTACATAAATTATCTAAATTGATTTGACAAAAGAAAAAATGTTGTGATTACAAATCATGAAATAATTTTTTTTTTTTACAGTGAAACTACATTTAACGTATAACAAGGACACTGTAAAATAAAATGTTACCAAGAAGATTTTAATTTTAAATGCATTTTTGACAAAAAAAAAGGATATATTTGACTGTAGGAAATATCAGAATATCAACATTAACTAAATTAAAAGAGCTCAAATAAAGACTTTTGCTTAAATTTCACTTAGGCCTCAGATGAGATCTCAACAATGTCAGATCATGATTAAAAGTGATGATTAAAAATATTATTCTTTCTGCCGTTTGCAGGGGGTTCTGGGTAGCCTTCGCAGTGGAAAATCAGCTCTGGTAAACAGATTCATCACAGGAAGTTACCTTCCACTTGAATCGCATGAGGGTGAGAACTTTGTTCTTTCTCATCTCCTTTTCGAAGACTGTCATTTTAACCGTTTAGAGGCATTATAATTGCTCTCTTATCTTTGTCCTTTGTCCTCTTTTTCTTCTCTGGAAGGGGGAAGATATAAAAAAGAAGTGTTGGTGGAAGGACAAAGTCAGTTATTGCTGATTCGAGAGGAATCTGGTCCACCGAGTGCACAGGTGTGTGAATGTTTCCATATGAACGCTTAAGTCAAGCACAACAAAAATATTTAGCCAATGCATGGGTGCATCTCCTGCTTTTATACTTAACATTAGTGTGGCGGTATTAAAACCTACAGCAAGTTGGCCATGCTATTAAACCGAGCTGCATTTAATTTCGTTTTTAGACTTGTGAACTTCCCTAAGGGGAATCCCCACCTCTATTTTAAAGTGCGTCCAACTTCGTCGAAAGTTGGGGGAAGTTTATTTGGACAGACACTCGAACCCTTGATTTTGACTGAGAGAGCGAGTCTACTCAATATGTACACTTCAGGCAGATCCATAGACCACAATGTAAAACGATTGTGACGCCAAAGCAGATCATACATACTGTAATAGTTTACCCCAAAATAAAAATTCTGCCATCATTTACTCACTCTCAATTTGTTTCAAACCCATAAGACAGTAAGTTCATCTTCTGAACATAAATAAAGATCTCTTTGATGAAATCTGAGAGCTCTCCATTAACAGTCCACGCAACTACCACTTTGATCCTTTAAAAACTTCATAAAGAGATTGTAAAACTAATCCATATGAATTGAGCGGTTTAGTCCGAAATTTCTAAGGAGACTCGACGGCTTTCTATGATGAACAGATTGAATTTAGGCACTTTTTCTCACATATAAACATGTTCTCTTGACCTGCGAGAACCATTAAGGTTTATTCTCTTGTTACACATCACGTTTGAGCTTCTTCGAGAACCAATGAGGTTTGTTTTCACATAGTTGTTTATCTGGTTATGTTCGCTGATCAATGTTTATATGGGAATAAAAGCCTAAATTAAATCTGTTCATCATATAAAGCGATCGAGTCTCTTCAGAAAATGTTGACTAAATCGCTCAACTCATAGGGATTATTAGTTTTATGAACTTTTTGAAGCGTCAAATTGTCATTTGCATAGCTGTCAATGGAGGGACAGAAAGCTCTCAGATTGCATCAAGAAGGTCGTCTTCATGTTCTAAAGATGAACAAAGCTTTTACACGATTGGGATGACATGAGGGTGAGTAAATCATGACAGAATTTTTTATACAGTTATAGTTTATTGTATTGTTAGTATTTTCATTGTGTCATTTTTTATATTTTCTCCAACAGCCCATTGTAGATAAGCATACAGTGCTGGTCAGAATTATTTGCCCCCTTGGTTAATATAATCAAAGATGGCTGTAAAAAAATAAATCTGCATTGTTTATCCTAGAACTTATGGGGGAAAAAAGCTGTAAATAACAAATCAGCTTCATAGCGGATGCTAAGTGATCATGGCGCTCCATTTAAACACATTGCAAGGGTTCTGCCAGCAGTGGGCACTTGTGCAAGGAAGCAATGACGTACGCCCAAGTGAACGAGACTGTTAGTGAGGGAAGGGCATAAAATGGATTTAAATGCAACCACAGATGTGGTTAACTAACTTTAACTAGAAACTGAAGAAGACAGTTCATGCAATTACGCTATAGTGCCCCTTGTGGAAAGAGTGAGAATGCTGCTTTCTCATGTGTTATGAATCGCTTCTTACACATTTTGTAATGATGTGTGAAATTGAGCTTGTGTTACATGAAGCGTACTTGTGTAGAGCATATTTGGATTGTATTCAAATTGAAAGCAGCCATCAAGGCGGCATTCATGTGCTAAAAAATACAGTAAAAACAATAATACTGTGAAATCTGATTAAAATTTAAGAGAACTGTTTGAATATATTTTAAAATGTCATTTATTCTGAATTTTCAACATCAGTGTCACATGATCTTTCCGAAATCATTCTATTATGCAGATTTGCTGCTCAAGAAACATTTCTTATTGTTATCATAGTTGAAAAGAGTTAATATTTTTTGTAGAAATCATGACTTTTTTTTGGCTTCTTTGATTAATGGAAAGTTCAAAAAACTACATTTATTTGAAATATTTTTTGTGTTGTTGTAACATTATAAATATCTTTACTTTCACATTTGATCAATTTCAAAAGTATTAGTTTCTTTAAAAAAAAAAAAAAACAACCATTCGAACAGTAGTGTATTCTGCATTATACCCTTCCGCCCTGTTTTTCATTCCTAAATCTGTGATTGTAGATCTGCAACTGGCTCGATGGTGTCATCCTGGTTTTTAGTCTGGAAAATGAAGCAAGTTTCCAGGATGTGTACAAGAACTACAGTGAGCTAAGCGCAAATCGCAACATAGCAGAAATCCCCATTATAGCGGTCGGAACGCAAGGTAAGAGATACACTCTTCTTGGGTTCAGGGATGTTTAATTGAGCTATATGGTGTCGCGTACCAACTCTGAGTGTTTTTCTTCCTGCAGATAAGATCAGTAGCACTAACGCCCGTGTGATTGAGGACAAGAGGGTCCAGCAGCTGTGTATAGATGTGCGTCGCTGCACTTACTATGAGACCTGCGCCACCTATGGACTTAATGTGGACAGAGTGTTCAATGAAAGTGAGTTTCATCTCAAAATAGGGGCTAAAATAGCATGTGACTTCCAAACAGGATGACAGTTGTGATTGGACAAACTTGTTTCCCTCTTAGTGACCCACAAGATTGTTGCTGCCAAGAAGCAAGCCGCCCTTCTGGCATCCTGTAAATCTCTCCCAAACTCCCCGAGTCACTCAGGGGCCTCGACTCCACTGTCAGGGCCCGGACAGGTATCTCAATGCTTATGAGATGCTTTCTCATGAAAGCTGTCAAGACATGGTCAATTCAGGGATTTTTTCGTTACTATAATGGAAAAAAGTGCATTTGTGAAGTGCAGTTTTTTAAATATGTAAAGTATTTAAATATGTATAACACTTTACAATAAGAATCACATCACAAAATCAGCATTAATATTATTTACAACTGTAATCATTATAATACAATTAATAAAAGTTTATATTTATTTCTAGATGAATTATAAATGATAAAATTCCATTTCAATACATACATTTGTATACCCCTGTTGTTGAGTATTTGACTGTTTTAAATGATTGTGAACTTCATCAACCTGTCTGCACCATTCACCATTCCACCAACCTCTGTGTCAGTCTTCTTAATGTCCCATCATCCTCTCTTAGGCCAGTAATGGGGGTCAAAGTAGTGATTACCCCTCCTCTTTGCCTTCTACCCCTGTGATAAGTCACAAAGACATACGGGGTGGGGCAAGTGGAGACGGGGGCTCGCAACGAAATCCGCCCCGACGACGGACCTCTTTATTTGCGGTTAGTTCTTTGAGCTCATTACAAAGAGTGTCAAATCTTGCCAGTTACATTATAGTGAAACTGGCTGTGGAAAATGTTGTATTGTATTAGTCATATTTTAAAGTGTAGTTGGCCTTATATCTAAATGATCATAGTGAGGTGATGTGTGTAATGTTTTTACAGTAAAATAATTTCTTCCATTCAAATTTGAATATGTGAAGATGGCTATTAAAGGAGTAGTTCACTTTTGAAACAACTTTTGCTGATAATTTACTCACCCTCATGTCATCCAAGATGTCCATGTCTTTCTTTCTTGAAAAGAAATTAAGGTTTTTGATGAAAACATTCCAGGATTTTTCTCAATATAATGCACTTAAATGGGAACCAAACGGTTCAAGGTCCATAAGACACTTTCAGTACAAACTGCAAACTGTTCAAAGGGCTTTAAACGATTCCAGACGATGAATAAGGGTCTTATCAA
>JAOTRC010000009.1:19439939-19450306 GCA_027497675.1 Cyprinella lutrensis | reverse complement strand
TATAGACACACAGCATATAAAATAAAATTCTATAGCATTATATAAATTTTACTATAATATGTTTAAATATTCTATATTAAATATTTAAATATTTATATTTAATGCATATATCATTATTTCATCATTTGCTTTGGCTTTATCTTCAGAAGTTACAAATCTTTTTTTAGGAAATGTTTTGACACAATTCTGTCCTCTTTTTTGTATGATCTTAATAGAGTCTAGCATCGAGGGGGCCACAAGTCCTCCCTTAGGAAAAGAACACATCCCGTCTTCTCCGATGACTGACAGGAAGAAGAAAAAACGAAACAGAAGTATTAACCTGAAAGGAGACGCAGCGGCTGGACAGGCTGAGGGTGAGAGATCACATTTACGAAAGATTGACAGACGTCACATTAATACGGTGGCTGAGAGAGCTCAACTCGCTGCAACTGAAGAAAACACATGCGAATACAAAAACACCCGCAAATTAAAAAACATCTTTATCAGTTTCACAACACACGTGTGCTCCAAATACTCACAACACAACCAAACACACAGACCACAACAGAAATGTTTCCAGGGGACCCTAATAAGTGACGAACGTGGTTGGGACCCGGCTTTTCGTAGTGTTTTCCTACCTCGTTTTCTTTGGATTTTCCATCGTCGAGTATCACGTCTGAAATGCGCGTCTTCAAATGTTGTTGTTGGTGTGTGTGACGTCATTGTCTTAAAGCATGTTGTGATTCTCGCGAGATTTGTCGGGGGCGCTCCTCTCAAACTTACATTGCAGGTTTTTCCAGGTTGACTCGCCCTACTTTGAGTTTGTTTACCACCGAAATGACTTTAAAGCTGTTATATCAAGGTACAATTCTTACATAGTGTGCCTTTAATTTGCCGGTGTTTTTCCATTTGCATTTGTTCTCTTTAGTTGCAGCTCTTCAGTTACCGCTAAAGCGATCAGATGTATTATTGCGAAGAGTTTGCAAATTTTCTTTCTTCCCTTTTCCTTTATGAATCCAGTATATGGACCTGATTAATTGCTTTCTGTAAGGTCCTCTTCTACTTCTTACTTTCTTCTTTCCTTTCTTCCTCTTATCCTCTGCTGCCCTGGACTAATTTCTTGCACCGCAAGCCAAGCGCAAAATGTGGAAATTAAAAAGCTTTGGTAGCTTGAGAAACATTAACAAAACAGGTAACCTGAATGAATGAAATGTGTGAGTGGCTGAGCTGACTCCATCTTGCTGTCTTTTCTTCTGTACGTCTCGATCTCTTGTCACATCATTCGATTACAGCAAATGGATCTGAGTCTTTCTGTCTGTGTTTCTGTCTCCTGAAACACATAATTATACCGAGGCGATACATTAGACTGAGGACACACTGGGTGTTTTTATTGATCCCTTCCTCTTGGGTAAATAACTGTTGCTCTCGCCCAAACAGAAGAAGAGAGCACGGACTTCATCATCATATCGAGCACAGGACAGAGCTGGCATTTTGAAGCCCAAAGTCAAGAGGACAGGGACGCCTGGGTTCAGGCCATCGAAAGCCAGATCCTTGCAAGTCTACAGAGCTGTGAGAGCAGAAATAAGGTAAAGAGGGCATACATATTTATATAAGAAGCTCTAATCTGATCTCTATCAAGTCTATCAAATTTGCTTAACGTTCTTGGTCTTCATTGTGTATCATATCACTGTGTATCAAGTGCTAAGGAACATCCGGAGATGAAATTCAGATATGGGAATGGGAGTTTTGTTTCCAAGTGCTGTAGACCAATCATAACAGACTGGGTCATCTGACCAATCAGAGCAGAGTAGACTCTTGAAAAGGAGGAGTTTAGAGAAACTATATGTTATGAGAAAATGAAAGTGTTTTTTTCTTATGTTGCTGTTGTTGTTTTTTTACATTGGATGCATGCAAACCTTTTGTAGGAAACCTAAAAGAAAATGAAGCAACCTTTAAAGGGGCGATGAACTGAGAAATCAAATTTTTATTTTTATTATTATAAAAATATCCTGTAAGTTTCAGAACTGAAAATGTCCTTGTTAGTCCAATAAAAGCTTTTATTGACACCAGGCTCAGCGAAAGACTCGTTCAAAAGTGTGGAACTATGACGTCAAAGAGGTTAAAACACCGCCCCCGCAGAAGAAGATCAACGCCTACTTTAACACGGCTGGTTTAGCCCCGCCCACCGATTCGCGCATTACAGGCATAGCTTAATAACATAGACCTCCCCTGTGATGACAAACTGGATCGAGTTAGCGAGCAATAAACATGCTGTTACAAAATATTGTTCAGTGCCTGTTTGTGGAAGAAGACGGTCACTGCATAAGTGAGTGAGTTGAAACTCATTATAATATGCAAAACTGTTATCCACTGTTATCCACAGCAGTAGGCGTGTACTTCCAAGTCTTAAGTGCGAGACGCCCATAAAAATCGAGCGTTTTTGAGCTAGGCTCAAAACTACGGTAGAAAATAGCCTATTATTTATTCATTTTGATGTTTTTTAATGTAAAAACCAAGTGAACGTCATAAGCTGACCTCAGACAACAACTTAAAAACATTCAAAAAGCCATGACCCCTTTAAAATAGCATAATAGGGTCACTTTAACTTTTCCATATATCCCTAAAATCGAAGAGCAATAATTGGTTAATAGAATCAATAAAGGACTCTGATTCTTTCTATATACGTAAATCATGCTAAGAAACAGTATTCTATACATATTAACAGTTTGCTCTATAATATCACAAAATAATGGACTTCATTTTTAACTCTCAGGCTCGAAGGAACAGCCAAAGTGAAGCTGTTGCCTTGCAGGCCATTCGAAACGCCAAAGGGAACGACCTCTGCGTGGACTGTGCAGCACCGAGTAAGTGTCCTGAAATGATGCCTTGTTATGAAAAATGAAAAATGTTGAGATCTCTGTTATTCAGTATATGAGAACATCACGCTCTTCCTGCAGATCCAACATGGGCGAGTCTTAATCTTGGTGCTCTGATCTGCATCGAGTGTTCGGGGATACACCGAAACCTGGGGACGCACCTGTCCCGTGTGCGCTCGCTAGACCTGGACGACTGGCCCAGTGAACTCACAAAAGTGCTTTCGGCTATAGGCAATCACATGGCCAACAGCATTTGGGAGACCTGTACCCAAGGGTGCCAGAAGTTGACACCTGAGGCAACAAGGTGAGCTGGCTTTGACGGTGAAATGTCATTGTGGACAATGTTTCAGAGAATAATTTGGCCTTTGCTTGGTGTTTGTCTCAGAGAGCAGAGGGAGTCGTGGATCCGTGCCAAATACGAACAGCGGGCATTTGTGTCGCCCTTGCCCGCTCAGTGTTCAGAGGACACAATGTCGACTTGGTTGCTTAGAGCGGTAATCGACAGAGACCTTCCCAGACTTCTGCTGCTCCTCGCGCACAGCACCAAGGACCTGATCAACATCGCGCCTGAAGGAGCAGGGCAGCAGCATCACAGCGCGTTACATGCGTCCTGCCAGCTGGGCGACGTGGTCATGACACAGCTGCTGGTCTGGGTGAGTTATTGAGCCTGACGTGTGATATTAAAAGCCCATTTTTTTCTAATTAGACATTTTTTGAACATTTATTGAACCTTTAGACAACATATTTTTAATCCTCTCCTCGCATTCTGTAACAAATCCTTCCTCGCCAGTCAAAATGACCCGAAGCCATAGAATTATACTTTTATTTTTGCTTTATCAAAGCTTGTATCCTAATATTTTTTTCTATTTTTAATGCAATTTTTTGGGAGATTTTTATTATTGTATGTGCCCTTTAAATTACTAGATTTCATCATTAACTCAGCTCTCCAATATATGCATAACCAGCTCACCATATCTCACATTGGGTCAATTTGGGTGTCTCTACCGACCTCTTGTGGGAAAAGACATATAACGTGATATTCATGACTAGATGGCCTTATAGCGCGATATGGGGCAAATGAGCTGTTCCCTGGGTCCTAAAGCCTGATCTTTAGTGTATCTCTTATCTCTTTTTTTGTATATTCTGGTTCAGCAAGAGTCCAAAGACTACCCCAATGAACATTACATTAACATATATATATATATATATTACTTTCGGGTCAAAATGACCCAAGGGAAGGATGAGGGTGTGTTTTTGTCGAGTATCATATTTGATACATCAGGCTTTTATGGCTCAGATATGATATGGGAGAATATAGAGCTCATAATCAGATAAAAAAAAAATCTCAATTTAATTCAGAGGCCCAAACTCAGCAAAAATGGTGCAGATATTGATATTTATATGGCCAAAAACTAAGACAAAATGATAGCTTCTATTGTAAATCAATGAAATTTTAATAACAGCATTGCAAACTACTGGCATAAAATGCATATAAATAGCAGTTTTCGCTCTATATCTCCCAATAATATGTCTTATTAGGATAATATTTAAATGACTAGTGTTATAATAAAAACTCTGTAATTTTTTATTACAAAACTACATATAAAACAAATGCAAAACATATAATGCAATGTAATGATTGAGAGAAATAAATGTTCTCCAAAATCCTGATGGATCATATTTGAGACTCGCATTTTAGTATGATTTTTCTGAAAAAATTAGGTAAACCTTATTTGCTTCAGTCCAGTATATGTTCATTTTAAAATACTGATAACAATATAATAATTATTCTTGCGTTTACTTTACAAAAATCATTCGATTTCACAACCGAAAGTCACATGTACCGCGACCTGAAGGTGGACATTTTTACAATTACATTAAAAGGCCTTTTACTTGCTAAAAAATATAATTTATCAATCAGACGACGGAAGGCATGTTGTGTACGACAGATTTTAGCAAAGGTATAATCATGTTGATAATTAGAAATGTGTATATCAAACATGATATACTTTTGGCTTTAAGTGTTAAATGACAAGTTTTTGTAGGATTTTCTTTTTTGTGTGAACCATTCCTTTTAGCTTTTGCACTTTTAGTTGCATTTATAACCGGTACTTGTTTTTGCTTAATTGTGCTGCACAGTACGGCAGTGATGTGAAGTCAAAGGATCCACAAGGTCGAACCGCACTGACGTTGGCGCGCCAAGCCGGGAGCAAAGAGTGTGCTGAGATTCTTGTCCAGCACGGCTGTCCCAGCGAGACGTCACCCACCTCCCCGACTCCTGTTCTCTCCCGCAAAAGTAGCATCACGAGCATCGGACGTGTCAATTCCAGGAGGAGGGTCTCGTAACCCATGAACGTTCATGATTACATAAACATTTTCACCAGGGTCATTTTTATTTCTTCATACAGAGTTGTGTGTTCTGTGCGTCTGTGAATCCCCCCCTGAATATCGGCAACAACGCTGTATTTATATACGTATATCCTTGCGGATTCCTCAGAAAAGGGAAAAGAAAAAAAGAAACTCATAATGTCCTTATTAGAAGGCTTAGAATGACCGCTACAAAATTTCAACATGCCTTTTGAAAGAAAACGGAAGCTGTTTTACCAACTAAAAAGCAATATTATTTATAATATGCTGATTAATATGTATTATTGATGCATTACATGGAAAAATGTAGCTTGAGAGTTTCCCAAAGCAATCTGAGGGAATGTATTTACCATTATGGCTGTCATTACCATTGTTCTTTAAAATAGAAATCATGGCTGAGGGTAATGTAATGTAAGAACATGTTTATATCCAGACTCCAGAAGAAATAGTATTTGTCATTGTGCATCATTTCTAAATAATATAGACAATAAACTCTGATCTTCAACCTCTCTTTGGTACTGCTAGGTTAACATCTTTTTATCAAAAAGCTAATGTTTCCACATTATAATGCCTCAAAACTTTTCTGTCGTCGAAAGCCTGTTTGATTTCCGAGAAAGGCGACCATTTGAGCTTATAAAACTCAAACTTTGTTTTTTGTTTTTTTAATGAGTGTTCGTTTTGCTTGAATAAGACCCTTTTTCGTCGTCTGAAAACGTTTAAAGCCCTTTGAACAGTTTGCAGTTTGTACTGAAAGTGTGTTTTGGACCTTGAACCGTTTGGTTCCCAGTGAAGAAAGAAAGACATGGACATCTTGGATGACATTGGGGTGAGTAAATTATCAGCAAAAGTCTTTTAAAAGTGAACTACTCCTTTAAACATGAAACCTAGATGACAATAGAAGATTGGGTGCCTATACATCTGAACAAATTTATGCAGAAAAAAAATAGTATTTTATTTCTCTGGGTGTGTAACTTGTGGTTCGGGTATTCCCTAAATTATGGGGGCAAATATATCCATCGATGGGGGCAAATATATCCATCGATCTGTTGCCATAATACATTATCCTTAAAATCCACTATCAATTTCAATTTGGGCCATCAGAAAAAAAAAAAAATAAGCCTGCACGTTGGGTTTTCATTTTTAATGGAGACATAGTCAATAATTTATACTGAAGGCTACATATATCCCCTAATCCTGCATTTTAACATTTTCAAAAACATCACTTAGTACAATTTATGACCGTTTTTTCTTAATGGGACCAAAAAATGTCCCCCCAAGGACAAGGATTTAAAATATTGCTATCTCTGTGGTTAAATACACAGTCATGATATTACAAAAATATCGTAAAACCAACTAGTTTTAATTACTGCTAAACGCATGTTTGCTGAGGGAATGTGTGGACGTGTTTTACAGTAGCAAACCAGAATACATTGATTTCCATGGGAGGCGCTCCTTCTCAGTGTTCGGTGTTGAATTTATCAGTCCTTTATGGCACAATGGCCGTGTATTAAAAATATAGCGAGCTCTTTACCTTGGACAGTAGTTTTGGGCATCACAGATTCGCTCTGACACTATCGAGTGAGCTAGGTAGGCAGCTTACTAGGCTTTGAAACACCGCCTTGTCTATGCGGGGACGGCTGTCTGGGCTAACAGGATCCGAGTTGGATTATTTATCTATCGCAACCTAGCAGCACTCTCTGGGTAAGCAAACATTTGATTTATTACATGGTTTCTGAGTACTAGTTAGTGGCACATCGGTCTGTTTTATTTCCACTGCGAGAGATGATGCTTACGTGCTACTTAGCCACACATGCTAACGGAATCCAACGGTAACCGGTTAGCTACGGCTAAACGAATGATGTACTAAATAAAGATGCATTGGGGAGTTTTATTGCACCCTAGATTGTATTCTGCACATATTTAAATACACATTTTTGTTACGGAGGGGTGGCAAATGTTGTGTTAACCCCTAAAACACAAATTCTATTTGTGTGTGGACTGTCTTTGTTAGGACGCCAGTTGTTGAATTGTATCATTCATGTGCGAATTTTATTTTTTACATTTGTGTATTTATGAATTGTGTTTGTGTATTTTTTATTAGAGCATATAGGGCAAACTTATCTAAAGCTATCCAGACTTTCTGTGTTGAAACTAGTTGGTGATAAATGTAAACATAAGTTAACGTTAAGTGTGTAATTTCACGTGTAATGGAAATATATATTTCATTTAGTTAATTTTTGGGGGGATATTTGGCATGTTTTATAAGACGTGCTCTTTGTTTCAAAACATTTTTGTTTTCATATTCTTTCATCACAATAATTCTGAAATAATTGAATCAGTAATGACTGACTCTGAAACGACTTTAACCATTCGGCTGACGTCACCAAGCCCTCTTATTTTTCAAGCACTTGTCAAATTATCTTTATACAATAGGCCTACTACTTTACTAATTATGTGCAGTATATACTAATAATACTATACTGTTTAAAAATATACAAATAAAATAGTAGCCATTATTCTACGCTAAATGTTTCAAGCAAAAATCGAGTAATTATATCATATGACAACAATGTAGTGTAGATCCCATTAATACTACGGGTGTACGGCCCTTGCCTTTCCAAATACCCACACTTGCCTTCTTTGCATTTGACCTTTTGTCTACTTACATGACGTATTTCCTGAATTTGGCAAGTGTTTAACTAAGTGTCAAGACTGCAAGTGTGTGTAGATCTTTTTATTACCCGATGGGACACACTTGTGGTGTTGCCAAGTGTTTACAGAGCTTAATACCGCTAAAATAAACGCCCAAATGTCTAATAGTCCCTGTGTAAGACACCATTTCAAATTGTGATGCTTCTAAATAGGCCTAAGTGATATAAAGCAGTTGCAAATGTTGTACAAAATACACACCGTATTCCTCTTTCCACCCATAAAATGACACATTAACAATTTGTTTTACCACCAAATCTAATTAATTTAACTTGCAGTAGAATATTTTCCTCTCTATCTTGGGATTTCAGGGCACGTAATGCATGATGGGATATACGCTTGGCCTTGAATACCACTCTGATGCAGCATTAGTGTGGGTTTAATATGCATTAAGGGCACTGCATTTTGCCATTTTTTCCACATGGGACAGTCTTACACACTTACATACTGTCGCCTGTTTGCAGTCTCTTAATTGGCCAAGACCACATGTGTTGGTATTTGGATCACATGTACTGCAATGAGGTGCTACTGGTAATTACGGTGAACGTTGCATAGGTGGTACAGTGATATTTCCCTCTTAAAATACTGAATATAAGTGCATCTTGCTATTGAATTTCATCTGAATCTTATGTCATAACCCTTTTTGGTTCACTTCTCTTTGTTTCAGTTTAAATCCTGGCTTCGGTCACTATTGCCAGGCATGCGGATCAGGCTGCAGGGCTCTGGCCACGCGGCCCGTCTCCTCTCCGAGCTCAACCGCTGCCGTCTGTCCCGCCTCCTGTGTGACGTCATCCTCCAGGTCGGGGGCCGTTCCTTCCCGGCTCATCGTGTGGTACTGGCGTGCTCTTGCACGCACTTTAACAGCCTCTTCTCCAGAGGTTCCCTCAACCAGGATGGCGTTCTCACCACCTTCTCCCTGGACTTTGTCTCTGCCGCCAATCTCGAGAAGGTGTTGACTTTTATCTACACGGGGGAGATTTTCACGGATTTGATCAATGTGGGCGTGCTGTATGAGTTGGCGGAAAGGCTCGGCGTGAGGGAGTTGGTGAGCGCTTGCCATGCCACCTTTCCTGACCTGCAGAGCTCCAGCTCTAGAGACCCGGTGGGCGATGGGGATACGGAAAGTGATATGGTGTCCGCCAACGCCGTGGCTGTGTCCGTTTGCTCGTCGTCCGCAACATCCTGCTCCTCGCTCTCTTCTTCAGCCGCTCCCACACCTGTAACTCCATCTCCGGTTTCTCAAGGCAAGAACGGCAGGTTGAATCGCTCCCACTTGGCCACCCACTCACCTAAAAACGACTTGCCGGTGCATTTGGGTTACAACCAGCAAGTGACCAACAAGCTGAGTCCTTCGGATAGTAACCACTCTGCAGATGTTCTTCCTTGTCTCACTTTGCAGCTCAAGACTGAGCAGGAGGATGAAGAAGAAAATGCAGGAAGCAACTCAGTGGACCAGCTTGTAGTTAATGGTTGCAAGTCAGCGTTTGGGTCTCAGGAACCATGTTCCATTCCTGATTCTTCAGCGGTGATTGGCGGTGAAACCTGCGCCCCTTCGTCGTCCTCCGGTGACCCCTTGGACAGTTTGCAGCTTGGGGCTGTTACAGGACCAATCAAAGATTCTGATTTTTTTGAGGAAGATGATGCCAAAAAGAGGCACCGCCTACAGGAAGAGCATACGGAAAGTGGTGATCAGTGGCGTGCACTTTCAGAGGACGTTATTGAACTGAGCGACGAGGAGGAGCACTTCATCGTGGAGGAAGAGGACGACGAGGACTTGATGTGCATCGAGAACGGTGAAAACGGTTTATCTCTTGGCCGGCTGGCGGCCTCGCAGCCATGCAAATCGTGCGGGATGCTGCTTCCGGTGGAAAACGACATCATACGAACTCACGCTGAGACACACCTCTCGGAAACGGGTTCGTGTCTAGTTTGTGGCGCCTCCTTCTCGGACCGTTCTGCTGGTGTCGCACACGCCCTCACACACGTGGGCATCTTGCTCTTCTCCTGCGACGTTTGTGAGCACCAATTCCGGACCGAGTCCGCATTGATCCTCCATAGACGTCAGTCAGCAGCCAAATGTGTCCCTCAAAATCCCGACCAACTGAACGGGGCCTCCCAAGGGCAAGGAGGGGAACTGCAGTGCACCATTTGTGCTAAAACCATGGCAAATGATTTCAAAGTTAGTGAAGCATACTTTTTTGTTGTTTATAAGCCTTTTACCGTGTCATAATCAGGTGCAATGTGACAATTTTGAATCATAATGCTTGTGTCTTAATCATTAATTGAAATAAAACTGAAATTTACTAATATATAATGTATATTAGGGCTGTCAAATGATGAATCGTGATTAATCGCATCCAATTATACTGTGTATAATTATTTTTTATATATAAATACACACTCATGCTTGTATATATTTTAAGAAATATTTTCATG
>JAOTRC010000009.1:19366586-19377487 GCA_027497675.1 Cyprinella lutrensis | reverse complement strand
TTTATAGATTTTAAAATATAAATTCATATAGATAGATAGATAGATAGATAGATAGATAGATAGATAGATAGATAGATAGATAGATAGATAAAAATATAAAACTTGAAATATCAATATTATATTTTATATCATAATAACTACATATGTATACTTTTTCTTCTCACATATACGTAAATATGTGTGTATTAATAAATGTATGTGTATTTTTCTTAGCATTAGTACCCTCTATTTATTGGTGGATCATAACGTGACAGTAATTATTCCATCAATCCAAATTTTCATAACGGTGCATCCATAGTGATGGAAGTTTGTTTATTTCCTAGTGAATTCACACTAGGCCCTGTGTTCTTCTCGACTGTGAAGAATTCAGCCATATCATCACTCGCATCAGGGCGATGCAGTTTGTCAAGTCCTCTTGTCAGCTTTTGCGGAGCTGCATTTATGGGGCATATCTTTTCTGCGCCTCATTGCGGCACCCGCTGATGGAGGTCTGGCAGTGCCACAGAAGCGGGTCAGATTAGGGGGGCATGACTCATTGTCCTGCCCTGATCTATAAGAAGCCCACATCTATGACTCATAATCCAGTTAGTCATCACGCAGAGACGCGTTACGGCCACTGATATGTCGCTCTGAGGGTCAGTGTCCTCACGCGCATCATAGCCGAGGCCAAACGGGGCTATTACAATCTCATGTTGATTGAGAAATGAAGTCAGAAGTTGATACATTTCTTTTTTTTTTAGTTTGGAGCACCGATTTTATGCCGTATACGATCCCCATTCCTGTTTTAAATCATCTGTTGACCGTTCCAAGTGTGTCAAAATAGTTGGCAGAGTCACTTTACCCCACTTTACCCCAAATCACTCTTTTCAGGTTTCTTGAGTTCACGTTTGGTAATACAATAAGGGTACGTGACCTTTCCCTGTTTAGGTGACTATAAAATGTTGACGATATGAACAAGCAAATATTTTTTCCTCTCTGAGCCCCCAGGCTCATAAAACTGCCTTCTTGTTTGCGGAAGCAAGTCTACATTCCCGGTCTTTTCCAGAGAACAGCTCTGACATTCGAGGAAAGCCCTCTCTGCACTCCGGTGTAGCGTTTCCTGCCAGAGAGCCTGAAAGCTCAGGCTCGGTGAGAGCGTGTGTCCAAGCCCCCGTCTATTTTTAGTCGCCTTCTTCTCCCACAGTGGTCGTGGTGTTTGCGGAGCGTGGTGTTGGGACCGAGGCCCACATGGGAATCATAATGATGCAGTGTTTTCAATCTCCCTCCGCGTGTTCAGATAGGGATTGTTTAAACAGCATCCTGAGCTGGGAACGGGTCCCATGACAACTCTACAAATATTTACCAGCCACACACTGCAATAAGGTGTTTTTTTTTTGTCTGCAGGCTACCTTTCCGTGTTTTTCTTTCACTTGCTCTTGATTGTTGTTGTCTCTTTGTTTTGTTATCTTCTTATATAAGGAGAACTTTGACTAAACGTACAGAGGCATGAAAGCACATCTCCTTTCATCCTGTCAGTTTCTGGATGAAGAGTATAAGTCTTCTCTGGATCATTAAGAGCCAATGTGTGAGGAATGCAGCATTAGTGCTTGCTTATTCAGATTCCCTTCAGGTCTTCACAGGGCTCTGATGCCAAGCACTAACTTTAACATTGCTTCTTTATGTCCTGAAATTCATTCGGATGATGAGTTTTAACCACCGTCATTGATTGTAAATTAATCATTCAAAAAAAAGGCTTTAAAAAGATAATCAGTGGAGATACAGAAACAAATATTATGAAATATGAGCTCAAGCACTCATTTAACCTACAGAGATACTGTCCAACAGCGACACCAGGAGATGATGTTTCTGGTGGAGGTGGGACTCAAATTAATAGGGCACCTTTAGACCTGTGACTCATGATTTTACCATGGATTTGTTGATTTAATGGTCTGAAAAGATATATATATATATATGTGTGTGTGTGTGTGTGTGTATACACATGCATACTACTATTCATACTACAGTTCAAATGTTTGAGGTCGGTATGATTGTTTCGTTCTTGAAAGAATTTCTTATGCTCACCAAAACATTAACAACTGTATTATTTTGAAATATTATTACAATATACACTCTAAACAATGCTGGGTTGTTTGAACCCAAATTTGAGTAAAGTATGGACAAACCCAAATGTTGGATTAAAAATGTAATTTCACATTTGAACCCAACTTACGCTTTCACTCTCAACTGTACATTTTTTAATTGCATTTTGAACCCAAATATGGGTTTTTTCATGAAGAATCAAACAAGAGAACTCCAACGCACTCTCAAGTGAAAAAGTCAAAAAGCCTTTATTATTTTGGCTTGGTCAAATAAACCATCTAAAAAACTTGAACATGTTTCGGCTACATGCCTTCTTCTGGGAGTTAAATAATATTTGTATTTGAATATACAAATTTATATTCAATAAATATTCATATTGGACCCAAATTTGGGTTGAAACAACCCAGCATTTTTTAGAGTGTAATATAACTGCTTTCTATTTGGATATATTTTAAAATCAAATTTATTCCTGTGATCAAAGCTGAATTTTCAGCATCATTTCTTCAGTGTCACATTCAGTGTCACTTTAGATATCATTCTGATATGCTGATTTGCTGCTCTAGAAACATTTCTTCTTATTATCAGTGTTTGCTGTGTAGTACTTTTTTGGAAACGGTGAAATGTTTTTCTCAGGATTCATTGAAAAAGAAGAAGTTCGAAAGAACAGCATTCATGTGACTAATAGAAATCTTGTGTAACATTATAAATGTCTAGGATGACTTGCGAACACTATGACCTTACTGAACACAAACTTTTGAACAGCAGTGTAAAGATGCACAATATAATATAAATACTGTATGTAGTCCAGTTCCTGTACTTTACTTTAGAGTTTTTTCTCCAAATTGGCCAGTTGATTTGCATATCAGATTTGATGCGTGGTCATGATTTACTAATGAAAGGAGCCATCTTATCTGCTCCATAGATGATGGGAAGATCTTCCATGGAAGTGGAGTTGGTGACCAGTTTGGCCCTCGCTGTTTCGAAGGGGACATCATGGGCTGTGGAATTATGTTTCCTCGTGACTATGTGCTGGACTATGAAGGTGAGAATACACATATGATGCTCAGTAAAGGAGATTTTTATTTTGCTCATACTTTGATCAATTTAGCATGCTTGTCTGTACTCTGTAGTACTCCAAGTTTTTTAGATATCCATCCAGCTCATCGTGTTTCTCTGTTAGATGAAATTGACGACTGGGATACTGCTGATGTACGACCAAAGCAGGGGCGTGTCGAAAACTTACTGTATTTGAACGATGAAGATGAGGAAGAGGGAGATGACCCAGAACAAGAACATGAGGGCCGGAAGGTTATGGTGAGTATTTTTCTATATTTATACCTGTATAATATATTTAAAAATGTTAATTTATTCCTTTGATGGCAAAGCTGAATTTTCAGCAGTCACATGACCCTTCAGAAATTCTTATATTTTGATTTAGTGCTCAATTATCATAAGTGTTAAAACCTGGTATTAGGAAGCATTTTCATCAATCCGATCACAAGTGGATGATGCTAAATATAGGTAAACGGGGTCTAAACCAGTTTAATCTTGTTCACTTTTGACCATTTCAAGAATTTGCCAAAAACACATTGATGATAATTTTGCCAAAAACTGCATATGATGCTAATTTTATTTGTTATTTGCTGGTTTTCGACATAAAACTTGATTTTATAGTGTAGTATTAGTACTTTTTGAATGGGATTCTGTGATAACCATAACTATAATTATGAAATAACAATTTTTACGCCATTTTATCTCTAGTTATGATGAACTGTAAAATCTACTGTAATTGATTTTATAATTGACTATAATTACAGTATAATTATTTTCTCTGTCATTTAATGGTGACATATATAGGCCTACAAAAACTCTTAGGTCTAAAACAGTTTGGATAGCTCTTAATATGAGAGTTATGAGACATTTTTTAAGAGATTTAAGTATTTTCTTACACGAGTAGCTCTCGGCCACTTTCATTTTTAAAAAGTACCTTTCAAATGAAAAAAGGTTGGAGACCCCTGGTCTACTCTCTGCCTACTGACCTATCGCTAAACATTATGGGAAGAAATCAAGACAGAAGTGGTTGAAAGTGGACAAAAGAGACGGATTAAAACACCAGGTGTAAATGGGAATGTGTCTCCCTCGTCTACTTGTGATCCGATCGACCAAAACACATCTTAATACCAGGTGTAAACAGGGCCAAGGTCTCCCAGTGGGACGTTACACGACCAAGACGCTAGGTGACAAATATTGCACTGCATGACTCTGTAATCTCCCAGTGTCTGGCCATCATCTGCACAGTTATCACCCCGTTATGGATGACCTCGCTGTCAAACTCTCTCAAGAGAGCTGTTTTTTGAGGGCACAGGACATCCCCGATGTGGTCAAGATGAATTAGCTGCTATTAGTCACTCGCTTGGAAAGGCTTATTGGAAATAAAAGAACACAGTATACCCTCGGTGCTCAAAAAACAGATGTTTGCAAAGTGTTTTCTTGTGCTCATCTCAAGTTTTGGACCTAGTGTGTACCAGGACTGTCTGATACCCTTTACCTATGGAAATGCTGACTCACTGTCTTCCCTTTCCAGCTGTGGAAATGCTCACTGTCGCCCCTCTGTGCTCATCTAGGTGTTCTTCACCCGGAACGGCAAGATAATCGGCAGGAGGGAGGTGGTGGTCCCGGTCGGAGGGTTCTACCCCACTATCGGGATGCTCAGCAGCGGGGAAAAGGTGAAGGTGGACCTCCATCCGCTCAGCGGATAATAAACCAGAAACTGTGCACATCAGCCAGACTCACCCACAAAAGAGCTAGAAACTTATGCTGAGATCTCTGTTATTTCTTTATCTCTGAAGGCACTTCAAAAAAGTTTAACCCGTCTAACACGTTCACTCCAGTGCATGTCTCACGGTAGAGCATATCTACAGCGTTCACCTCGGCTTAAAAACGGTTTACTGTGAAGCCACAAATGTCTAATATTAGGCCTCAAAAGAACTGTTGTCCGAAGATACATTTAGTTTATTAAAAATGCATAGAAAATATTGAATTATATATTTGTAATGTTCTTGTACATATGTAAATGTGTGTATTGGCTGCTACACAAAACATTTATTTTGCTAAATCAATCGTGAATATTACTAATCAGACGGACACCCTTGAGAAAGTTAAAGATTAGGCATGAGAGGGTTAATAATTATGAGTTATTACAATATTGTTCAAATAATGTCACAGTTTTCCACAAGCACTCCCTCTCACAAATGACTTGTGAAGGTGATGGAAGCATATTATGGTTGCGATTTGTCTGAATGACATGTTTAATCAAGTGCCATTTTTTGTTGTTGTAATTTCTGTCTGAAAATGAACAGTTGAGGGGAATGTGCTTGCCCGTGAATAGCATGAATTAATTGCGATTTCATCTGATCTGAGGCAAGTTGTATTGTCTCCGGTTGTATATCTCACACTGTCATCAGGAAACGCCATACAGAAGCTCCGGACCAGAGATCGGCTACTTTTTGTTTGTTGATTGAAGTTCATTTCTTTAAATGTAGTATTTGACTTCAGTTTGTGGACGGTTTATCAGATATTTCAGGGCAGACGCCACTTTGGAGTCAGGTTTAAAACAATGGAGCTGTTTATTCAGGCATTGTCCACTGTAATGTGAACTTGTCCGGTTCACAAATGCCACAAGCACTTTAAAGATGCCTCAACTTAAGCTGGTAGTCGGATGGGCGAGTGGCCATGATTCTGCCCATTTTGCACACCTCGCTGTTGCAACTATGCGCTTTCTCTTCTGTTACATATCACTTATGGAACAAAAAGCTTTTATATAGTATACGTTGCCAAATTTAATATCTAATTTTGTCCCTTTCGGTATGGGTTTTCCTTCTTTCCTTCCGCCTCGGTTGCATCCTACAGTTTTCTAGCCAGGACATCGGTTATGTTTGCTTACTGCAGTGTATACTGTTTATAATTAAGTGATTGTGTTCATTGGCTGCTGGAAATGGAAGGTCGAGGTGTGTGCATTGCATTATGGGACACGTATGCACGTTTTGCCATTTTAAGGGGTGTTCTATGCATAAATGTTAATGCTATGCACAGTATACAATATACTGCAGGAATGGAAATAGTATGCTATTCTGAATATAGCCATAATCATATTTGTCACATTGGTTTTCAAAGGGCATCATCGAATAATGGGCTTCGGTTTATTCATATGAAAGATTATCAGTGGTTTATTATCCTGTGTGGTTATCATAGACTATTCTGCAACATATATTCTGTGAGAATCATGAGGTTGTGAAAAAAAATGAATCTCTTTAGAGAGAGGAATGGAAATCACAGTCAACTAAAGCTCTTCCATTTAGTGGTGAAATGAATATTCCAGATCAGATCATTTAACATAAAGAATTGCTTGTGTTCCAGACATAAATTGACAGCGCAGGGAAGCCAAAACCAAATACCTCTATCAGTTAAGCTTATTCAAAAAGCCAAGTGGTTGTCCTCTCCAAGATCATCTGAATTCTTCGACTGGAATGTGGTTGCTTGGCGCATAAATGGGCGACGATCGTTTTGGGTTCACACGGTCTTAGTAAATGGAGATTTGCGTTGAAGATGTTATGTTGTTTTACTTGTAGCATGCACTCTTTTGCTAATGTGTATATAATAAAGAGTTATTTCCACACAAACTGTACTTGGGTTGCAGCAAAATTCGGTTTTAAACATTTTCACGAAGGCATCTTTCAAATTAACTTGATCCCACCAGATATATTTGATGCATTGTGTACATGTATACGCACACATATAACATAATTGGTAATGCTTCCTTTTACAGTCCAGTTACCCATGTAAATACTATGTAATTATTTTAGTAACTACAATTACTGGGTAAGAACTAGTAGTAACCCTGAACCTACCCCTAAACCTAACCCTGTTCCATGTACTTACCTTATATTAGCCAGTACTTTCGAGGTAAGTACACTGTAAGTACTGTACTGTAAAAGGAAGCGGTACCACATAATTTTACTATCATGCAATTTTATGAGACTGATTTTTCACTGTAGATTTAAACAAACTTCCCATTTGTTTCATTAAGCTATCTGGGGAGCAAAAAATACATATGCTCACTATGTTGGGGAAAATATTGAATTAATTGTGGGATCATTGTAAGAAAACAAAGCTCACTTGCTCAAGATTTTGTAATAGTATATTTATTTATTTGAAAACAAAAGTATTTCAGGATATTTGGTCCCATGATAAAAAAAAAGTGGCGTAAAATAGTTAAATACAATTTTGCGATAAAACATTCAAAGGTTGCCAATTGAAATCAAATGTGGTACAGCCAGGATTTGTTTAACATAAAGTACATCCAAGTGCATTACAGTAGTGATAAAACAAAATATGGGTGCTTGAACTAAACGTGCTAAGATTGCCCTTAAAATCTAATTCAAACTCTTAAAGCAATATCAAATAGAAAACTTTTTTTTTCAATTGTTTCGAAATGCTAATATTTTGAAATTGAACAGCATCAGAATAAAATATTCTAGCCTATTAAAATATAAAATATAGAAAAAAGTACCAAACAAATAAAAATATCATAAACCTAGGCTTGAAATGACCTAGCTCTAGTGGATCGTCTAGACTAGAGAAGCCTTCTGAATAACCTGACAACTACTTGGTTTTTAGTTCATTTACATTTATAGGCACATGTAAAAGCTGAAGACATGAAAAATTGCACAAAAGACAGAGGGACAACGCAGACTACGTGAAAATACGCTGGTGCTTCTGGGAAATTAAAGTCCACGGACATCTCTATCGCTCAGTCACACCACATCATCCTCGTCCTCATCGTCGTAATGCCGGTTCCTCTTAATGAGGTCCTCCACGGACACATCAGCTCTGTCTTCCTCAGCTTCTTCTCCATCCCAGAAGCCCACATCTTGTGAGGCCTTGTTCTCCTCGGGATTCAGCGCAGACTCGCTCTCCGGCGACGATGGAGAACTGATCTCCGGTGAGCTGCTCTTCAGAGAGGACAGTTCTTCCTGGACATCCACCTTCTCCTCCTGTTCCATCCTTTCCTCATTGGTCCCAACCTGTTCCACCTCCTCTTCTGATTGGTTGTGTTCAGTCATGTCCTCGGAAGAGATCAGCGTGTCTGTGGTGGAAGAGACGGGTGACATTTCCTCAGAGGAGTCTGGCTTCTCATTTGAAGGAGATCTTTGGCATCTCTTGATGGGTTGAGTGACCGGCGGAGAGCTGAAGATGGAAAACGGTTTGCTTCTCTCCTTGAGAGAGACGCTCCTGCGAAGCTTTGGAAAATCAGATTGGTCTGAGTTGCTTGATACAGAGTCGCCCTCTGGAGGCCATTTCGGGCGGATGGGTTTGATGCTGCTGCCGTCAGAGGCTCCACACACATGGGTCGCGCTCTCGTCCCCTTCTGATTGTGGAGGCCAGGATATCTTGAGTCGTCCCGTCTCCAGCGGCTTCTCCACCCTCTCAGAGACGACCTGTTTTCGGGTCTCTAAAGTGGCCGCGAGCACATTAACCTTTTCCAGTGGAGACTCCTCTACTGTTGGGCTGGGGGTTGTTTCTTGAGGTGAGAGCTTCACTTGCTCCTCGGCTTCTTCTCCTCCCCGAGTCTCCCAAAGCTCCTTATGTGGTCGGTGGCCGAAACCCTCGTCGTAGTTGCCCTTGGCTTTAAACAGCTGGCAGTAGTGTGGCTTGCAGTAAACGTTGTTGTGCAAAGAAGCATAGTTCACCAAACTGTCCAAAAGAGGGCGGCAAAACAGAGTGAGAGATTAGAAACAAACCAAGCTGAGGATCAATCCTGTCCTAAATGCCATAAATGTTCTAAATTAAACCATTTTAGTGCTGCTGGGATGACATATTTTTGTAGGCCAAAGTGAGGAAATGAGGTAGCATTTTAGCACTTCTGGTTTCATTTTAATGATGTGAATATTTTCAAGAAATAAAAATTTCAGTTCTATTTTTGAGTTTTTGTTCAATTTCAGTTTCATCAATTCTTGCACCAGACAACACAACAAGATTACATTTAATAATAGTAACAATAATTTAAGCTCCTTATTATGTAGCCGAATCTGTGCTGGTTTGTATTGGCCGCCTCCAGTTTTCACTTTGTTTTGCCTCAAGCTAGCACCGTGACTAACGTAACTGTGACGTCAGCGCAAAAGGGCCTAACCCAACATAAAATGCACAGCCATAATTTATAAGATGCGAAAAACAATGTAATTTGGTATAACTAATGATAAACGTGCAATGAGTGCAATGAGTCTTCACTTGCCAAGTCATAAAATAGAGATTTTCATTGCATTTCAATTTAAATTTTAGTCTTTTTCTCACAAAAAGCTAATTTTTTACTTGGAATATAGTGTCGAATGGGCCACTTTTATGTTACTTCTTTTTCATTGTTGTAGTTTGAAAGCTCCGTTATCATTGACTTTCATTATATGGAAGAGAGCAGCAATGACACTGCACTAAATATCTCCATTTGGTGTTTCTCAGAAAATAGAAAATAGTCAATTTTAATTTCAGTAAAGTGTACTTTTATGAAAATGAATATCACTTTCAGGAACTGTTCTTGTCTTGACAGCAAATCAGCGAATTGTTACACGTTGTCGACAAACCGAACCATGTAGGCAAGTTGTTTTATGCCTTCCTTAAACAAAACAATGCCCTGTTCATGTTCGCTTTGGATAAAAGCGTCTGCTAAATGAATCAATATAAAATATAAATAGGTTGCAATGATTTGTGTGTGTGAGTCTAGCCATTTTTGTAGGTGAAGTATATCCTATTAGCCTATTTGTGAGGGAATGGGATATCTGAAAAGTTATGTTAGAGTTGTGTGGCTAAACTACAACCATAATATGTGTCAAAATGTAATGTACGTTTTCTAATCAACACAAAAAACCAATGGAGAAAAGAGAATGAAGACCAGAGGAAATGAATAAAAAAAGACTGACAAGAAAAAAAAAAAGAAGGATAAAGGGAAGCATTCGCCCAGAGAAGCCGTGATTACTTGTAGCGTACAAGCTACGACAGCGAGCGTGTCGCCAACGGAAACACTTATCAAGCCTCATGCCAGCAGGGAGACCAAGCATGAAAACTCAACCAGCCCTTCCTCCCCTGAGATGCATCCTATTAGCCTGCCTGTGGCTCCAACGGTTGTGCTGTATTTTTCTCAATTAGGAACTTTAGCATTACACCACTGCCGAAATCTGACGGCTGACAGAACAAAGAGGCGCTTGAACAATGGTATCGCAGAAGGCAGTAACAAGGACAATAACTTCGAATGTCAATCTGTAGTGAAGTTTATAACTGGGGTCTGGGACTTTGGCATCAAATTTAGTAACTTATTAGCTCAGGATGAGTCACAATGGTAGTTTAATTGACTAGCCATCTAAGAAACCTCTTTGAAAAATTACATTTATGGGCTTCAAAGACCATTGCTAGTTGCCACAGCTATCAAATAAGAGAAATTATGTGGTCTGATTCAGTTGCGAAACGTGGCCGCATTTACTGTTGCTTGACAAATTTGTGCTTTCAAATTCCAGTCATTTCGATAGGAATCCTTGTGACCTGGAATTCAAAAGATTTCCCCATGTGGACCTTGCCAAGGTTACCAACAGAAAGTTTGAAAGTAACTTTCAATCTGTGCTTCATACATCGCTACACTATTAAGAATAGACAAACTTAGCGTAACGCCTATAGGAATGTGATCATTTTACTATGGTCATCAGTAGGGTTGGGTATCGAGAATCGAGTATCGATTGGAACCGGGACTAACTTTTCGTTTTTCCCGGAATCGTTCAAAA
>JAOTRC010000009.1:19328522-19343627 GCA_027497675.1 Cyprinella lutrensis | reverse complement strand
CAATGGCATATTATACACTCACGAGAATACTTTATTACTTGAACGAAGTAAATATACATTAATGAGCACATATTTTTGAAAGAATTAAGTGTTTTTAGCTAAGAATAAACTAAAAGAGTTACACAGTGTAGCTTTAAGCCTTTTTTTATGTTATTTGAAAATATGCTTACATTTTTTTTAAAAATGTAATGCACAAATTATTTTTTAAAGGGACAGGACTGAATTAAATGGTAGACTTTTGAGTGTGGAATTTTGTTTGTTTTATTTTTTTAATGATATTTTTATCACTTATTTGTTTTTCTGTTAATCTTTTTTTTCATGTGAGATCAAGTTCCATTCCTTCCTTATAAAGTGCACATCACTCTGTGTGTTTGTGTGCTTTCTGGAACATAAAAATCTGTACCTAGCAATATCACATGAGCCTGATTTGTACCGTAGCAATTGTACTTTTTTTTTGTAAATGAATGTGAAAGCTTTTATCTAAGTCTTAAAACTTGAACCGATTCCATGAACAGATAAGGAAGACTCATGTTTATGATGGAAATTTACAAAGATTTATGTTCCAATAGAG
Source organism: Cyprinella lutrensis (assembly GCA_027497675.1). Classification (NCBI taxonomy): domain Eukaryota; kingdom Metazoa; phylum Chordata; class Actinopteri; order Cypriniformes; family Leuciscidae; genus Cyprinella; species Cyprinella lutrensis. The sequence goes on along the minus strand of JAOTRC010000009.1, from coordinate 19,343,056 downwards.
GCCGCTATCTGGCAACACAACGGCGACCTTCGCTCTCTCGGCAAGTATCACGTTATTTCACCCTGATGCATTTTCACCCTGGTGTTTCACCCTTGTTCACCCTTGTTTTGCATGCCAAGCAGGTGATAGGATTGGAGGCGGAGCTTTGTACAATTCCATTGCACAGGCCAGTCATTAAACAGCATCAAGTCCAGTCCTGCCAGGCTTCAGGGAATTTTTTTTTATTTTATTTGATAGATTGCAGCCTAATGTGGGAACATTATTTTCAAATTCTATCATGCTTGCTTTAATTGGACTATTTCATGTTACTTTCTCCTGTGATTGTAATTTTATATTGATACTCATTTCCATTTTGTATATAATTGAACATGCTTCTGGTGTTGGGTTAGTTTCAAGTAAATGTAAATAAAGGGAACAAATGATTCATTATAATGAAAGAGTTTGAGGTTCTTTTTTTGTTGTTGTTTTATAGCCTGTTTTATTGTGCAATTAAGATATTTGTCAGATTTACGGTATTGCGTTTATTGTTTTATAAGCTATAAAACCCGGCTCCTGGAGAGTATATTTTTTTGATGACTTTCTATCTCACCTGTTCCTCAGACTCTTTGTTTCTCATTTACCTCTTTAATTTCAAATCGATTCGGGTTTGATCGTACGAGTTTTAGTTAACCCTGGATCGTGTAAGGTTTCTTTTGTACGGACAAAACATTAAAAACTAGATGGAATTGTAATAAACTTTTTTATGAGGTTGATTTAAATTAAATTTCAAAATGAGTATGAGCTGATGACACAGATGTAAATTGTGCATACACCTATTCACAAATACTCCATAGGAAACACTTTTTCTATAAGATAACAGATGTCTTTTTTTTGAACCCAGTGACATTCCATTCCTCTCTTGTGAGTGAGTGTGTGTGGGATCATTGTGCAATCTGACAAACATACGTGGAGGGATATATCTTTCTTTCATCAGCAAACTCAGTCTCATTTGAACTTAGAACAACACCCAGAGTTTGGAAGATGTTGAACGTTGTACCCCTGTTTTTCAGCATACATTACCCAAATGAATGTGTCATTATATAACATGTAACGCTGTTGTACTGCTCATTCTTATTGGTTGCTTGTGTGCGGTTTTAGCACAGTAAATATATCTGGCCCCCTTATCAACTAAGATGCAGGACCCTGTCAGTAAAACCAACCAATGGTTTTGCAGAAGGTAAGAATGGAGATATTTGAAGAAGCCATGAATAATTATGTTACTCAAATAATAGCATGCAACTGATAGCCTATCATAGCTGGGTCTTTTGAAAACGATTTGTTCTTTTTAAGTTAAAGATTGATTTTTTTTTTTTGTTGACACCCATATCATTCTAATCCAATTACAGGATGTCACTTGAATGACGAATCGGGCGTGTGCATCACGTATACGAAGGCTGGACCCTGCATTAAACCATATATTAAACCACTGAGGGTCTCGAGGCATCCTAACATCAGATATAGGCTACAGGAGAATTTCATGTGCTAAGTGCAGAAAGGACACGATAGATCACAATGAGTTCATCTAAAGGTGAGGCTGTCTTGTATGCATGCTAAAGTTTGTTTTAAATTCACTAATTTCTTAGTTTTGCTGAATCGTGCGTTTCTAGCTGATGATGTAACTGTCCACGTGCAAACTTTTTATTATAATTAGAAGCAGGGGAAAAAAGTTTCAGATAACGTTATGGGTTATTATGGTGAGCAGTCGTTATTATGAATGATGCATTGTTTAGAATCTATTGCATAAGTTGCAGGAATTGCAACGTGTCGCCCCTCTAAGCACTTGCATCGACCACATAGGGATAAAGAACTTCCTAAACTGGAAAAAGGCATTGTATTCCGAAAGTTTTTTTCTTAACAAAGATGGGGGAGTTGCATATTACAGTTAGATCTTTCAGTCTTTGAATCTTTTTACAGCCGTTTTGCTATTTGGTGTCATATTTCCAAAAATAAGAAAAAAAGAATTGGGTCGATGACGTTTTTCTCGTGAAATATCGCGATTGTAACATGGGAATTGATGTTGCATTCACGCGCTATCATAATTATCGTAAATACTAGTTTCCTAGTTTAAAAAAAAAATGGACATTCCAGAACGCCCTCTCAAGACAAAAGTTGAGTCCAATAAACTCGTAATGACGACTTCAGAAGTCGGAAGCTGGAAATTTCCGATAAAACGTAAAGGCAGAATTTTAACGTATTGTAAAATTGACTCTTTCCTGACTGGATGTGTAAATCGTTAGACATTAATAACAGTGGAGGAATTGGCTGGTCGAAGCGGTGTATCGATTCTTCCGGTAGTGTTTTATGCAGTCTAGTCATGAGTCTAGTAAGCCTATGCGCAGAGTCGCGGCGCTGCTTAGCAACCGCAAATACTGAAATAGCCAATAAAAGTTCATCTAAAGTGGGACTTCAGGTGTAAAAGGACAGACGCGTTTCATGTTCGAGCAGAGACATTAACTTAATTAAAAAATTGTTGAAGCAATTTTTCTCCATAAAAATTTGCTTGTTTAACTAACAACTTGAAATACTACAAAAAAAACATTTTTATAGAGTAAAATCCTTCTATAAAGAAATAAAAAAGTATATACAAAATAATATCATTTATAATAAAAATATCAAAAAAAATCTTTTAAAAACAATTTCGTTCCTTTTATAGAACACCTTTTTTGTTAATTTTAATTGAAGAAAAATGGTTTTAAAATGTTTTTCATTGTATTTAAATATATTTTGTCACTCTTTATAGAATGCAAGAAACTTGCTTTACTATTTTTTGTTATGTTTAAACATACTTGCTTTAATTGTAAAATTGTTGTGCCACAACAAATTTAAAAAATAATTTTGTTCAAAATACACTATCAAATTACATTAAATATATATATAGGGTTTGCAAAACACCCATATATAATATTTGATCAAAGCATAAATTGATTTATTTTGTGATGAATGTACCTATAAATGTATTTCGCAGCATATACGAATGGCCATGCCCACCTGGAAGAATCAGACATGTACGAGTCGGATGGGAAGCTGTTCCTTACTGAGGCTTTCAAAGTGATTATGGAGGAGATACTTGACAAAGGAACTGACTTGAAGGAGAAGGTTGTCTTTTAAGACTTTATCATTTCATTTAAACAACCTCTGGGTTTTCCTTATATTTTTCTTATATTCCTTATATCTTATATTGTTTCTTATGAGATGTTGGGAATAGTTCACCCAAAATTTCATCACTTACTCACCCTCATGTTGTTCCTGAACACAAAAGAAGATATTTGGATTAGGATTAGGGCTAGGATTAGCCTTTATTGTCTCCTAGTGGAGAAATTCCGCTTTGGAATTCCTCTTCCACATATTTGGAAGAATATGTGTAACCAAACAGTTGATGACTACATAGTGTGAATAAAAATACTATGGAAGTCAGTGGGGTTCAAGAAAGAAATTTATACAGGTTTGGAACGACTTGAGGGTGAGTAAATGATGACAGAATTGTCATTTTTGAGTGAATTATCCCTTTAAGAGCTGTATGTATTCGCAGGTGTGTGAGTGGAAAGATCCAGATCAACTGAGAGCCCTTCTGGACCTCGAACTCAGAGAAAATGGAGAATCTCACAAGCAGTTATTGCAGAGGGTCCGAGATGTGGCGAGATACAGCGTTAAAACCTGTAGGTCGCACATGTTGTGATCGCATTCCCCTTATTTATTCATATTAGCAGTCGTTCTGCATTGGTTTTTCAGTGGTTTATTCTGAAATGTTTACATTTATTCCTCCCAAATCTTGAATATGTGGTAACACATCCTGATCCAAAGCCTTTCCCCCTTCACAGGTCATCCTCTGTTCTTCAATCAGCTGTTTGCTGGGGTGGACTACCATGCATTGACAGGACGGCTCCTCACTGAAACCCTCAACACCAGCCAGTACGTGTTCATGTTAATATGTTACAGTGAAAGTGCCATCGTAGGATCTCTGAAGAGAGTTGTAAATGAGTCTATATGGCGTTATATTAACTGAGGAGCGCATCAGTGTTAAACTTCCAGTAAACTGTTAAACTGTTGCTGAAGTGTTGCATTAAACCCTGTTGTAATAAGTAACTTATCAGAGTACTTGAAGTTATCAGATGACACAATTTGACAACAGCATGAAGCCACATAATCATATAGACTGATCTAAAATGTGTATTGATAAGAGATTGATGTAATTAGGGTCTGGAATTTTGAGATAATGCAAACAGTGTTGTTATCATTAACTAAAACTATTTATCAGTGTTGTCAAATCGATTAATCTACACATATAATAGGACATATATGTATATAATATATTTTTATACTCTGCTTAATGCAATTGTGATGGACAATATGTCAATGCTTTTGCATTCTCTAGAAAATTCTCTGAAAAAATTTGTGTTTGCAAGCAGACACAAAAGTTTTGCATGGGAATGCAAAGTTTCTTAGGGGAACATAAAAGTTTAGAGTGGTGCAGGGATGAGGTAAATTTGTAGCCAATCAGCAGTTAGCATCACACTGGTTTCCTCCACAAAAACCCAATAGGTTTTTGGATTATCACAAAAAATAAGTTCTGCAATCAATAAATGTACATGATACTTGCAGATCATTTTCAGCAATAACCAACAGCAGCAGATCTATTCAAATTCTTAATTAATAGTATATTAATGATAATACTTATACAAATGCATGTGCATATCATGCCTGACCAATACGCAACATACTCAGTGTGAATTTGTTACAGATACACCTATGAAGTGGCTCCCGTGTTCGTCCTGATGGAGGAGGAAGTGCTCTGTAAGCTCCGCTCTCTGATTGGCTGGTCAGAAGGAGATGGGATATTTTGTCCCGGTGGTTCCATTTCTAACATGTATGCCATGAACGCCGCACGGTACTGGGCCTTCCCTCAAGTGAAGACCAAAGGCTTGTGGGCCACTCCACGGATGGCTGTATTTACATCACAACAGGTACAAAGGCAAAATTACTTATTCTAATCTTAGAATTCGTATAAAGCAGTATTGTGTAATATATTTTGTTTTTTGTTTTTAGAGTCATTACTCAATAAAAAAAGCTGCTGCTTTTCTTGGTATCGGAACGGAAAATGTTTTCATTGTACAAGTGGACGAGAGGTACGGGTTCTTATCTCTGGCATATTTTGGAAAACCAGTGGTTCACTTTAAATTGTTAAAGGGATAGTTCACTTTGAAATTATTTTTTTTCGTATGTTTTAGCTTACCTCAAGGGCATCCAAGATGTAGGTGTCTTTGTTTTCGCAGTATTTTCAATTTTTATATTTTTAGGTCAAACCGTTCTTGTCTGTCAGTCATATAATGGAGGTCTATGGTCACCACCTCAAAGAGCATGCACAGAGAAGTACAAATTAAACATGATTTAATGACTCGTAAATGTAAGTACACATTGATGGCCTGAGACACGAAACGAGCAGTTTGTGTGAGAAAACGAACAGTATATATATTGATTTACCTCTTTTTACCACAGCCACAAAGCACCCGCACCCTTGATCACTTGGACGTGGCTGTGGTTAAAAGAGGTAAAAACAATATAAATACTGACCAATAGGTGGTGACCATAAACCTGCATTATATGACTGATAGATACGAAAGGTTTGATCTAAAAATATCAAATTTAAAAATACTGCGGAAACAAAGACACCTACATCTCGGATGTCCTTGAGGTAAGCTAAAACACACCAAAAATTAATTTCAAAGTGAAGTATACCTTTAAGAAAGTTTCTTTGTTTCACCACAGTGGCAGCATGATACCAGAGGACTTGGAGGCTAAAATCCTGCAGGCAAAATCACAAGTAAATATTTCAATTTATATGGTAAATTAATACATTTAATATACAGAACCATTTAAAAGTTTGGGATCAGTAAGCTGATTTTATATGATAAAAAAAAGACAAATGTTATTACAATTTACTTAAAATAAACACTTTCTTTTTTAATATATTTTAAACAGGAATAAAATGTATTCTGTGATGCAAAGCTGTATTTTCAGCACCATTACTGCAGTCTTCAGTGTCACATGATCCTTCAGAAATTATTCTAATATTTTTAGTGCATTTCTTAATTTAAACAGTATTAAAATACTTTTAAAATCCCCAATGGGTAGTGTATATTATATTGAAATGAATTATTATGGTTAACTGAAATATTGTGTATAACTGAGAACGTGGTTCACTATATTATTATCTCATTCCTTCTACCTTCCATGAAATTTAAAAAGGAAGTGTTTTGCTGACCGTCCAAGCTCTTCTATTGCATGAAGTGAAAGCAGACAGTGACTGTCTTCTGAAGACTTTTTTGAGGAAGATCCCTAAATACATGTCTGCTTTCTTTATAAATGACAAACACAGCGTGAACTTTACGCAAAACAGTTCTGTGAAAGAAAAAAAGTCATACGGGCTTGGAAGTACATGAGAGTGAAGACATGTCAACAGACTTTGCATTATCGCTTTAAATATCCAAGAGTCAAAGGTTAACGGTGTTTGTGTCTAATGTGTTTCCTTCAGGATGCTGTTCCATTTTTTGTTAATGCCACAGCGGGTACCACAGTGCAGGGCGCCTTTGATCCTCTGAACCACATTGCTGACATAAGTGAAAGAAACGGCATGTGGATGCACGTCGACGTAAGTAACCTTATGCAACGTCATTGTGCAACACATCTATATGCTTGTGGTATCCAGTTGTTTGCCCTTGAAATATTCACATAGCATTTCTCCAAATTGTTACAATCTGTATTTCTGTTCTTTACAGGCAGCTTGGGGAGGAAGCGTGTTGTTTTCCAAAAAACACAGACATCTGGTTGCAGGACTAGAAAGGTTTGAGCTGTGCACACTCTGAGCTGATGGATAAAATGCGCTTTGAATAGAGAAATAGCGTGAATGAATCATTTTATTTTTCTCTTTTTTAACACTCAGAGCAAATTCCGTGACTTGGAACCCTCATAAAATGCTTTTAACGGGTTTGCAGTGCTCTGCGGTTTTGTTCAGAGACACCACGGTATGAAAGCTTGTGGAATGTAGCAAGCACATTTTTTTACTTGTCAATTCATGCTATGTCTTTGCTTATTAGTCAAAAATGAAAGAAGTATATTTATTACTAAACCCACAAATGCATATTTAAAAGTGCAGTGCACTCATTTTATCCACTGCGTCTCAATCTGTAGGATTTACTAATGCACTGTCACAGTGCAAAAGCAACCTACTTGTTCCAGCAAGACAAGTTCTACGATTCAAGTTTAGACACAGGAGACAAATCCATCCAGTGTGGCCGAAAGGTGGATTGTTTGAAGCTCTGGTTGATGTGGAAGGCAATAGGAACACACGGTCTTTCAGAGCGAGTGGATAAGGCCTTTGCCCTCGCAAGGTATTTGATGCATTGGTTGGATGTTGTTGAAAAATGCATCATCAATATTTTTAATGTTGCATATTGTGGAACACTATTGACTCGTATAATTAAATGCATTTCAATATATTATTAATAATATAATATAAAAAACATATATTCAAAAATGTCATTTATTCCTGTATTTAAGCTGAATTTTCTTCAGTCTTCAGTGTCACATGATCCTTCAGAAATTCAGTTTTTTTTTATATATATAAGTTCAAAAGAACAGCATTTATTTGAATTAGAATCTTTTGAATAAAATAAAATAAAAGTATATTTTAAAAAATAAAATAAAAAGTACTGACACTGAAACTTTTTATAAAACTGTAAAAATGAAATATATTTTTACAATATTTTAAAAAATAAAATAAAAAGTACTGACACTGAACCTTTTAATATAAATGTAATATATTTGTACAATATTTTAAAAACTAAAATAAAAAGTACGGACCCTGAATCTTTTAATACAACTGTAAAAATGTAATATATTTTTACAATATTTAAAAAAATAAATTAAAAAGTACTGATACTGAACCTTTTAGTAAAACTGTAAAAATGTCATATATTTTTACAATATTTAAAAAAATAAAAAGTACTGACAGCGAACCTTTTAATAAAACCGTAAAAATGTCATATATTTTAATGTATTTATTTGAGTATATTATTTATATTTCCACCAGTTATTTAGTTGAAGAAATGGAGAAAAGGGCCAATTTCCAGCTGGTCTGTAAGGTACAGGGTTGCACTGCACACAAACCTAAAACAGTATTCTTATGTTTATGTAAATATAATTCATGTTTATACATTTCTCAACGGTGTGTTTTTTCCCAATAGCGGCATTTTGTGAACGTTTGCTTTTGGTTCATTCCACCCAGTCTGAGAGGGAAGGAGAACAGTGTGGATTACCAGGAAAGGCTATCAAAGGTCAGCTTCGCTTGATTGTTGCTGTAGCACAGAATTGAATTATTCCACAGTGAATTGGATGTCATTTTCAATGTACACCATCAGGTGGCGCCAGTCATCAAAGAGAGAATGATGAAGCGTGGAACAATGATGGTGGGATACCAGCCCATGGACGAACACGTCAACTTCTTCCGTATGGTTGTTCTTTCACCTCAGCTGACCACCAAGGACATGGATTTCTTCCTCGATGAGATGGAGAACCTAGGGAAGGATCTGTAATTAGTTTGAATATGAATGGTCTACCATTACCCCCTCTCATCTGTCACTTTTCAATTTGTGATTATCTAATGGTTGCCAAAACTCATTTTGAGTTATAATTAGAGCTTAATACTGACTTCATTGACAAGGCATGCAAAAATGTTTGCATCTACAGAGGTCATAACGTGAGTGAATCTCATAGATTCTGGCCCACATACACTAGATTGTAACACTACACTTAGTTTGGAATAATAGTTCTAATTAATACATTTTTTAAAGAAATTCATTATGCTCACCATGGCTCCATTTGTTTGATCAAAATGCTGTAAAAACGAATATTTTTTAAATATTATTACAATTTTAAATTATATTTCTTTCTATTTTAATGTATTTTAAAATTTCTGTGATTTAAGCTGAATTTTCAGCATCATTACTCCAGTCTTCAGTGTCACATGATCCTTCAGAAATTATTCATATATGCTGATTTGCTGCTTAAGAAACATTTTTTTTAATTTATTTTCTTATCAATGTTGATAATGGTTTTTATGGCTTATTATATTTGTGAAACGTGATGCACTTCCTTTGAAAAAAACTATTCAGCAAGGACACATTTAATTTGTCAAACTTGACAGTAAAGACAATTGTAATGTTACAAAATTTCTATTTTAAATCAATGCTGTTCTTTTGAAAATTTTTTATTCATTAAAGTAGTTTTCAAAAAATAGTTTTCAACATTAATAATAATAAAAAATGTTTCTTGAGCAGCACTCACCATATTAGAATGATTTCAGTGGATCATGTGACACTGAAGACTGGAGTAATGATGGTGAAAATTCAGCTTTGCATCCCATGCCATTTTAATTTGTAATAATATTTTACAATATTACTGTGTTTACTGTATTTTGGACAAATAAATGCAGCCTTGGTGAGCATAAGAGACTTATTTCAAAAACATGAACAAAACTGAAATATTCCTAACTATTGATTAGTAGTGTATTTATTACATTTGGCACACCTAATTCAGGTCTTAGGGTCTCCACTAATGAGCTGACTATATAGATCATGTGTGTTAAATAAGGATGACATCCAAAATGTGCAGTACAGGGGCCTCCAGGACCAGGTTTGAGAACCACTGTCAAAACTGTACGTCTGTAAACCTGATGTCAGCAAACCTGAATTGGCAAAATGATTTACTGGCGGAAAGCATTTCTGATTGGCTAAAGCTTGGGCCGGTCCTCTCTTCAGAGCCTAGGGCTGTCACAGAGACAGGTGTGATTTGTTAGGACACTCACTTGAGTGATATCTGTCAGATAATAGGCTGATTTTTATGTGTGCTCTTCCAAAAAGTAGATTTACATTAAAGTATACAAAATATTTTTATTTTAGTGATTTTACTTGATTTGTTTTGCTGTCTAGAATTTAATAAGGACATTTTAAAATTCAGATGATTATAATATAGTGACTAATAATAATTTGTGACTCTCATTTTGTATAGCACAATATATGGGTATATATAGGTCATATATAGGTCAAAATGTGATAGGCTGAATATTTTCCCTTATAGCTTTCTTTTTGTTTTATTTTGCGTTGTGATTTGTACATTAAAACCCCAATATTTGTCACTAGAGCGTTTGTTTTATAAAGAATATAAAATATTACAAAGTAATTTCGCAAGTAGCTCAACATTTAACATATTAATAAAATACATTTCTTCATTACACTCGTGGACTTTATTTACACCGGAAGCTTGTAATCGTTTGCCAGTGTGGTGATCACGTGACACACGCTCTCCCCTGAGAGCACTTCCGGTAACGTTTCCTGTGTTTGTAAACTGAAAAAAAAACTGTTCGACAAGAAAATATTGGGCTACGGTAACAGAAGAAGAGTAAGGTAAAACAAATACGTGTAGGCTGCAATATTACGCTTATTAAACATATAACAGCATTTAAGAAAAGATTTCATCGCTCTGAAATGTGAAGTTAAATAGACGGTGAACTCACGCCCTGTTGTGATGTAGGATGAATGGAGGAGTTCACATCAGTAACAGTAAATGTGTTAACAGTTCAGACTGAAGAAGAATAAATTTCACTTATTATTAAGATATTAAGATTATTATTATCTGAATTCGCGCCCTTTGTTGCTTTAACACGTAAACACCTGAATTCGGTTCCACAGACACAGAGAACAAATATAACAATGCATTATCTATACTTTAAATTCAGACATGCTATGAAATTTATTATTATACATTATTTTTTATGATTCAGATTAATTGTTATTTCTGGTGTCCATTACAATGAACAGTAGCAACGTCCAGATAACTGTACACATGGATTTGGTTAGTTAATAAACAAAAACTTTAAATACATATGATACATTCGTAACAATTTACAAAAAAGGTTTCATTTGCTAACATTAGATAACTACATTAGTTATCATGAACTAGCAAATGAACAATATTTTCTAAAGCATTTATTAATCTAAGCTAGTTAATCTCAGCATTTACTAATACGTGATTAAAATCCAAGTTGTATCTGTTAACATTAGAGACATGAACAAGCATGAACTAAAAAAAAATACAGTCTTATTTTTTACTAATCAGCCTAATGTTAACAAAGATTAATAAGTACTGCTAATTGTTAGGTAAAACTAGTTAACTAACCTTAGCTAATGGAACCTTATCGTAAAGTGTTACAGATACATAAAAAAGTAAAGTTAAAGCTAAATTATTGTACTTTTCATGAACAATAATTGTTTTTTGAAGGGAAATTGGGAACATTTTTGACAATAAGGTCCCATAAGTTAATGCGTGTTTCACTAACAATGAGCAATACATTTGTTACAGTATTTATTCATCTTTGTTACCGTTGCTTTATAAAAATAAAATGGTTCGATGTTAGCTCAAGTCCGCTCAAGTCCATGAAATAGAATTAACAGACACCACTTTAGTTTTAATAATGTATTAGTAGGCTAAATGTTGAAATTGCAATTTAGTAAGCCTAATAAATGCTTTAGAAGTAATTTTATGTTAACTAATGGAGTTTGAACAAATGAAATTTGAAATTTTAACAAGCAAAAAACCTAGTAGTTTACTTTTATGTTGACTGCTATATGAACCTTGGTAATTATGACATATCTTGTGCCATAAGGTGGCACCAAATAAAATAAATAAATAAAAATGATGGCCATTGGGTCTGAATAGGTTAATACTTGCTATAATTTGTATGGCTATATAGTGGTTTATAAGAAGCCAAACTGCAATGCATAAACGCAATTGAGTTGTTCCCATAAAGTTTGTTTTCTATGGCTTGGTTTGCTTTCTAAAGATTGCTTTCTGTTTGCCATGTGATAAGACTGGCAATTTTATTTTCTATGTCCTGAAATTAATTTAACCTCCAGGACCCTGTTGGTTGCCAAATCAATAATGCTATGGAACATCACAATATACAATATTCACCCACTCACCTTAAATCTATATGTCTTTTGATTTATTGCAATCATACTACGTTAATTTTGTGCAGTGCGCTATCCATCCATGGCTTCCATGCCTCATTGTATTCATTCATGTATATTTGTGCTCATCTGGATCTTTGAGGGTGAGTTAGTCAGACTAATGCACGGGAATAAGCAGTGGAAGGGAAGACGGTGGTTGAAAGAAATCTGTTTTTAATTCCATTGAATCCCAGAATCCGACCAACCAAATCCAAAATCAACATGGCATAGACGCTCGGACGTATTCCTAGGATTTCAGTTTGAAAGAACCAATGAGAATCCACTTCACTCGGTTTCAGTTTTGAGCTGGTTCGTTTCCAGATGTCATTTAGGGACTCTTGACGCCTGGAAATGTGACTAGCTGAAGCCAAACTCTTACGGCTTTAAAAACACAGCCCTATAAGCCTGTACAAACAAAAGCTTGGCAATACAGACATGGAAAATGTCTGATTCTAGCGAATAAAAGCTGTGATTTGTCCACGGTTGACAACTTCTGTTAGTGGTGGGCTGGATGTGTGGCAACATCATAGACAGAGATGGATATTACCCTGGCTTCATATCCCCCCTTCTGTTTTTAGGCTTGGGCCCCTGATGATTGGGGCTTGTGTGGTCTCTAAACATTCTCGCTGCCCAGAGCGAAGCTCTCTGTACCCCAACACACACATACACACACACTCTCACCACAGCGATGTCACACCTTTCCAACAGCTCAGTGCGAGATCACATGAAGTGGGTCAGTGTTTTTTTTCCTCTTCTTCATTTGCATTTTCTGCATTTGTCCACATTTGTTTTTAAATGATATCCTTCATTTTCCTTTGATTGACTTTTCTGTGTTTTAACATTTTTTAATTCACTTCCACAGCCCGACTCTTGTCTGTGACACCAGACTCTTACACAGAGTGTAAATGTAATGGGACAGAAACTGTCAAGAATGTGTGTCAGTTATAAATCATATTTTGCATGAGGAAAATTAAGCATTTTTAAGACCATTTAAGTTTTTAATGATAATTTTCATGATAATTAAGCACATTTCTGTATTAGGATGAATTTATACATCATATTAGTATTATTCAGTACGCTGAAAAATGTAACTTGCTATAATGGGAGTCATCTTTTTAAATGTAAATTAGATTTAAAAAGAAAACACTGGACTGAGATTTTTTTTATTTGCTCATAAAAATGTCATAATGCATAAATCTTAATAATCCTAAAATTATAATTTATGTAAATCATGTATTTTTCATTAGGATCATTAGAACAACAATTTTAATAAATGTTTATTATATATGTATATTGTTATTATTGCTAACTTGAAATATGAAAATATAATGCATAAATCATGTAATAATCCTAAAATACTTTTAATTTTATTTTTGTAAAAAATATTATTATTACAGTTCTTTTTATTGTTCAGTTATTTTAAACGTTTATCATGTATTTATGTAAAATATGTATGTAGTGATTTATGTAAATCACTACATATACATGATACAGAATTTATGTAAATAATAAAAAAAATAGCAGAAATAGCAGAAAAAAAATTAAAAATGTTTTTAAGATTTTTGTATGATAATATAATATTTTTTTTGCAAAACCAAAAATAATACTAACAACAAATCATAATAAATTATTGATTATCATTATTATTACTAAATTGTGTGGTATAATTTTCCCTGGGCATGTTCTTGACATAATCACACTGTGACCTCTGAATGAACTTGACAAATCTTGACTGAAAAGTATTAGTAATGTCTTAAACTGTCTTACATTTGTTCCAGATTTCAAGCCAAATTTCCAACCCATCAGATTAGTGACTTTGAGGATCATTTTTAAAAGTTTAATGTTTGTGTTTCACACAGGCTGGGTTGCTGGGCTGTGAAGCGGTGCTGTCCAGCATGGCACTCATGCAGGCTGGCTCCATGTCCAGTCATAAGAAGATGGGCTCTCATCTGGGCCAGGGACAGAGAGAAAACCATCACAGCCACAATCACAGCCAGAACCACAACCAGGACACACACAGCCAACACGGCCACATGGTGCTGCCCTCTGGAGTCAGCTGCCCACCACTTGTAAGAGAAAAAAAACACATGGATCACACTGTAAAAGAAAGTCATATGGGTTTGGATGGGTTTTTAATTTGTTTGGTAAACTATTCATTTAAATGTCGAAAAAGTCTGGAGCTGATGCAAAAGGGTCATGGGCTCAATTCCCAGGAAAATCTCACATTGCCAAAAAGCATTTCCCAAATGCATAAATGTACATCATTATATAAAAGTTTCAGAACAGTATGATTTATTTTCATTTTTTTACTTTTAAATACTTTAATTCAGCAAGGATCGATCAAATTGATTGAAAGTGGCAGTAAAGACACTTATACTGTTATGAAGAATTTGCTTTTTAAAAAGAATTTCAAGCATAGGCTTTATATATATGTTT
>JAOTRC010000009.1:19299278-19309393 GCA_027497675.1 Cyprinella lutrensis | reverse complement strand
AACTAATAAAAATAGGCTACAACAAAACTGCAGAAACTTTCATGAAAATATAAAAATACAATTTAATTTAAAATATTACAATAATAAGTATATCAATGACATTAAAATAACAGTCATTCATTACGAATGTCTTTTTTCCCCCAACTTATGATTCCATTTCTACAGGGAAACAGGCATTGAAGTCATTAAATATTTACTTGGTGATATTAAATTTGCTCTGTATGGTTTGGTCGTTGATGGAAAGAATAAAAATGGCATCTAATAAAGCAGAAAGAAGTAAATTTACTCTAAAAATGTGCTTTGCTACGTCTAAAGCTCCCTTTAATTTGCTGTAGGTCATTAGACGAGCCATTATGTTGCTGAATACAGTAACTGGTACAAAATAAAAACATGCTTTCTGAGTCATTAACTGACTGGGCAGCTCCTTTCGGTTTCAGACAGCCATGGGCTCTTTTCATGTACCCTGATAAAATCTTAGTGAACTCTTTCAAAGCATTGGTCACAGTGACCTCTGATATTGCAGATGTCTGGTCTCCGCCCCCAGTGCGATAACAGTGTGTCCTATAGGTATGATTCTGAGGCATGAACGTGATATACTACTATTTTTACAACCATTTCTCCAGGGGGAACCTTTCATTTGCATTAAAATGAGAGACGGGAGGAATCCACCAGAGAAAAAGCAGGCATGCAAAGCTGTCAAACCTCGCAACATTTTACCTCACACACACACACATACACAGGTTGTGTTTTTTCATGTTTGATGGGGACTTTCCATAAAAAAAGTCCATATATCCCACCCCCTTACGCTAACCAAACCTATCTCAGAAAACTGCATTTTTCACATTCTCAAAACACATCACTTAGTATGATTTATAAGCCATGTTCCTCATACGGACTAAAAACCGTCCCCACAAGGTGAAGGATTATGGATAATGTCCTCTTTGTGGGGACATTTTGTGTTTGTGGGACATTGTGGTTTACCTGAACCACACACACACAGCCATGGGTGTTAAGCGACAACCAGTTTTTATTCCAGAGTATTTAGTGGACTAAACACTTTCCTCGTGCAGTGTATGAGGGCTTGTGGCCAAAACAGCTTTTCTGGGTTTTTAAATAACAGCCTGTTTTAGGACCTCTTAAAAATGTACCATTTGCTGCACATAATTTACAACCAATTCAAAATTGACCATAAATTTAGAGGGGGAAAAAATGATGTATTGTATTGTTGATGTATTACAAACACTTGTAATTTTACACGCATGATGTAGTGCCTAGCAAGCATGAAAGGGCAACAAAAACAAAGTTAAAACGGTGTAGTAAATGTTAAGTGCAGTTCAACCTCAGGATTGCGTCTCATTTACAACCAGGAGAGGGCGCTATTGTATTGACTTTGAGTCATTGACACAGTAGCGAGCGAAACAGGCACTTCCGTTGGAGTTTATACAGTAATATCAATCTGTCTGTTTCAAAAGAGGTCTAAATTAAGAGTGTAATAAATGTTGTAGCATCTCTTATGTTCTCAAAAGTCATAACAGACCCTATTATTTTTTATAAATCTGTTTATTTACTCAAACGCTATTTTAAACGTTTCTGTTTTGTTGCTGGAGAGGTAGCTAACATTTAGTAGTCGCTAATCCTACCTATGAGCCGTAGTAATAATGATTATTGACTTAAAACTCACAAAACAGTAAACGGAATGACCTCAAAATATTCCTAAGGAAAATAAAAATTCACAAACCGCCCCTGTAAACCAAATAGTGCCCAAAAAGAGGAGAAAACACACCGCAGCAGAACGAGGGTGAAACGGTTTGTTTATTTCAAACAAAACAAGGGTCAGAGGAAGATCAACCACTGGAATGTACATGAATCGTAATGAAAATTTCACAGTACAACAGTGATATCATTCACAAAACCAGCCATATATTCAAGCGCTTACTGGAATGGGATGAAAAAAATAAAACACACCCTGGTGCTTTTCCCTAAAAAGAAAGTCCCGCCGAGACAATATTCCAGATTCTTCCTCCTGCCATGACAATCTTTAGAAATGTCATGTTCTCGGTCTTATATTTGAGAGAGAGAGAGAAACACTAGAAGTGGAATTCAGTGGATGTGCACTTTAACAGTCTAGAAAATACTTGAGGAAAAGGCCAGATAGGACAGTAGTGATGAAAAGTGATTGAGTCTCATTCATTCCCCTCATCTCAGTTCAGGAACGGGACCAAAAGCGTCCTATCGGAGTAGAGACCATTTGATCTGTTCCTTAGCTGACTGAAGCACCTAGAAATAACAAAAAAAACATCCAATAAAGTTATATAATATTACAATATAATGTAAAACATTAGTATATTACTTATTTTTAAATACACCAAAAATTATTAAATGAAAATATATATTACAAAAAAAATATTATGTATTAATATATCATCATTCCACAATCAATCTGATAATATGACGGTTACCGAGATAAAGTGAGACATTTTTTAGATGTCAAACTTTAAATGAAAGAAACATAACCTGGTGCTCCACTTATAATGGTTGTTATAATTAATCTGATGTGTCATTAGGAGCTTATGAAAGAATATAGGAAAGTGGCTTCTGCCAATTTATTACAACCTGAAGTTTTAAATTAGGCAATGCAAAGTAATTAGTTACATTTAATTAGAATGAATTACCATCTTCAGAATCATTTATTTGAAATATTCTGTGTTCCTCTTCAGTAAATCCAATCACTCAGTGAGGACGGATAGACCAAACCACTCCCAAAAAAGCTCACTTGTCTCCAAAGCTACAAAAGGTAATTGAATTTGAATGTGTGTGTGTGTTCTTGACTTATTAATGCCATCATTTTTCTTGAAAGGCACACGCATCAATCAGGGCGCTGCTTTATGGTTTTCAACACTTAAGAGGCAAAATATTAGATCCTCCTCCTTAAGATACAGTGATGTCCAAAAACCTGAAATTATGGGAGAAATTACTAGATTTTCCTAATTTATACCTACAATTAAAAAAAAAATCCTTAAAACTAAGCGGGTTAAAAATCCTAACGTTTAGAGTCGTAAGAATTTGCAAACCAAAGCTACATTTATTTGAATAAAAATACTAAAACAGTAATATCGTGAAATATATTCAAATAGAAAACGGTGATATTGCAATAATATATTAAGATGCAAGTCGTTAGTGTCACATAATCCTTCAGAAATCATTCTAATATGCTCAATATTAGTCAATCAATGTACCACGATTAATTTTCTCAGGATTTTTAGACAAATATCTTTTGCAATGTCTTTACTGTCACATTTGATCAATTTAATGATTCCTCACTGAATTAATTTCATCCTTTCTTTAATAATCAAAAACTTACTGACCCCAAACTTCTGAACAATGGTGCATCGAAAATGAAAAAACTGCAATAGCAAAACTTTTACGTGTAAAGGTGCGAACGTAGAGGGGAACCTTTTAATCGAGTAATGCAGGCGCGGCGAAACATCCAGGAATTAATTCATCATCTTAATTTGCACAAGACGAGGCAAAGCATAACCGTATAGCAGGGAAGACGAGGAGACAGCCATTAATCACCGACACCAAAGGGATACAGGCAGCCTGTCGCAGGGCCTCTTAAACGAGAACATTAATCAGTCCGCACTCACGACTACGCCAGCCGCGGGGAGCCATCGCTGGCAGACAGCCGCCAATAATTAGCCATCATGTTTACATGCGCCAGACACACGCCGGAACCCGGCCTAGCGAGTGAAAGTTCTTAATGTGGGACCGCCGCAGACTCGTTTTCCAAATGAATCGTGGGTAAACGGTAGAGCCGCTATTAGGTGTCGCTGATGGAATCGCGTGGACTTCTCTCACCTGAGTGACTGTCTGTTCTGTCAGAGGCACGTCATCGCCCTGGAACGAGATGAGAGAGGGAGATGCTGATGACTTTAGGACTGCTGGCTTGCTTGCTTCCTGTCTCGTACATGCAAGATTATTGGAAATCAAACTTAATAGCTGCCTAGCAAGTACCATAATGCTCATCAGTGGCGTCAGAGCACGAGAGATGAAGCAGAGGCAACAAATACTAATCAGATTAACATTCACATCAGCGTAATGGAAGTCAATAGAGGAGAACAAGAAGTAGTTACCCTCAAAGCAACACGGTGGACCACTTGCTGTGGGTCGCTCTCCAGGATCACACTGCAAAACAGACAATTAATCAGTGCTGCGAGCAAAACAATGCGATTTTTAGGTTAAGATTGCTTTCAAAAATGCATGCTTCCTTTTTTTGGCCCTCCTTTAGAGAGAAAACAGGAAAGGATGTGGACAGGATCAGGAAATAACACTCGCCAGAATCAATCTTAAATCGCCCGCATGAGCTCTGCTGGTGTTTTCAGTGGCCAATGTCTAGACCCAGAAGGAATCTATAGACTTTTTCTGCATTTTCTCCTATGATTTTTTTTTTGTTTTATTTTAATCGAGGTATCCGTTTTATTAGTTTATGCATTCCCTGGGAAACGTACCTAAAATCTGGGCATTGCACCATTGTTTGAGCTACAGGATTGATAACAGAGTTAAACAGAGCTGAAAATGTATGACAGTCTTAATAGCTGAAAGCATAATATAATCAAAACAGCCAGAATATACAATAAGTTAATTGTAAGGAGCGGCTGATTTATAGTATTTTATGAATGATTTGCATGTCTGCAATTAAATACAGTATAAATATAATTATATAAATATATTAATGGCACAAATTGATAAGAATACTTAAAATATTAATTGTTATAAATGACAATGTAATAAAATCCATAACATTTCTGTAGGTCAACTACAGTAGTAGAGCTCCCAGAGAATGCACATACTGCTTTGGATAAGAGCATCTGACAAATATATGAATGTAATTCTAACGTACAACAAGGTTTATTGGTTTGGGTTCGAGAAATTTTTTTTTTTGGAAGAACTTAATACTTTTATTCTGTTACATCAAATTGATCAAAAGTGACAGTAAAGACATTTATAATGTATGTCAGAGAAGATTTCTATTTCAAATAAATTGCTGTTCTTTTCAACTTTATACTCATCAAAGAATCGCTCAATTGAGGACGATACACTTTTTATCAGATAAGATGACGTGCGCATAAACTAAAATTGAAACTCGTTTATTGAATAAATCCCTCGATGGCCAACAAAAGAACTCGTGTAACTTTGCCTCAAAAGTGGATGTGATTGGATAACCGGTCTAATAAGTGGACAAACTTCATCTCAAATGTTGTTTGATTATTATAAAATGCCTGAGCAAAATTGATTTGGTTTAATTCCCTGCCAGAAGCATCTCACATGTTTGCGTTTCCAACACCAGGCATCTGAACGCAAGATAAAGTGACAGCGTTTATGGTTCATTAATGATGTAGGACAGAAGAGCCACAGTGGCTTTACCGATTGCAGCAACTTCTAATTTTATTACAGATATTCAGTGCCAATTTCCCAGGAAGTGTCGATTTTGTTCTCTTGAACACATGGCATGGAAATGGTGCTTTATTCGCAAAGGTTTTATGCAATATTCCTATTTTGCACACTAGTTAAATTCACAACTTTGGATGTCTTGATATACCTCTCTAACATTTTGAGCGCTGTTGGGCGGATTCTTAAACACCTCTGATTGGCCATTGCACTCACACACTCAAAGTGCTAAAGGGAAATGTTGGTATAGTCACATTTTTTTTTCGTTTCACAACACTAACGACTAATGATCAGAAGAAATAAATGCAGAATTGGTCAGATGCATTTAAAAAAATCTTACCGACCCCAAAACTTTTGAACGATCTATGGAACAAAATAGTTTGCTTCTGTTTTCCTCTCTTTTTGTTTTATTTAAATATAATAAGTTTGAGTACATTCATTATGGCTTACCCTCCATCAACAATCTCATCAACGGCCAGGAACAGACCCTCCATATTTTCAAGCAGGGCTCGCTTTTCCACATTTTTCCTAAAAAGAGGAAGAAAACAATCAAAGTCAAACTTTTTTGGGGGGAGGTATTCTGACAGAGACCATTTAAATTCTAATGGGAAAAGTCTTTCCAACAGTACCTTAACATTTGGCTCAAGGAATCAAAGAGACAATTCAACACTGACATAAGCATCAGCTGTGTGAAGAAAGACAATGACACTTATGAGATTCACACGGTTCTGATAAGACAATACTGGATGAAGTATAAAGCATTACCTCATTTTCATGGGAGCTGCCGATTACGTAGAAATACAGATCAATATTGCTCTTGTACACAACCGTTAGACCCTCCAGCAGTGCTATTTCACCTGTGTGGAAGAGAGGAAGAATGACTCCATGATATGACTTTTTTATATTTGGCCAGCACAAGACTGACAGTAACATAATCACTTACTGTCTGTCCTGTGTGTCTTGTTGAAGATGTTCTTCTCAAAAGCTTTCTGCTCTTTCACTGTGGGGTACGTGTCATCATAATACTGAAACAAACACACCTCAATATATGAAGCTTATAATAAAGACAGAGCACTTCTATATAACTGAAATAGAAGATAAATTAAGTGCTAATAAACACTCTTTCATACACCTTATGCAAACAAAAAGCTTATGTTTCTAAAGGGTGCGAGTTTGAAAATGACAGACTGTTATATGGTTTTGAATAACATGAGGGCGAGTAAATGATGACAGAATCCTAAAACAAGATCACAGCTTTGCTGAAACCCGTTGCACACAATCTTCTTCACGGCGTCTGACTTTTTAGCAAGTGAACAGCCTTTTAGTGTAATCCTAAAAATGTCCCTCTTGAGGTGTTTTTTTATGACATGATGATTAATGAAAGAATTTTCATTTGTGGGTGAACTATCCCTTTAAATAATCCCTGTATATCAACTCAGATCTGATCATGATCCTGATGTTCATCATCTGATGATCTCACCTTAGCATAAAGTCTCTCTCCGTCATTGTCCATGATCAGAACTGCTTTTACAGTGTACAGAGAGGGCTCCTGTCAAAGCACAGACACAAACATGACAGATGACCAATGAGTTACAGTCAAATGAATCAGCTGATCAGGGCAAAGGTTGAATAGACGTATAACTGTAGCTCAGATCCCCATCAGCAACTGCTGAGGATGTAAAGTCAATATTATAATGTAATATTTCAGTATAATCTTTAAACTTAAATAATAATAATTATCTTACACACGCTGTTGCTAAACTCGTATGATTGATTAGTGACTTATTATTTAGCGGATGTAGCGTACGGGCCATTTGAACGGGCAAAAGAGCAGATTTAAGTGCTAACGGATGATTTACACTTATATATATGTTATATATATATTGGGATATAGAGATAAAATCTTATTACCAGTATTAGCGTATCCATTTTGTACTGTGCAGAAGGCGCTCACTCTTAGCTCCGTGTATTGAGTTCCTGCGTATGTGTACTTCCGCTTACGACATGAGGTAAAAGGGCAAAACTAAGCGGAAGTACTTTGCAACGTCATTGATTATTGCGGGAAAATATTACAGGAAATAAATAAATCAGTATGTTTTGAATTGGTGTACCCAAAAAGGTTATTATATTATGTTTGTTATTATTTAAAAAAAAAAAAACAATAAAAAACATTAAAACAGTAACGTAAACATTACTATACACAGTCTAGAAGCACGCAAATCGTAAGAATCCAGCTGTCTAAAGTGTTTGTGTCAATGGCCTGTTTGGCTACTTGTCAAAATGTCGAAAAATGTCCTAACAAATTACATGAAATTTTGTATTTAATCTATAAAGACAACTATTTATAGTTCTATTGTATTTAATCTGTAAATGCAAATTAACCCTTATTCATCGTGTGTGTGTCGTTTATAGCCCTTTGAATCTGCACTGAAACTTTCACTTGGATCTTAAACCGTTTGGTTACCAATGAAGTCCATTATATGGAGAAAAGCCTGGAATGTTTTCATCAAACACCTTCATTTCTTTTCAACTGAAGAAAGAATGACATGGACGTCTTGGATGACATGGGGGTGAGTAAATTATCAGCAAAAGTTTATTTATTTATTTATTTTTAATGAACCACTCCTTTAATGGCAACGTTAGCAAAAAGTTCTTAGAACTTACTTTTGTTTGGGAACCAATCATGATCCCAGAAAACTCTTAAACAACTAAATCAGTTTGATTACCAACTAAACTAACTAATACTAATTAGGCCTGTTCACTTTAAAAGTTTTAGATTAAACAAATCTAATCCAATTGATAAAAGGGAGATGTCGAGAGTAAAAAAATGGTAGGCCTACAAATGAAAGTAAAATTCCCATTTACAAGCTGTTCATACTTCAATATGCATGTGTCCTATTAGTCATGTGTGTGTTTAAGGGTTATAACAACAACCTCAAAAAATATTTGTATTTCAGAATTTCAAAACAAAACTTGCTCCTATTTACATAGCGTTTTACAGAGGTGATTCACAGTCTACCTGGGCACGATGACTTCATCATGCTTAAATGGAAAAAAGCAGACCAGTAGTTTTATGTAAACCTCTGGCTCTCAGGACCAGACGCTTAGTCAAAGACAAGTGATTTGGATCCTGATTATGAATAACTGATTGGGTTTGGAATCTGCTTGCTCTCCGTGAATGACACACTGGCCTCAATGACACAAGCCCTCCTCAAAATTGCATATGCTTCCAGCCTGTCCTGTTTTTTCAGAGATAATTTAAGAGATCCTCCTACAACTGGGGATCATAATTACACTGGTCACTTTTTCTGGGAAGCACCACTGTGAAAACGAATCCGTACAGGGGTTTTCCCTGCGCGGCTCACGGCTCTTTACTACAGCGGCTACGCTGACATCAGAGGTCATTTGTTTTGTTCTCAGACTTAGAAAACGGTTTAATCTAGATATCTGTGGTGGGATAACCTGTAAGTAAAGCTCACAATACTATTCTGAACGTGTTGGATACTTTTCATTTTGCCTCTAAAACGAGTCTTGAAGCCCAATGTACAAAAAGTAGTTTCTATTCAGAATAAAGATGTTCCATATAGTTCAGTAAGGTGGCTCACCAGCGAGTTTCGCAATGAAACACTGGGTTTTCACAACTTTACCACGAAGAACATTTCGAAATTACCCTATTATATCAGAGAGGATACAGTATGTGTTTCCTTGGTGTCTTTTTTTTTCTTTCGGTATGGTTATGTCACATAGAGAGTCAGATTCACGGTACTGTTCACATCAAGAATCATTTTTTTCAGTTTTTATGCACATATATTATATTATTTGCCATTTTCATTATATAGGCTACACTTTTTTAAAAATTGTGGGGTCAGTTTGATTATTTATTTATTTATTTGTTTGTTTCATGAAAGAAATGTATGCTCTTATTCAGAAAGGGTGCATTAAATTAATCCAAAGTGACAGTAAAGACAAGTGCTGTTCTTTGGTCTTTATTCACCAAAGAAAACATTTTATTATGTTTTCCATAAAATAAAAGTTCAATTAAGCAATGTTTTCAACATTGATAATACAAAATGATAACTTGAGCAGCAAATCAGGATTAGAATAATTTATAAAGGATCATGTGACACCGAAGACTGAAGTAATGATGCTGACAATTCAGCTTTGCATCATACTATTTTAAAAACTAAAAATATATTTTAAAATATATTACCATAAAGCTATTTTAATTGGTAATATTTTGCAATATTATATATATATATTATGCATTTTTATTCAGTGTAGCATTTGTGGGGGTCAATTGGATTTTTTAAAAATCATATTACAACGTATTTCAGCAAATATATTGGTGTGTTTATAGTAAATCTGTGTGTGTTTATAGTTGCAACCTTATAGAGCTTGTTGTACTTGTTGCAATTCATGTCTTAATACATTCATAAGGCCTACAGTGATCGGCAGTTGATTATTATGGAATCATTTCTAAATCAGTACTTAAGTCTTTTACATAAAGACTTAAGTAGTGCTACATAAAGTCTTTGACTCCTCAAATAGCACTGCTCTAATTCATCTCACTGTAAAAAAATAAAATAAAAAAATTCATGATTTGTAATCGCAGCATTTTTTCTTTTGTCAAATCAACTTAGATAATTTATGTTGTTCAGATAACATAA
>JAOTRC010000009.1:19230815-19243129 GCA_027497675.1 Cyprinella lutrensis | reverse complement strand
ACAAACTTTTATTTTGGATGTGATTAATCACGATTGTTTGATAGCCCTACAAATAATATAACAGTTATAAATGTTTTAAACAACAGTAAATATCACATGATCACACTATTTATCACATGACCAACATATTGCATATTTGATTATTTAATTTAGCTTATTATTCTGGAAATATTTTTATTTATTTGAATATGCATTTATACACAATACGTGTTTAGTTCTATTTGGTTTATTTCAGTTTATTTTGTCTTATTTAATTCAGTTTGGCTATTTAGTTTATTTTAGTTTTATTTATTTGGGAAATATGATGAATGAATTCCAAGAACTTGCATTTGTATCTCTTGACTCATTTTGATCATAATTCCTAGAGTTTATACAAAAAAATTCTGGGTTGTTTTAACCCAATTTTGGGTCAAATATGGACAAACTCAAACATTGGGTTAAAAAATGTTAACCCAATGACATTATCTTCCCCAAATTTGGGTTAAAACAACCCAGCATTTTTTTTGGAGTGATGTAATATTTAATTTTAGAGAAGTGCTGCACATCATACAGTGAACACTGCATGTATTCTCATGGCCAACGCTGACGTTTCTGCACGTTTGTTGCAACTCGCACGTTGACCTCACACATAGCTGAGAAATGCCTGATAAATAGTTTCTGCGGCTTCTCCCCGCTTCATCACGGCCCCGTGACTATAATGACTCAAAATCACAGGGAGCAGGTGAGCAAGACCGGGCGGCTTCATCTGGCAGCCGTTCCCGTGTGATCCCTCAGCAGGAGGAGGAGCGCTCAGTCCCTCGCAGGTACGGACACCTCCCAGACAGATGAGCCTGGTGACAGCGGGACGCAACAACCTGCAATTCTGCTGTCTGGCATGATCCGTCAATGTCCCCGCGCTCACGCAAACACAACTCCCCTGTACAAGTACGCAGAGATTGTTTTCTAAAAGTAGGCCTACAGGAATTATCCGTAATGAGCACGTTCACTCACACCTGTGATGGCAGGCACAAATGAAAACAAACAGTTTCCTTCATTCGCACTCGCTGATGGCATGCACTGAGAATAGATTCAAGAAATGGAAGGGTTGCATTTGCAACAAAGGGCCTTGTTTTTAGATTCGTCTTCAGGCCTTATCTGGTTCGTGCGATTTTGCCTCTTGATAAAACGAATCTGTTTGTTTTATCTATTTCCCGAGGGGTTCTTTAACTGCAGACAATGACAGGCTGTCTTGTGCTCGTTGCGGTCCAGACGCCGACTGGCCACAAGGTGGCACTCACCCTCAGCAAGCAAGCAACTACCAAGTTCACAAGACACCCCCCCCCACACTCCTCACTGCTGTGAGTATGCTGATGTATCATGGTGCAATGAAAAGGAGGAAATGAGAGGGGGGACATAAATGTGTTTGGTGCATGCAAGGACTAATGGAGTCTACCTTTGCCAGTACATTAGGAACAAAACAAGAGAGGTGAGAGGGGGAACGCCACCCGTCCGAGACAGAGCGGTCGTGCCCTAATGGAGAAGGGAAATAGAAGTTGGTGTCGGTGAAATGCCAGGCCTCTGGGTGTGTTGTTGATACATTTGTTTCCTGTTAGTCCACTTATTTATGGTCAATGGTTTCTTCATTGTCACATAGTGATTCATTACGTGCGAGAATGAGGTCAGGAGAAAGGTTGTGGCAATTAGTTACATTTAAGGGGCATTTTATGCCCTCAAACTGATGTGGTCACGTTCCGCTTCGGCTTTGAAAATGTGACACTTTTTTTAGGGCTTACAATAAAGATGATGGCCTGTTCAGGGCTAGTCTGAGGGGTTTCTGGACAGTGATGTGTTCTCAATATGTGTTTTTTGTTCTATACCAAACATTTTAAATATGTAGATCTTATGTAACCTCACCACCAGTTATCGTCTTGGAAATAAAAAAAGGTAATTCTCATTTTAGTCCAATTTTTTAGTCTTCATTTCTGATCAAATGATTTAAAAAAGAATGTTATCCATCCATTCATCCCTGTATCCATCCATCCATCCATCCATCCCTGTATGCATCCATCCATCCATCCCTGTATGTATCCATACATCCATCCCCTTATGCATCCATCCATCCATACATCCATTCATCCATCCATCCCTGTATGCATCCATCCATGCATCCATCCATCCATCCCTGTATGCATCCATCCATCCATCCCCTTATGCATGCATGCATGCATCCATCCATCCATCCCCGTATGCATCCATTCAGCTATCCATCCAAACATGCATCCATCCATTTATCCATTTATCCATTTATCCATCCATCCATCCATCCATCCATCCATCTATCCCTCCCCATATGGATGCATCCATCCATCCATCCATCCATCCATCCATCCCTCCTCATATGGATGCATCCATCCATCCATCCATCCATCCATCCATCCATCCATCCCCATATCCATCCATCCATCCATCCATCCCTCTCCGTATGCATCCATCCATCCATCCCTGTATCCATCCATCCATCTATCATCCATCCCCATATGCATCCCTGCATCCATCCATCCATCCATCCATCCATCCATCCGAAATTTCTGTATGCATCCATCCATCCCCGTATGCATCATCCATCCATCCATCCGAAATTTCTGTATCCATCCATCCATTCATACCCGTATGAATCCACCCATCCATCCGAAATTTTTGTATGCATCCATCTATCCATCCATCCGAAATTTTTGTATCCATCCGTCCATCTGAAATTTCTATATGCATGGAATACCAGATGACCTACTACATTTGCCTTGACATGACCTTCTATTTCCAGTGTGATGAATGAACTGCAATTAACATCAATATTTAACATCTTTTTCTTGACTCATTTGTTCGTAATGTCAGTAGTTTTTGCACAAGACTGGAATAAAAGGGCAAATTATATTTTGGGATTGAATGCTCCTCACTGCATCACAAATGAAATGTAATAGTTTTGTTGCAAATTCTGCTGATTTAAATGGTGCCGAGATAACGTTATTTACAGATCTGCCAGATTGACAGATAGTCTTGGAAATCTCTTTAAGAATGGGTTGAAAGTTACTAACCGATCAGTGATTTTTGTTTTTCTTTTCTTTTCACCATATGCCATCGTTTTCCAGCAATAGTGTGTTTATGAATGTAGCTGTCAGAGCAGCATAATTTGCTGCGAATTAAATGTGTTTAATAATATAAATACTCATAAATTTAGATATTGTAAAATAATAAAATTGGGCTGTGTCCATTCCATATATCTAAATATCTACTGGTCCAACCAGTCCTGCAGAAAGAAAATCCTTTCTGTTGACCCCTCGCTTTCAAAACTGGCTGTTTATGTCTTTGCAAAAGGGTTTTCTCACTTCTGCCTGCATTACTGATTGATAATTTCAATGCGAATTAAAATGATGATCATTGCATGTGTTTTGCAAGTGCCAGCAATCCAGCCATGTGCTTTCTCCCCCTGTTCTGCATTTCATAGGCCAAAAGTATGTGAGCTGATTTATGATTTCCTTATGTGCTGAATGCACATGTGGACACACCTTTTCTTCCGTATACCGGCGCACGGATAGGAAAGGACTAGTCATGTAATTACGCATCCATTTGCATACGACATGTAAATCACATACTAGGCCTAAGGAGATTTGCGACCTTTCGTATTCCCCTGCGCCTGGTAAAAACACACATTCATGAGTGAATCTGTGCGTAGAAACGCGCAAGTGCGAGTGTGTGTGCATTAGTGCACAGCCAGGAGTGCGGTTTGTTGTTTCCGTGTCTCTCTGCTGTGGCTTGCGGGGCTGATCGATGCTACTTTACTGCTTCCCTCGGATTCAGTCGAGTTCAACGGGAGGGGAAGGTGATTCATCAGCGGGGAAAGAGAAGGTGGAAGAGAGAGGAAGAGCTAGAGTGAGGGAATTAGAAATGGAGACTGAGAGTATGTTGGAGAGAGAGCCACAAACACATTAAGTATGAGGGGGAGGCAAGAGATGCGATACACAGATTCAGCGCAGGGGGAAGTGAAGCGTTATATCACAG
Organism: Cyprinella lutrensis; assembly: GCA_027497675.1. Taxonomy (NCBI): domain Eukaryota; kingdom Metazoa; phylum Chordata; class Actinopteri; order Cypriniformes; family Leuciscidae; genus Cyprinella; species Cyprinella lutrensis. Next base: position 19,239,094 of record JAOTRC010000009.1, on the reverse strand, counting down.
TGATAAAGAGATGAAGAGGCGCTGAAAACTGAGGTAGTGGCAGGGCAACCCAAGTATGACCCAAACTATTCCCACATGCCATGCATACCGAAGATTGCAGGATGTTTCCCATCTCTGCTATGCCGCATGAATCATGGGTAAGAGTCGAGGGAGTGGAGAGAACACACCTGTTTTAACTTGGTGCCATCCATCAAATAGCCCCTACCCGCTGCCCGCCAGACGAGACTGCTGTCCTTCAGGTCCTCTCCTGGTCTGTGCGTCTGCTTTGCAACAGGTGTTGACACAAACACGACCTGTGTGTGAAAACACCAGCCTAGATGGCTGAGCTGAGGTCAGTTCAGAGTTGAGGAGTTTGCTCACTTCAGGCTCATGAGTGTGAATTGGACTTGAGTTGGCCAAACCCCACAGGAAGCTGAATTGTAATAACATCTGTCTCTCTGTCTTTCAATTATCTATATCATCTGTCTGTCATCTGACTGACTGTCGTCTGTCTGTCATATATCAGTCTGTCTGTCTGTCTGTCTGTCATTTATCTATATCATCTATCTGTCATCTGGCTGTCTGTCGTCTGTGTGTTGTCTGTCTGTCATGTATCGGTCTGTCTATCTGTCTGTCATTTATCTATATCATCTGTCTATCTGTCTGTCTATCTATTATCTGTCTATCATCTTTCTGTCTGTCTGTATGTTATCTATCTGTATGTTATCTATCTGTCTGTCGGACATCTATCTGTATGTCCGTCTTCTGTCTGTCTGTCTGTCTGTCTGTCATTTATCGGTCTTTCTGTCTGTCATATATCTATCTGTCTGTCTGTCAACTATCGATATGTCTGTCATCTATCTATCTGTTTCTCTGTCTGTCTGACATCTATCGGTCTGTCTGTCTGACATCGATTTGTCTCTGTCTATCTGTATATCTGTCATCTATCTGTCTCTGTCATATATCTGTCTGTCTGACATCTATCTATCTGTCCATCTGTCTTGTCTGTCTGTCATCTATCTGTCTTTTATCTCTATCTATCTGTCTGTCTGTCTGTCTGTCTGTCTGTCTGTTTATCTGTCTGTCTGTCAACTGTCTTTCTGGCCTATAAAGCTTTAAACTTAAACTGCCTTGTCAAATTTGCAGCCTGTTAGTTTCACAAATCCACAATTCAAAAGCAATTCAAATCTATGAGCTGATTAGGAGCTTAAAGGGACATTTTCAGTTCATTCATGAATGGGGCACAACCCTGATAGATGGCTCATGTCTTCCAGTTTTTCTCAATCACTTTGGCACAGTCTTAACGTTCTCTAAAGTGTAAGCACAACTGTGACGACTGTTTGCTGGAACATCAGAGCTCTATGGCATGTCTGCTAACGTAACTCACCCAAACCATTTAATTCATGATTTACAGCCTAGTATTGTGTCAATGAATTGGCCAATGCCACCAAAATAAGAATTAGTGGGTGAGCCACACTTGTCAAAATGATTTGTTTTTTCACCATGGAAATTTTTGTCCCTACTTTTTTGTTGACTAACTGCTTTCCATACTGTCAGTTTTGTCTGTGTAAATACAGATTCAGAGAGTGGGTAAACATTGGCTGTAAAAAAGTCAACACTGTAGTACACAAAAAGAAAGCAAACAATTGTATTTACACAGTACACTGTGATGTTCCTCCATGTTCAAAATGGTAGTGACTGTCAGCAACACACACACACACACTAAATGTGTGTATGTATAACCGTGAAAGGTTTTGATTTTCTTCAAATGCTGACTACTGTATAAATACACACGATGAACAAATGTTTAGAAGTTGTGAAGAGATTGACAATTTCCCTGAGATTTAACTCGTTAGTTTTGATCAACAATCCATGTGCATTTAGCCATTGTGCAAAATGTAGACAATGGCATACTCTTTTTCACACGTGCCAAAGCATGCAATGCAATTTGCTTAAATCAATACGAAATTCAAATCTGATGTGAACAGGAAACTAATTGTTCAGAGATCTGTACATATTGTCTCATTTGAGATTTGAGCCAAAGTGTTTGAAAAAACCGTGATATGACAGCATGTCTTGACATATCAAAAACAATAGAGTTATTGGTTGTGATTGTTGGCCCAGAGATCCTTGCTTTGAATGCGTTCATTGTCTATTATATTTTAGAACTTAGAATGCTTTAGTTAAGTCAGGCCGCCGATGATGTCACCACATCGCACAGATGTTGCCATAACAACAGTCTCACAGCAGGTCTGCATTGTAATTTAACCCTGGTTTATTGGCTATAGGAATAATGCAAAGAGACGAGGTCTAGACATGTTAGACGCGTTGTGCTAATAATCTTAGCTGAAATCCCTCCGATTATCTTTCTCTTTCACTTCCTCTCTTGCTTTCTCTCTCTCTTGCCCCCGCCTTTCCTTCCTTCCCAGCTCTCTCTCTCTCTCTTTTGATGGATGGACCGCTCTTGTACTTCCAATCTGCTATCTCGGCTGATGCGGTTAGGGCCTGTGACGCTGCTGCTGCAGGCAGGAGAGAGAGAGAGAGAGAGAGAGAGAGAGGGAGGGGTAGCCGAGCAGGACGAGGACGGGGTGATGTGGAGGACACGACATCTGGAAAACAAGCAAATGAAAACGAATGCTCGGGCACCACGCTACAGCAGACGGCACGTGCCACAGAAACAAACAATCTCGGCTCGCTTAGCATCAGCCACTGCGTTAAAGACAGCAGGCTACGTCTGTGCAAGCCTTTAGTTTTGTGTTTCAAAAAAGGTCTTGTTTTGATGAGGATGAAACTGAGGGCATTGAAATCAAGATCACTCTCTCTCTCTCTCTCTCTCAGGTTGTCAGTGTTCAAGGTGAAGTGCAAGGAAATGTCCAGCAGAGGGAGCTGTGTGCCTCAGTCAGGCGCTCAAGGGCTGTCCTGTACCTGAATGCTAATGAGCTCGGGATAATTGAATAATCGGCAGATGCAAGTTTATAATTCAAATTAATAGATGCAATAAATGATCATATCCAGACAAGTGTGTCATTAATGCACACAATGTGGTGATTTTTCAGCTAATGATCAGTCTAGTTGTACTCTACCTTTACACTGAGGTATTGAGCTTTTTTTTGCATATGTTTTATTGTAGTTTCTTGATATAAAATAAAGGACCTTAGTTAAATGGCAGTTTGATGTAAAATGATGGTCAATAAGTTGTATTTTTGAGTTTGTTTTTTTTTACTCTGACTCTTTTAGGAAAATTGGATTTCTCACACAATATAAGAAAAATAAGGGTTGAGCTTTGTTTTACAGTCTGTGCATTTACATGTACTATATCTACCTAAGGTTAATATAAGGTAACACTGGGTTTAGGGGAAGGTTCAGGGTTAGTACTAGTTATTATATATACTTCTTAAATACTTATTTAAAATATACGTGTATACTTCTTAATTTAACATATATTCTTAATAAAAATGGTAACTTTTTAACTTTATATTGAGTTGTTGTTATCATTAATCTTGGGATGTCGCTAAAGCCAGTTTGGGGGAAAGTGTGGTGATGCCGTAAACTCCATCACAACAATGTTTACTACACTCTATGCTGGGTTGTTTGAACCCAAATTTGGGTAAAATATGGACAAACCCAAACGTTGGGTTAAAAATGTAATTTCAAATTAACCCACCTTTTAACTCTACATTTTTAATTGCATTTTAATCCAACATTTGGGTTTGTCCATATTTGCCCCAAATTTGAGTAGTTACGTAAAAAATATAAAAATAAAATAAATAAATAAATATATATACTCGCATGTGAATATTAAAATTGTAAAATTATGAACACATTAAATAGTATAAATTTTGAAAATATTTTAATTATAAAAATGTAAAAATATCAAATATTTAAAAATATTCAATTAAAAAATAAAACAATATTATTTTCAACCTAATATCATTTAAATAAAATCTGAAAATATCAAAATATTGTAGAAAATAATTAAAAAAAAATATATACATAAAATAATGGATTCATGCGTCATCAAACTTTGTGAATTGGTCTAATTGAACAGAACTACACTTCTATACATCCTTGTCAAATTTCACATTTGTGTCCAATTAAATATATGATGTCTGGTCCATTAAGACACATCTCCGAATTCAAATTTAAATGGATAATTAGCTATAAACAATCTATTTCGGTTTTGCAGTTTATGTCCTGTCATTTTATTTCACTGTTCCTTCATTTTGTGTTTCTCGTTGCCTTTGTTGCAAATCACTCGTATTCCTGGAAAGTGCAACTGTGAATAATTAACACGGTAAACTCAATTTAAATTCTGTTTCTGGACAGGTTTGTCTTGTGCATGTTGGCACATTAGTAATGAATCTGTCAATGCCAATGTTCTCAGAGGTTTCTTTGATTTTCCAGGTGAGAAGAACATGTAATGCTATATGTGGGACACTGACCTAAACTGCTTGACCTCTTGCAAGACCGGTCAAAGGTCAACTCACTTGACATCACTGGCCATATCTTACTGACGAACACGCTCCGGCCGAGTCAGACGCACATCTGTGCTTGTGAGACAAACAGTATCAAGTGCGGGCGAAAAATGACACATGGAAGTAATCTGTTCATCTCTGCTCTGGGCAAGAGGCATTTTTAATTTCACTGGAGGATAAAAAGCCAGCGGCAGAGAACTCCATCCATTTTGTATGGTGCCTTAATTTCACACAGCCCACAGAAAAATTGGCAGTCGATTTGTTTTTTGAAGATCCCTCCATTGATAGTAATTAAATTTGCTCTTGTCTCTGTTTTTTTCCTCTTTGCTCCATATCTCCTCCTCTCTTCCCCATCTGTATGCCTGTACTCCCTCTTCTCATTCTCATTGGCTGTCATCCCTCACTGTCATTCGGCCGCTCCGAGCCATCGACCTCTGCTCTCAGCCCGGTTCAGCAGCGGGTCACCAGAGGGAGGGGTGCGCGTGTTATTGGGGGGTGCCAGCTTCCTTCCCTCGCCACGGTTACAGCTGCTGCTGCCATGGCAACTGGATAACAGGGCGGACCTGCGTGCAGATACTTGCAGAGAATCACACTCTAATGGTGTGTTACCAGGCCCTGATGTGCTTTAAAACAGGTTTAGCTGCATAAGTGAAAATGACTTGGGGGAAAACCTGAAATTTTGACTTTCATGTTTTGTTTGGTGCTCAGTGCAATCTATTCAATTATCCAATGTTTTTTTTAAAGGTTTGGAACTTTACTTCACGTTTACAGAAACTGGGTTGGGCTGGTAATTGATGTTGACCAGGAACATGTCCTTTGACTTCATTATGTCATGTGATTTTTGCTTTGAATTTATGGAGATTTAAATTCTGGCCCATATCAAAGCTGATAATTATTATTTTTTCATTATGGTGATAACTGGTAAATGACTAATAGTAATATATTATTTATTTATGTGTATATATATTAAATTGATGCAATTATTAAAATATTATTTTTTAATTTTTTATTATTTTTTAAAATATTTAAATAACAAAGATATGATATGTAAATTATAAAAGTTGTACAATTATCAAAACATTAAATATTACAAATATTGAAAATTTTTAAATTATAAGACAATATTTAAAAATATAAAAATGATTTTAAGAAGATTTTTTTAAACCTGATATTTAAATAACATTCAAATTAGAATATCAACTATTTAAATGATAAAGTAACATTATCAAAACATTAAATGTTTCAAACATTGATTATTAAAATTATTAAAACATATGAAAATATTACAAATATGAAATTAATTATTAAAAATAAAACGATAATATTTTCTCTTAATTTTAAAAAATGGCATATTAAAATAATACAATTATTAAATATTGAAATAAAAAGTACCAATCGAAACATGAACAATTACAAATATTAAAGTGATATAAATGTTAAAAATCAAAATATTAAAATATATGCAAAATTTAATGATATTACATTAATTAATTTTTTTAAATATTATCAAAAAATAATAAATATTAAAATGTAAACATATTAAAGTATTAAAAAACAAAATTGGACACGACAGCATTAAAATGTACAGTATTAAAAATGCATATTAATTTGCTTAAGATTATATTTAACACTGTCTATTATTTGTCATTAATTAATAATTTGGGTAAGGTAATCAAAATGTATAAATAAGGCAAATAAACATTAAATATCCAATATGGACTGTTGCAGTACCTATATGTTTTGCATCCCCATTTAAATCAGTTGTCAAAAGGGATTTGTTAGAAATAGAAACTGGCTTTCCTCTGCTGAGATTTGGCTCCACACACATTGTTTTCCTCCTTCTGTTATCATTTCAGGGAGTCTTTTTGTCACCCATGTCTTGCACATTGTGGCTAGTGATCTCTGTAAAGCTACTTTGGAACGACATGAGATGTGAGAAGTGCTACCAAAGTAGAATTTGATACAAGCATCATGCTTGTCGCATGTGCCAAACGTTGTAATAAAGAGCAGCGCTGCATGTGCGTAACAGACAGCACTCGAATGCTTTAGCTCATCACGCCTGCAGTCAGCTCCACTTGAAAATCTACAGTACACGCCAGAGGAATGTTTAATAAATCAAAAACTGATTAACGACATGATGTTGGCATCTTGGTGCAGATGATAAAGAGTCACCTGCGAATTGTGAGGTCAAACGAAGGAGAGAAAGTGAGTGAGGATGAGAATAGAAGAAATAGCCACAAGCGTAGTTCCAGATCTCTCCAGGTGTTTCGGCACTGAACGGACTTGCTTCGCTCAGAGCCCCGGGCCACGAGGTTCAGACCAGGTGGAGCTACTACAAAAGAGACTATTAATTATGCCTTCACCTCTCCTTCTTTTCCTCTCTTTCCCTTTTTCTTTCTCTCTTGCCAAACAAATATGATGGATGGGGTTATCAGTGTCTCACAGAAGCATGAACGGTTGTCAGGTGTGCTTTGATGTCCGACAGCTTGAATCTCCTGCCTTGTGCTTTGATGATGTGCTCGAAATCCAGATGAATTGACATACTGTAGTTCACACTCCATACAACACGGCGGGCCATTAAACACACTCCACATAAGATTTAATACACTCGTCTTTGCTTTGATGGCGAGCTCTACTTGGCACTTTTAAACGCAGTTCCCCACAGAGCAATGGCAAAAGCTATTGCCCTTATCACAAAAAATAACTTTGTCTATTTCACTTCACTTCGTAATGCAACCTAAAAGCGTTTTTTACATGTGCCACCTGTCTTTACTACTTTTTAGAAGTTTATTGCTCTCTTGGAGGTCTTGGGATTGTGTGTTGTGCTTTTTGCAGCAACTTGTGAGAGGATTTAGTTTTTGTGCTGTACCATTGCCATCCAATAGGTGGCGCTCCATACATAAAACACACTGGCTTTGGTCCATTGAATGCAAAAGGACAGGTTCCACTTGCTCTTTGGTTCAGGGTGGCTGTCAAGGTAAAATTTGAATATGTATTTTAAGGGTTGCGTGCGGGTTTCAGAATTGAATCTGAATTGAGGTGGCAAACAGGATACAGAAGTGAAATTTGAGATTTAATGTGAGGATTTAATGTGATTTAATGAATTGGAAAGAAATTGAAATTCATAAAACTGTAATTTTTAACTACAAATGCAAAGTTGGACAAGACTAACTATAAATGTTGCCTTGTTAAAGCAGTGTTGGATTGTCTTTGAAATTTTGCAGAAATGTTTTAAATTTGAAGGTTTATGGGCCTCACAGGATGCAGAAGTGGAATTCAAATTTAAATGTAAGCAAGTACTATTAAAATGAACAGTAATTCAAAAGTAGTTCACATAAGTCTAATTTTGAACTAGAAATTTTGAAAAAAAATAGCAACCTAAACAAAAAGTTGCTTTAAGTTTAATGTTTCGAAAAGTTAAAAACGTCTTTTAGTTTAAAGGTTTATTTTCCAGATGGATGGATAGATAGATGGGTAGAATGATAGACAAAAAGAAAGAACAAAGACAGACAGAACGATATAAGATAGATGGAAGGAAAGAAAAGAAAAAAAGGAACAATAGATTAAGATAAAGACAAAAAGAACGATAGACAGACTGAAAAATAGACTGTAAGATATCTAAATATGGAGAGATGGGTGAAAGAATGATTGATGGACAGACTAAGATAGACAGAAAGAATGATAGATAGACAAAGAACTAACAATGGATGGATGGATGGACAGAAAAAATAATGAATAGATAGATGGATGGATAGACAGAAAGAAAGAAAGGATGGATGGATGGATGGATGGATGATGGATGGATGGATAGAATGAAGGATGGAT
>JAOTRC010000009.1:19195488-19209203 GCA_027497675.1 Cyprinella lutrensis | reverse complement strand
GCATGAATGTGGTGCCAGTCAACATAACATTTTGTTATACCTATATAATAATAAAAATAAAAATTAATACTTCCTTTTATTTACTTAGCTTATATTTATTAGGTGATTAACACGTTTGTTAGTTTAAAATATAAGCTTACTTTAGATAAATAATATCAGTATTTTACTTACTTTTATTAACTTTTTAACACAGTTACTTGTAAAGTTAAAACAAAAATGTCTTTTTTCAGTGTGTGTGGCTGACACTATAAAAACACTAAAGATTTTTCTATCTGTATTTTTGAGTCATTGCTGCTCACTCAAACTCAACTGATATTAGGCCTCTAATACATAAAATAATGTATGGCTTTGCTGGTCATCATCCTAAGAGCATCGCTATAAGCGAGATAATATCGTTTCCTCTCAATTACTGAGTAAAATGCAACAGTGCAGTGAGGATTAGACTTGATTCTATCACGTTATCTATTTGTGCGCCCACATGCCATAACGTGGGCATTAAGCCCTGCACGCGGGTGTAACTGAGCTAAAGCGCACATCAGCATGTGAAGGTGAAATCTAATGAGCTATACTAGACAAAAAACGTTCTTCCTGAACGCTGTACATATTCATGCGTCAAACGTTTCGAGAAGGAATCTACAGTATCGTAAACAAGCCTATGCTTTTATCTCTCCTAAACCTGGGAACATTAAGTCCGCATTCACGCTTAAAAGCGCACAAAAATAATAGTCATACATCTAGTTAAAATATGATGATTTTTTTTAAATGAAAAAGTTATACTTGGTGGGTTTAGAATTTCCATTATTCATAAAAAGCTGATAATCTAATCTTCTTTGTTTTAATATGAACTTTTTTCTATCTTCAAAAAACTTGATGGATCAAATCATATAAAGAAAACAAAGATGAATAAACAATATTTGTTATTGTTATTATATTCAATTGAAACGTTACGTTATTCTATACACCCATTCTATAATTTTGCACGGCTTTAATTAACTAAGAGCCTACAATAAACATTTTAAACTTGAAAGACGCCGCAACACATATTAATAATGCAGCCTTTTTCTCTGTGAATCACTGACCGGGTCACTGCTGTCTCGAGGCAGAACAGAGGTCAAGAGGTGAAAGGTGAACTCTGGAGTAACTGCATATATTAGCAGGCTCAGGCATGCGAGTCGTGCTTTATGCATATAGGGTTCCTAACATGGCGAGATTACATGTTATCAATAGACCGAAGACAATATATATATATATATATTTAGAACAAGCCGTCTCGAGGAACGCTCAATTCCTTTTAATTGCCGATATATTGTTTGATTAACGTATCTCGATTTTAATGCTGCTAGATAAATGTAAGGGCATTTAATATTATATGGAAGACTCATTTCCACTTTTCAGATCATTTATCTCTTCCCAGACTGTAGGCTAGTTCTTTTGTTAGAGAATTCGCTTTTATATAGAGGGGATGATATGCAAAATCCATCAAATGAAAATGATCTTTGATGATTGTTATGCAAAACAAAAATGGAATTCATGCAGGGGTGAAAAATCATTTTGAAGGAAATAATCTGACTTTTCTTTTCTGTGCATTAGGCTATCTTAAGTTAGTAGGCTACGCTGAAAACAATAAATGAGTGAATAAAATATGGCTTGCATTTAAATGCTGCAATTATTCAACCCATCGCGAAAAATCAATTATAATTCAATCATCTTAAATCCACCCAACATCGATAAATCGATCGTTTTGAAATGACGATAATCCCCTCTCTCATTCCAGATCAAATATTGTGTCCATCCACGAATATTATAGTGACAAAAGGGGAGAAACTGCAGGGCAAATAACTCCATGTTTATCTACCATTTTAAAATGATAAATTAGGCTATATCTGAAAGATAGCATATGAATAAAAACACTTTGAGGATATGCATTCGAAATGTAAACGGTGCCAAAAAAACAAATAAATCCTAAGTCTCACTTTATTCGTCACCGTTCTTCAGCTGCTTTGATGCTATATCAAAATGAGGAGTTGGTATCAGAAGGTTCAACCCGTGGCACTCGATTTAACCTCTTCCAGCAATAAATTGGTGAAAATGCACGGCTAAGTGGAGGCACTTTGTACGTTGACAGGTTTTCGCCATTATTTAGAAAGACGAGTATCACCGATCATCGTGCGGCGCTCTTTATTTGCAGATAAAAGCACAAGCAGCATGAATATGACAGACACAGTATGTCTGAGAAACAGCAGCAAACCTGTTGAGTGTTTCTGAATGTGTGCAGCCTGCGCGAGACTCAGATGTGCACGTTATGTAGCTATTCCATAAATAATTACATTTTTAACTACGGTAAATAAATTACATCAAATAGTAGTTCAAAAATAATTAGGCCTACCTTCAGACATTGTTATGGATATATGCCTTTTAACCAATCAACACTGTTTTTGTTTAAGAGCATGCGAATAACCAGATCAGATGAGCAATGTCAGAAATAATAGCCTAATCGCTCTCTCTTTTTTTTAATTTTTTTTTTAGAGGTAATAATTGACCCATGGGCATTTTTTAATCATATAGGCCTATAAAATACAGTAGGCATATACACTATACATTTCAGTAAACTATTTTAAACACACACTTAGGCATATAATAAAACGCTATAGGCCTAAATAGCCTATGTTATATATAGCCTATATAAAAACGAGTCCATTTCTTTCTTGCATTTCACTTTTATTTTATTTTAAATAAATATCAATTTTGTCACTTTTCTTGACAATTTTACCCTGATTAATTTATGACCCTGATTAGATAAATTGTAACGATTCATTTTCTTTTCTTTAATAACAGAAGCAAATTCATAATGACAAAACATAGGCTACGATATTAAAAGGAAGACTAATAGGCCAAGTGCGTTTTTATTTCTCCGCTTGACTCAACAGGTGAGGAATCTTTATTTTTTTATCATAGAGAGTTGCTGCTTTAATTTCTTAAACAATACAGTTGAATAGATAGATAAATATATATGTATAGGGCAAACTTAATTTTGGGTGTGTGAATAGCCTACATTTTGGTCAACAGAATAGCTTGCTCTCGCGCATGATATTCACGTGATTGTTAACATTTTATAGCAGCAGTGCCCAAAATCTTACCCTACTGAAATTATCTTTTGTCAGGAGATGAACAAGTGTGTGTTTTTTTCGAGTCCTCGTCACAGCCAGTAATCAGCATTAATCCAGGAACGAGGCCTCCCCGCAGCATTTTCTTGTGTTTCATGCGTCTGTTCTGAAACCAGATCTTCACTTGAGTCTCGCTCAGTTGGAGAGTGCTCGCGATCTCTATCCGTCTAGCTCGAGTCAGGTATTTGTTGAAATGAAACTCTTTTTCCAGTTCTGTGAGTTGTTTGGTGGTAAAATTAGCTCGTGGGGCTCCACTGGAGGGGTCCTCGTCAGCTTCTCGTCCGTGGTCCGTCTTGAGCTCCGGGTCCGAGTATCTCCCCAGATGTATAGCTGTTAAGGAAATGCAATGCATATTAATAATAATAAAAAAAGAGTTCTATATAAAAAAAAGATTCAAGGTTTAATGCAGTGCTTGCCACCCTTGAATTAAAAGAAAAACAACGATTTCATAATTATTTTATATTCATATTAATCTCAAATCGAATAAAATGTCACCTGCAATTGTGTTGACAAACACGGAAAACAAAACACGTGAACTTTTTTACTGTTAGTATTACTGTTAACGTTTTCTGTTAATTTATTCAGTTATACAATTGTTATCTAAAACATTATGAGATTTATTAATGATGCTTTAAATTTTAACCCGCGAACAAATGGAAACGAATTTATCTTTGCCGATTTAAAAACAGAGAACCATATCAATATAATACTATTTTATTATATCTTAGTTATGCAATATGATTTTATATTCATAACACAGCATGAACGTTATGTGAATACGTTATGAATATAAAAACAGCGCATAGGCTGTCGGGTACAATATAATAGTATTATATTCATTGTGCTCTGTTGTTATAATTTGAGATTTAAAAATTACTAAGAAAAGTTGCTGCCTTACATCAAGTATGTTTGGATGTTTAAATCAATTTTTCAACTTATTTTGATGAGTTCAAGCAACCTTGAGAATATATAGCCTATACACACACACACACACACACACATACACACATAAAACACTGCATCATATATATTACACCGATTAAAAGTGAGTTTAACAATAAAATGTGAAACAGCTTCCACATCTGCCTTTTGATTGAGACAGGAATGTGTTTTTTACTTTACATTTTCAAGTTTGATTAGCTATATGCAAAATCTCTGTAATATGACAGTGAAAAGCCTTTATTTTCTTCCATATAGACAACTTGCCAAGTAAAAAAAATGATGCAACATTTTTATTTTTCTACAGCATTAATGATATTTGCTAGGCTTCCTGCAGTGGTCACTCATTTGTGACTTTTTCAGTGAATGTAATTTTCATTGAGGAGGAGTTTTTGATTGCTTGACCTTCATCTGTATGCAAACCCTGTCTCAGTAAGCTAAATAGAGGACTGTCTGTTTGCTCCTCACAGATGACTAGGTCAGGGGTCACATGCACTGTCCATCACGGCCTGTCATAAAACTATTCCAAAGCTGTTGCTTTCCATTTTTTCAATTTTGCCCAACATTGAATGTCCTCTATATTCATTTAAAAAAACCTAGCATATAAATATGCCTTTCTCTAGTGTTCATTTTAGAATAGCATTAAATCTCCAGTTTAACTGCTAGTCAACTAACAGCTGTCTTAATGGAAATCAGACTCATGTTTTGTTGTTTGCTTGTGTTGTTTGCTTTGGGAAGCTCACAGGAAGTTGCACATTCCTTTACGGCACACACACACACACACACTGGGGTCGGATGGGAAAATCCCCAGGGGTGTTGCAGGCATTGAGCCCTCCCTCACACACTGCTACAGTTGCAAGTGTCTCTCTAACCTTTGTGCCATCTGCGCACCATGTGTATGTTTCTGTGTGTTTTTGGTCGTGTCATTGCAGTCATGGACGTACAGTCTGACCCGGCGCAGGATATACAAAGACAAAAGTCAAATAAATGCACAATGCTTTGGTTGCAAATGCAATAACAAAATACTGATATCTTCCTAAAACACTTTAACTAAAACATTGAATATTGATTTGACATTTCTTTGCATTTACCTGCATGAGAATTTTCAAATTAAAACACTTCCCAAAGAGCTTAATAAACTCCACACTCTAAAAATTTTTGGTTGTTTTAAATATGGACAAACCCAAACGTTGGGTTAAAAATGTAATAAAAAATTTAACCCAATGGCTGGGTTTTTCCATATTTGACCCAAAGTTGGGTTAAAACAATCCAGTTATTTTTGGAGTGTACATGTCAATCCCTCACCCTTTCTCGTATAGAGCACAAACAGTTGATCATACAGTTGGTCTATCTCGCTCTCGCTGTGCAACTGAAAGTAAAAAAAAGCAATTGTAGGGTCACCTCCGATATTCACAAGGGATATTCGAACAATCAGTGCGTTCACTGACAAATATGAACTAATTAAGCAATTTCCTTAGGAAATAAAAAGTGTGCATGAAAAAAACTGATGAATGAGTTACTGGATAATAGAATTGGCAGTCGCCAGAAGGCATAAAGGAATCAAACTAAACATTTGAGGAATGACTTGCAAACTTGGAAATGGCCAACCAGCCAGAGGGATGACGTGCCCCACTAAGCCTAAAAGAGAGCAGGGGAATGGGGGGTGGGGATCGATACAGATTGCCTCGGTCATCTTGGCATCCAGCCCACAGTAATTCAGGTGCTGTCAGGGTATAATTGAAGAATGACGCACTGGGACTGTGTGCACTGTACTGGGGGATCCAGTCAGACACTCTGTGTAAGCTTTTATTCACGTTGAGAATAGGAAACATTTGATGTTGCCCAGTAAGAACAATAACCCTCACAACGCATGGAATCTCTGACTTAACGGGATCGTTCACACAAAAATTCGACCATCATTTACTCAGCCGCTTGTCGTTCCAAATCCATTTGACTTGCAAAGAGGAATACTGTGAAAAATATCTCATCAGGCGAATTCAACGGGGTCCAATGTTCTTCATAATATCTTCTTTTATGGGGAAAAAAGGAAAGTCATGCAGGTGAACCACCCTTTTAATGTTTTTTCCCTTTAACAATAATCTTTTTTTTCTCTTTTTTTTCATTAGGTTGTAATGAACTTCAGTAAAGGGGCAGGCAATAAACATTCGCCCTACCATTTAACATTTGACTTTGGCTGCTGTGTTGACGTGAGTATTATCTTAAGCACTTGTTGACAGACCTCTCATATATCATCATACAATGCTTTCTCCATAAGCTTTGTGATAAAACCAAGACATTAAGCACTGAGTGTTGTAGTGACCATTTTAGTTTATACTCCTCTTCAAAGGGGGAAATTCACCCCAAAATTAATCATTTACACACCCTCATGTCATTCCAAACCTGTATGCATGTCTCCATGGAATAAAAGTCAATGGGATCCAATGTTGCTTGGAATACACCATTCTTCTAAATATCTTCTTTTGTGTTCCACACAAAAAAAGAAATGCATGCAATGACGTGAGGGAGAGTAAATGATATTTTTTGGGGTGAACTGTCCCTTTAAGCTTAAAGGGACAGTAAAGTTCAAATCTAGGTAAGAATGAGTGCAATATGTATGTATAATGTTTGCATGTTATATATGTGGGTGGACAGGCAGAAGCAAAACAAACAGACACAACAGTGCGCAAATTGTGAACGCCTGGCCTTGCCGCCATTCAAGCTTTTGGGATTTGATATAGCGGGCCTTTCTATCCTGTTTCCTGACCACAGCTATTGTTCATACGCTGGGCGATATAGCCCGAAATGACCTTTTCACTGACATATTTGCCTGTGAGTTATTTTAGATCATCAGTGTGGCCTGGCCAGACATTCTTCTCCCTGACAGTCTGGAAACCATATGAATGCTGTATTACTGATTCGTAGGAAATGACAAATCAAACGGGGCTCTTCTTGGTTTTACCATCAACCCATTACATATATCGTGATTTATTGAGGGGGACGAGCGATTCACAATTTAACGCACGGCTCTCACAACAAACATGAAATACTTTGACATAATACAGGTCAAATGTCATTGAGCGTGACATTTTATGAGCACATGTCAAGTAACTCACATTTGAACTGCATTAAACGCAGACCTATCCAATCATTACTCTGGTTAAGGATTACGCTGAGATTCTGACAGACATTTTCCGACATTCAATATAGAAAATTAATTGCAGCATATAAACATTGGTCTCTATTAAGATTTAGGGCTCTGTCGAGGAAAAGTGTTCCTCCGAAGTTTATTTGGCTCTGAATGGAGAGCTAGGGGGTGCTGGACTCCTTTAAATATAGCCTGGGCTGCTGTTTGTCAATGAGAGTGTTTTTAAAGGGATGACCATACAGAATACAATGAAATGGAAAGTGCTGTTTATAAAAATAGAGGGATTCTGCCTGGCATGTTGGTGCTGACCCTTTTAGGCACCAGAGCAGATTTTATGTATTACACTCTGCTTAATTTGTAAAGGTTTCTCCATAAAACAAGCGGCCCGATTTCTGTCCCTGATATGTGCCACATCTGCAGAGGATGTTTTATAATCTGCTTTAGGTCTACTTATAGTCTGACATGTAAATGTCAAATAATCTGAGCCGTATACACCATATACACACACACACACACATAAATATTAGTGTTGTCAAAACGACGATTAATAACAACATAAATGTTTTGTTTAGATAATGTGTGTATAGTGTATATATTTGACCCCCATATATATATATATATATGTGTGTGTGTGTGTGTGTGTGTGTGTGTGTGTGTACTATGCATGTGGATGTGGATTTATATGTTAACATATTATAATCAAATTGTTTAAGAAATGTTATAGAAAGATATAATTTAAAAATGGTATTTAAATTTGAATGAATTAATAACATTTTATTGTAGAAACATAAAAAATTATTCCAATTAAATTCACATTATAATTACAGTTCTCTTGTTATTGAAAAATCAGCAATGGGGATTTTTTAATATATTTTTAATTATACAACAATGCCTAACCTGGTCCACGGGCATTGACGTCCATGCAGTCGCTCTCGATCTCGCCCTGAGGGGGTGTGGGGGCGATGGATGGGATTCGCAGATCGGCTGCGTCCAAGTGCTGCTGCGTCCACTGCCGGTGATCTTGCTGATCATCTAAATCAAGAATCGCCTGCTCCTCAGACTAAAAAAAAAAATAGTTTAATTAATTGCATTAATTAACGCAAGAATATTCATTGTAAGAGGCTTTTTAATTCACTTCTATGTTTTAGTGCTTTCTGTTGCTCTGCTCACCCTGAAGCGTTTGGTGTCTGATGGTTCCTCCTCTCCCCATTCATTCTGGTTGTCATCCATTAATGAAATGTCTGAACAGTTCTTAAGTGGCCTGTGTTCAGAAAAAATAACCCATTAGATATGCTCAAATAACTTTTTTGGCACTTTACTACATCCCAGCAAAACGAACTTAAAGACTGCTCTAACCCCAAAAAGCCGTCACTGATTATCAGCGTCCCCTTTCTTCCTAAAGCTAGTCAATTAAATTAAACTCAACAAATGATCATAACATGTCCTCCATCATATTTTGTCCCTTCAAACTTGATATCGGAAGATGACGCAGCGAACCCACCTCAGACCAACAGAGTCTTCGCCGACTGGCTCCCTCCTCTTCTTCTTGCTGGGCTCGCTAGTCTTGAATCCCTCCGGAAACCAAAGTTGACCATGTTCACGGCGGCGTTTACGGGAAGCGACCATTCCCACGCCGATAAAGGCCAGCAGTGCCAGTCCTGCCAGAACCACGTAGACCGGATAGAGCTCTATGGTCGAGGGTCCATCGATCTTACCTGCCACAGGAAGCACGGTTGACAAGTCAGACCCACAGAAGGGACACGAATATGTTCCTCACGAATTGCTGGAGATGGACGGACAAACTAGAGCGAGGCACGCGTTCGTGTTAATCAGAATTGCTAACCGCTTCTCATCAAAAAGAAGGAGCTGGCAAATAAGAAAAGGAGGAGGATAGAAAAAAGAGAAAAGAGAGAACACCTCCTCTCCCCTTTCTCAGCCCAGGGTACCAGGAGACAACTTTACCCGTTCTTCTTTAAGGGAAAAAAAAAGGGAGGGATTAATGAACTTCAAATTACCGCGCACACTTTAAGCTGTAAAGACGAAGGATTTATTAGGATTTTCGAGATAACAAAGACTCCCAACTTCTAGCACACTCCCGATCAATTTTTCTCCTCTCTTTTTTCAAGCTCTCTCCACTAACGATTTTGAAATGATAAACTCTGCTCACCTAAACCCTTGGAGATGCATTAAGTCTGATGCATTCAACAAGGTTAAGGTTGCAGCAGCCCCCCCCATCATTTTAAATTCGTGCCATGTATGGGTGATATGCATGTGCCTTGTTGGGCCAAATGAGTTGACATGATTTGCATCAATTAGCTATTTTGGGCGCCTGGAGCCAGTGGATCTGCCCTCAGACTGCCGCATTGATTGCTTAGTCTGTCTAATGCACAAAGAACATTTGCTTCATTGTTATAAGGAAGAAACGCACCAACTTCAAAGTGATCCCTGTAATCCGCGGTAGGAGGCGGTGGGGTTAAAGGTTGGGAAGGGGGGTTGCTATTGAATACATGCAGTAAGATGTGAGGCCTAGTCTTGATTAAGGGCATTATGGGAAGACGTGAGGCACACGACAATACTCGTGCCAAACACTCACTTGTGACGGCCTCGATGACGTAAGGCATATTCAGATTGCCGCTGGAAGCCAGGGCTCCGAGGAAAGCAGCCACGTCGTTTGCATTCTGGAAGCACTCGGAGCTTTGCTGGTAGCACTGGCGGTTGTCGATCTCCAAGTATACCACCGAGCTGATGGAAATCAAAAGCAAGACTTTTATTGATTTGTATTAAGACGTATTTTTAAAGCAGTTCAGTTGTAGCATACCCACCCTTTGATCTGCATCTCATCCAGCTCTCTGCGTTTTCTCCCTCCTTCCACGACTATGTTGTAAATGCCGCTTTTTAGCGAGCTCATGACGTTGCTAGAAGCACCGTTCCAGCCATCTAGCGATCGTTTGATGTTGTGCTTCCTCAGCTCCTGCTCGTTGCCGTAATAAGGGTAGATCATTTCCTCTCCCTTGCTGTCGCGCCGGAAAACGACGTTGGTGTGGAGGACTCTGCTGAGCTCTCGCAGAAATCCGAAGGAGTTGTTTCGGAGCTGCTCGGGCATAATGTGGACCACCACAACCAGGAGTCCAGCGGCTAACTTTTCTGGGATGTTGTTGGCACAGTCCAGCCCGTCCCATTCGCACTCTGCATTATTGCAGCCCTGGTCACAGTGGCCATCTGAATAGTGGTCCTTGCAATACTGGTCGTAGAGTGGACTATGAGAGAGGAGAGCAGAGTTTAGAAATGGCAGGGAAAATAGATAAAAAGCTTCTGATTCTGCCTTTTACAGAGTTTCTAGATGGCCATTTATGGCTATTAGCTTTCCCAAGCCTTTGTGCCTTTATTTAGAGAGTATAGCTGGAGTGAGGACAAGAAGTGAAGTGGGAGAGAGAGGGGGAGTGGGATTGAGAAAAGGCCACTAAGCCATAGGCTCTGATTTTATGATAATCTTTTTTTTTACACATTTTAATAGCCATTTTAAAAAACACTGGCTAAGACTGGATTTTTAAAATAATTTAATAAAAAATTTAAGCTTAGAAAATAAAAATAATTGCATAGAAAATTCTAACTGAAAAATATTTTCATAGCTGAGCTGAGCTAGCAAAAAATCTGTTTGTTTTTTTTCCAGACCTGCTATCACAATTTTAAAACTCCCAGACAAATTCTCTTGCAGCATTATCCTTTTAGCTGGTTCAAACAAGAAACCCACTGAAACTTGTGTAAAAATGGTGTTACAAATTCTCAGATGGCACTCACTTGCACTGGCCCTCCAGTCTCTGGCAGTCAAATCCATCGTAGAGGCACCCAGCGTTGTGACACTGTTCGTCACACTTCCCGTTATTAAAATAGCGCCAGCACTGCAGCGCAGCCGAGCAGTTCTGCCACGGGTCATTGAAGTTCAGTGAGCAGTCCCCTCCATCCCAATCGCAGGCGTAATTATTACATGCGCTGTCACAGATCTTATTGGCCTTCTTGTGTTCACACTCTGCTATCTCGCAGCTCGCCGTCACTTCTGGGGCAGGTGTGATGTCTCGACCAGATCCGCCTGGGAAGCTGTAGTCCAAGATGTGGCAGAAGAGGCCATTGAAGCCAGTGGGACAGATGCAGTGGTAGTATGGGGCCTCTGAGATATACTCGCACGTGCCTCCGTTGTAGCAGGGATTGATGGTGCAGTGACCCTCGGTGGGATACTGGCACTCAGGACCAGTGAAGGCAGGGGTGCACAGACATTTGGGGCTCTTGTGACCAGAAACGCATGTACCGCCATTTTTGCAGTGGAGGCTCCCACAAGCATGTGCGTCATACTCGCAGGTTGAGCCTGTAAAACCCTAAACGAGACATGCACAAGTTTTATGTTAGGTTACCATTTAAACGTTTGGGCTCTGTACAATTTTTTAAGAAGTTTGTTTAATCAAATACAGTAAAACGGTAATATTGTGAAATATTACTACAATTTAAAATAAATATAATACAAACAACTGTTTTCTACTTTTAAAGGGATACTCCACTTTTTTGGAAATAGGCTCATTTTACAACTCCCTCAGAGTAAAACAGTCGAGTTTTACCGTTTTCAAATCCATTCAGCCGATTTTCTGATATTTAGAATATTATCGGTAACCAGACAGTTTCTGGTCTCATTGACATCCATAGAAGAAAAAAAAATATATACTATGGAAGTCAATGAGACCAGAAACTGTCTGGTTACTGATAATCTTCTAAATATCACAAAATCAGCTGAATGGATTCGAAAACAGTAAAACTCGACTGTTTAACTCTGAGGGAGTTGTAAAATGAGCCTATTTCCAAAAAAAGTAGGCTCATTTATCTTGTAATTTATCTTTTTGAGGGCAAAGTTGAATTTCCAGCATCTTTAGTGCGACGTCAATTCTTCAGGAATCATTCTAATATGCTGATTTGGTGCTCAAGGAACATTTATTATTATTATCAAATGTTGAAAACTGTTGTGCTGCTTAATATTTTTGCGGAAACTATGTACTACAATACAAAAATTGAATTAACATGAAGTTTAAAAGGCATTCTTTTTTATAGTAAAGACTTACATTGTTCCCTTTTTGTCAATTTAATGCATCCTTGCTCCATAAAAGTATTAATTTCTTTAAATAAATAAATAAAAAAAATCACTGGCCCTTTTGAACGATAGTGTATGATTGTAGATAATGAAATTAACTTTAGAAAATTAAACTGGCCTTGTGTCTAAAATGGAAAAAGTAAAAAGAAAGTTAACTATTACATTTAATTAATTATATAACACCACATTTGTGTAAATGATGTGGATAGGATCTGCACAATTAGTTCATATCCAATGTAACGGATATGAAATAATAAGGCAGACGAGTTGAGAATAGGATTGAAGTGATGCAAATCAGGTTCAAAGGACCATTAGCTAAATGTATCAGAGAATGTGACCAACCGGTGGACATTTGCAGATGAAGCCATAAGGAGTGTTGCTAGCCACAGCGCAGGTCCCTCCATTACGACAAGGTTTTCCCTTACAGCCATCAAACACTTTCTCACAGCGCTGACCTGTAGGGATACACAAACAGGGTTATTATACATTTTTCCACCAGGATCTCTCTAAATCAAAAAAGAAATGGTTCACAGTAGCCTGTGCTGTACCTGTGTATCCTGTGCGACACTCGCAGCGGTAGTTGTTTGTGAGCTGGATGCAGCTGTGTGTGCCACTGGGGTCACAAGGGTTGGACAAGCATTCGTTGACGTCACCCTCACAGCGTTCCCCCACGTATCCAGCCAGGCAGATGCAATGGTACCCGCCCACACGGTCCACACAGCGGCCCTGGTTAAAGCATTTGGGCTCGTGGGTGATGGGGTCGGTGAAGGGTGTGCAGTCGTCAATGTTGATCTCGCAGTGCACACCTGAGAGAGGAGCGGAGGGCAAAGGTGTAATACTAGCTGCTCTAACACACTCTAGCAGAGATGTAAATATAGGCTCTGTTGCGCCTTGCTGTATACTGCCTATGTATCTGCTATCCTCTAAGGCAAACAGTCATTACTGACTGATTTGGAATACAAAGGCAGAGTGCAACAAAACAACTTTTTCTCTATAGGGACATGGAGATTATTATTATCTATATTTAATCAACATCTTTAAAACTACAGGTCTATATTTATTCATCGTTTGTATTCTGATTTTCATTCGCAATGCTTCATGGGGTTGTACTTTTGTGTTGTTGTCTGATTTTCAAATACTTGTTTTCCTTCAAATCCAAGTTGGTTATAATGTGATTCACCATAAAGTTATGTGTTAGAATTGATGTTAGCATGTTGCTAAGCAAACAATGTGATATTCTAAGCCTAAAAATAAAACCGTAAACGGAAAAAAAAAAAATTAAACTGATTTTAGAAAATTCAAAATTAATTATAGGTTTATAATCTGATGGAAAATT
>JAOTRC010000009.1:19156431-19178635 GCA_027497675.1 Cyprinella lutrensis | reverse complement strand
CCCACATATATTATGTAAACACAAACTTTTATTTTGGATGCGATTAATCGTGATTAATCGTTTGACAGCCCTAGTTTTAACATAACCAATAGCTGACCTGAATCAAGTTAAATTTACCTTATGGATTTTAGCGGCACAGTGATTTTAGAACATACCATTTTTAGCCTTTTCAATGCCTTTTCCAAACGATTAAATAAATAAAAAATCTTTTATGTGGGCACACACAGACATCAAGAATTTCCATATAAATCTCAGCAACGGTGACAAACAGATCAAATATGAACATAAGCTCATTATTTATTCATGCAGCAATGCATAATGGGAGCTATGAATGAGTTTTGATAGGTGGCACCCAGTATTTGTGGCAACCATCACCATCAGGTCACCTTTTTTGTTTGTTCAGCTGGCTGTATTAACTGATGTACTGCAGCCAAACAAAAGCTAAAGTTGATGAATTAAGGGTCAAGAGCCAAACTAAAGCAAACACTGATCACCATAATGGTGACTTAAAATTGCTGGATTTCCCCTTCAGTGATTCTGTTTGTTAACATCAGGTGTCTTTAATAATGCTCAATCGTCACTCAATTATTCACTTAATTATCTCATTAACTTTAACACTGTTTCAGTGTTCATTTATGTAATTCACACTTTTCAGTGTTAATTTAACACTGGAGATTTTACTGTGTAGCCGAGACTCTTCTTTATGTGTACAGATGTGACGTGATGAAATATAGCTTGTACTAGCTGAAACTCCTTCTTTATGTGTACAGATGAGTGTGTACAGATATAATGACATAAATACATGCATACATGCTTGAAACTCCCACAGAAATACAGTACTAGTGGAATTAAAAACATTATTACAAGTATACCATTTTGAATCAAGCAGGGAGTTTTGAACACTGACTGGTTATGTATTTTCTCAAATATGTATTTTGGTTAATTTGTAAGTAAACTAGTCTGAGCACTTACTCATGGAGGGCAGCTTCTCTGGGCACACATGATCTGGCCGGTATGTAAAGTCCAGTGGGAGGAAAGGAGTGGTGGGAACTTCTGTCTCGTTGAAGTTAAACTCATACGTGTACTCTAAAAAACAATGAGAGAATCACACATTCATGCATCAGTGCATTACACACATCACACTATTATCCATGAAGCCTGGCATATCCTGATGCAGTGCTCCTCCAGTCAGGATCCACATCCCAGGATGTTTCAGACGTCTCCCTATTCAACATGCTGAGTGTCTGAGTCCATCAGGGGTTTAACAAGTGAGACGTCCAACACCTTCTGGGAGGTGGATCATGGGGACTGGGGTTGAGTCCTAAAGCTATATTCAACACATCCTTTACATAAATCTTATTAATCATTTTCATCAGTTCAATGTCGCTTAGTACTTTGTTAAACGGGTACACTGGCTTAAAAGCTGCCTTGATTTGTGAATGAAAAATATAAAGTCTCTTTTTACAAAGCATGGAATTGAAAAACATTTTCGGTAACTCTTTATAACACTGTTCCTTTATTAATGAATAACTACACAGGAACAAATGAGTAATTTGAGCACTATTAATATTCTACTACTATTAGCTAATAAGGAACTCTCTTTAACACATAGCTCCGATTAGCGCTCAGATGAATGTGAAAGTTCACTATTAGCTAATCAACAACTTTTTCATACCTCACTGAAGTCTATATACAGGTTCATAATTAACATTAATAATGCATAATTTATAATAAAAGGTTACGGGAACCCATTAGTAATAACTGAAGTGTGGAGGTGGAAAACATGATAACTAATATGGACTGAAGTCATTTTAAGCATTTGAGATTTTTGTCAGATTTTGAATAGTGATTCCTTCTGATGGATTTGGTAACACTTTACTCATCACTAGTGTGTTCCAATGATCTCCACTTTACTGATCCAAATAACTAGAAGTTCCCTTAGAAATATTTAGTAACACTTGATTCATTACCATCCAAAATCTTTCAAAAACCTCAAAAGCTTACAGTGACTTAGTAGTTCAGAAGGTTTTCACGTTAGAAACTGATCCAAATTATTAATTCATTCAGTTCATTTTGAAGGGTTTAATAACACTTGATTCATTACTAATTACCTTATATTAAACACAATGCATTATTAATATTAATTATGAGTAGTTGTAGACTTCAGTGAGGTATGAAAAATAGCTAATTAGCTAATAGGGAATTACCACATTTACTGAGTGATATTACATACTGATGTGTTAATCAGAGTTTCTTGTTAGTGAAAAGTAATTACTAGAATGTTAATAGTGCATTACTATTCTGTTCCTGTGCAATTCATTAACAAAGTAACAGTGTTATAAAGAGTTACCACTTTTTATATATATTTTTGGTGTGTCTCAGAAGGATGTCATGCTGTGTTTCTCCGGTGAGGATATGCCGTTACTGTCGCCCGCGTGTCTCGGTTCCTTTCGTACCTGTGCCGTTGACGTTGTAGGCGCTGCGCACCATCTGCTCCAGCACCTGAGCGCCCATGTTCCTCACGTTCTCCCGGATCTGGATCCCCCGGGCCTGAGCCATGAACAGGTATTCATTAACTGAGGACAGAGAGAGAGAGAGAGAGAGAGAGAGAGAGAGAGAGAGAGAGAGAGAGAGAGAGAGAGAGAGAGGGAGAGGGAGAGAGAGAGAGAGAGAGAGACTTGTCTAAATGATTAATGTTGCTAGGTTGGTAGGCAGAGGCGGAGGAAGGCATATATGTAAGGTTATGTATTAAGAATACAAAGTACAGTATTGCCTATTTCAAAAAGTATTCATAGAAGTACTTTTAAGCTAAATTAAGTTTGACTCTGTTGTTCTCAATGCTTTCTACCAGACTAACAAAGAAAAGAAAATCTGAAAAACAGCAGAATGAACACATCATTGTCATTTACATGCTGTTCAGTCACCTTTATTAACTATACAGAGGTATTTAATTAGTTTGAAGCTACCACTTTTCAGTTTCAAACACATGCTTTTAGTCCGATATGGCCAAGAGATAAGAACTAGAAATATATATACACATTTTACATTGCAGCTCTGTCATGTTCACATTAAATGAATAGGTAAAAACAAAACATATAAAGGATTCTGGCATTGACATAGCATTGTGACAGATTCATTTGTCAGTCAAAACACCACAAATACAGACCAGTACTTTCAGTATAAAACAGAAAAAAACTGTAAAGTCAAACTCATGGCCACTATCAACAACATTCTAAGTTAAAAGATTCAGCACATGCCTTGGGAAAAATAGAATATCGTTTTGGGAGTAATAAAAATATGTTGCGCACTTACAAAAGTTGAGCGGATGTTAATGACCATTCAAAGTCTTGAATGCCCTTTTTAAAATAGTATTTTCTGTGCCCAAGAGATAAACTTGTACAATTGGGCTTACATCCGTGTGCAATAAATCTTGGTGTTTTGCAGAGATATTAAAACAGCAGTTTATGCACAATGGAGACTAACTCTGATACACCATGTACAAACTGATAACATGTAATCTGGTTCAAAGCAAACTTGGTTATTGAACTTTTCCAAGTTAACTTTTCATATAAATCATCATCTAGGGGCAATAAATCTTCAATTTTCTTATATATAAATCATGCCAGAGAGTGCTACAATGGGGAAAATAGCTAATCAGCAACAGAACAGCATATTTTGTGCAGAATTTGTATTTGTATCTCACTTATTAAAGTGGTTGGCAGAGATCACTGTAATTATGCGAGTCAATCTTTAGTGCTGGATTCTGAAAGTTTTTGGATTTCCTGTAGTTTCACTAGTGGCTCTGAGCACAGTTCATCATTGATGGTCTCTCATTGTAGTCCGGAAATTTTAATGGCATTGGGGTATCCACTGCACTGCAACTAATCGCAAAGGGCTGGTTACCTGTTTCCAGGCAGGGGTAAGAGGACTTTTCCTTATGGTCTTTTTTATACTTCATGCGACGGTTTTGGAACCAGATTTTAATCTGGCGGTCAGTGAGCTTCAGCAGCGCTGCCATCTCAAGCCTCCGTGAGCGGCACAGGTAAGCGCTGAAGTGAAACTCCTTCTCCAGCTCCAGCAGCTGAGCGGAGGTGAAAGCTGCACGTGGCCGTTTACTGTTAGAACCGCTGCTCTCCCGTACTCCTGCTTCACCACTGCTGTGCCTGGAATCACCTGGAAAACATGCAGAAGTGTTCAGGTACACAAGGTTTCACAGACAACTTAAGCCTTGTCCCAAACTAAAGTGCATGTTTGAGCTGTTTTAACTGAAAGGAAATAAAATATGTCAGTGCCATTGTTTTGTCTCAAGATGCACACAAGTAATGTAAATGTAAAGGCAATTTTATAAAAGCTATGTCCTAATTGAACTAAGGCCTAATCCTGGTTTAATTTAAGACCTGTGTGTGAAACTGGACCAAGATTTATCAAAAATAGACTGGTTCTCAAGTTTAGTCAATGAAAAGAACTCTTATCCCAAATTATTAAAGGGGATAGTTCAACCAAAAATTTAAATCATCATTTCCTCACCCTCATGTTGTTCCAAACTTGCATGAATGTCTTTGTTCTGTTGAACACAGAGGAAGATATTTTGAAGAATTTCTGGGGGGGAAAAAAGTCAAAGGTGCCCCAGAACTGAAAATGATGAGAGAATTTTCATTTTTGGGTGAACTATCTCTTTAACTGTGTTGGATAGGATAATCTCTCTGCCTGAAGCATAAACTGGGATGATAAAATTGTAGCATGACATCCCTGTAAACCCTCAACGATAAATCTTCTGTCTTTGGACGGAATCGCAAAGTTAATTATCCATTTCCTTGTTTTATACTGTTAGATTCCCTAATGATTTTTCTTATCAAAAAAGTTCAAGTAGTGACCTCAATGCCGTCTTTTCATTACTAAACATAAGCTGACACCATTATTCTATATGTTTGTAGAACTTATTCACTAGTGTGAATGTAAGAGTTTGGCTTAGACTAAAAGAATTGAATCAGTTTTATCTATGACCCAGAAAAGCATAGCCTCAGACAATAAAAAAAATCCACTGTAGGCTCTTTTTTTATTATTATTCTGCTCCTTAGTAAATGTTTAAACGTAATCAAGTTCACAGAACAACTGGCGGTCTCTAGAAAATATTACTTTCCTTGGAAATTCTCTTTTTTATGCGTCTCATTTTCACAGAGAAACACCATAATACTGTTAGACACCATGTCAAATCCATATGCTTAAATAATATAACTGTTTTTGTCAATGAGCATTATATTTGCCCCACTGTAAGTTTTTCCATAAACGTGTCCACATTCATCTTAGACTCTTTGATTTGTGTGATTTTGATGGACTGATAAACATATTTAAATAAATTAAATTAAATTATCAGAATAAAACTTCAGTTTTAGACACATTCTTACCATCTTTATTAGTCAAGATTGAAATGTTGCCTGTAATTATGGGCTCATTTCTATTAAAGGAGGGAGGATAACACTAATAATTGATTAATAACTATTTCTTCATTCATTGACATCAGTGTCTAAGTGACGAATTACATTTACATAGAACCAAATCTGACACAGATGTTATTCATTATTGACTAAAATATGACAGACTGAATAGATTACGTGTTTCCAAGCAATACAAATCAATATACCTCCAAAAACGAGTTCTCTCACCTGATTCAATGACTTTAATGGAGCTGAAGTTTATAGGTGTGTGACACTCTCTCACCCAGGGGTACTTCTTGCTTGGAAAGCAGGAAGTTGGCAGCTTGCATCTCTTGTCTCTTTTAGCACTCGCATGGTCCAAGGAGTTGATCTTTTCATTCGTAGGGTAATTGGCATCCGCAGATGATGAAAAAGGATGTTGGATTTGAGAGAGTTCTTCAAAATTCCAAATATGGCCTTCATAAGGCTTTGATGAATTTTCTTCAGTATGTTGACTCCACGCAGAACTGCTCTCCTGTAGAGCACAAGGGGAGAAATGTTGCTCGATAGAAAAAACATGAGATTTTTTGTAATGCACGTGTGCATTGTTAATGTGGAACAAATTATTGTTCATCTCTAACCGTCCTGATCACTCGGGTTGAGTAATTGATGACACAAGGTGTGGGAAAGACATAAAAGTACACTCACTCGCGTTTTTAATTGTTTTCCAACAAGGGTAAACAATGCAGTCACGTGATGGCCTCCTCCAATAGCCTCGCACGCTCGCTGTTTGAGTTGTAAAGTGCTCGAAAGCAACCAAACGACGACTCCGGGTTCCTCCGCATTCTTCAACTATTTTACAATTTCGAATGATTATCCTGTGGACAGACGAAAAGCCATGAGCAGGGCTCATACATTACCCTGTTCCCGTGCTGACAAGAGCTCAGAGAGCGTGATTGAGAGGTGGGAGGGAGTCGAACACCCATTTAGACAGAGAAAAGACAAGTCTGGGATCGCGTCTCTTTAGTTTTGCCACAATGGATTGCAGAATACAGACTTCATTTCCGTGATAATGTATTATAATACTGTGTTTGAAACCTTGACTTACTTTTCATTACTCTTGTGGTAGGTAGCTTATTTAAAAAAATAATCGACTGGTTTCCGTTAAGTAATTATTCATGTAACGGTTTGCATTTGTAACAGATCTACGTAGGCTACTTAACATTTTTTTTTAAATATATGTTGTTGTTTTAAATCATTGTAATCGTAAACAGCCATGTAGATAAATGCTTCAGCAATGCTTCTTTGAAAATAAAATATTTCTGTAATATTTGCTTGTCATTCTTCGCATGTTTTTTTTTTTTTTTAAGGATAACAACACGTTCTGATGTGTGATGAAATTGCAACACCGGTTAAACTGATCTTTCGAATAGGCTACTAATAGTGTTTTTATTATACAATTTTATTTGGACGTGGTTTGAGATTTATGCTTATTTTACCAGGTAAAAAGACATCAAATCAATGGGTGTGGTCAAACAAAGGGATTTTGACTGCTGTACTGACAATGCATGTCAAAAAATCTTTTAGAAAAGAGTTTTTTTATTTTTTATTTAACTGGCAGTGTAAGAAAAGAGTCGCTAAGAAGGTTATTTGCTAGTTCGGGTAACCAAACACATTTTAAGTTGATGTAAGAATCGCATTGAGGACTATTTAAAACAATGTCTTAATGAACAAAGAGCAGGAACAGCCCAGTTTTGTCGTATAATGACGACAATTTACGGCAATGGGAAAGTCTTTAAAAACAACAAGTTACCCAACGCCAACAAGTTAAAAGTCATTTGAAATAATTACAAATTGATCACAAAACTCTTGCATACGCAACAGAATAGTCTTTGTCCTCTCTGACGTCATATAGCGTATAAGCTGACGGAAGAGGGTTCCATCAGAACGTTGTCTATTTTGCTCTCAGCCTGCCCAGATCCCAGTATTTCAGACACCTAAATGTTATCGACACGGTAAGGATTCTTGTTGTGCTAATTAAAACGATAACATTAGCAGTCGCGTTGAAGTATAGGCCTACCCAGTCTGAAATGAACATAATAGACATCAGCCTTCCTTTACATAAGTTGTATGTGGACAGCGGTTGTCTCACACTAGTGATTAATTGTGCACAAGGACTGAAACCCAAGGACTAGTCCCTTTTCATTTACTCTCAACAGTGTCTTGTTTGAGTATTTACTCAGACACTCAGTACTGTCAATAACATGTCTGGCGTATTTTCGAAGACAAAGACTGATAGCCTCAACGACTCTCTTTCTCCTGGAGGGATTATTTATTTATTTATTTATTTATTTATTTATTTATTTATTTATTTATTTATTTATTTATTTATTTATTTCAGGGAATGTTTAATATAGCCTAATGCACTGTTCATTGAGTTTCCAAGACGTCAAGAAAGGCCTGCCAGTGTGGCCATGTTGTGTTTGAATAATGGTCATCTCAATCTTAGCATGTACAAGATTACTTTGGACTGCATTAAAACAATGACGTGTAAATGGCAGCATGACGGCAATTTAAAAAGCCTCGTCTCTCATTTCGAATAGTTTAACTAGTCAAATCATAACCACTCATATAGGCCTACTGTTTATTAAAGAAGATGATCAAAGAGCCATGGGGCTACCCTCTCCGGTTGTGACGCTAAAATCAATAATTATTTTTTTTTTTTGAAAACGATTTGTTATTTTGAGTTCAGTGAATTGCTGTCACAAGCCATGTCAAATAGAAGCATTCACTATGCATATTACAAGTCCGGCTTCTGCCGAGCTGCAGCGCTATTAACATGAAATATTACTGCGCCCGAGTGTGCAGGGAATGCAAGTGTAGCCTACTCATTCCATACTTAGATATTCAATAAATGCTATTTAAACTATTTCGATGCATTTTCAATTTTATTATTTTTTTTTTTGGAAGTGATATTTGGAACCCTTTAGGCCTAACCGTTGGTGGAAGTGGTTATAGTTTTTTTTTATTATTATTAGAATTATTATTCTGCAGGTTTTTATGGTTCCCCTTGTGCCTTTCATAGATTTCAAACTCGTCCCTTATTGTTTGAAAGTCGCTTGTGATCTTGGGAATTTTCTAATTAAAGTAAGTTTGTTCCCTTGTCTCATGCCGTTGGGTCCATTCACTAAATCTGAAAAGGAATCTTTGATGTAGTGGCTCAGCAAGACCATAACTCAGTGCCTCCGCCGTACACTACAATTCTCAGTGAACTCTGTTTGAACCACGTTGCTGGCAATAAATCATTTTTCTTTCTCTCACAAAAGCGCGCCGGTCGCTCTGGGTGTCAACCCTTTTATAATTCCTCCCTACCTTCTGCGCTCTTGTGGTTGCTGACACAAACAGATGCATAAAACATCGATAATAACATCGCTTTAACCATTTCATGCAAAGATAGGCTCTAAAGAGGATAAAACGGGAATGAGGCAACGAGCTCTTTAC
This sequence comes from Cyprinella lutrensis, assembly GCA_027497675.1. Taxonomy (NCBI): domain Eukaryota; kingdom Metazoa; phylum Chordata; class Actinopteri; order Cypriniformes; family Leuciscidae; genus Cyprinella; species Cyprinella lutrensis. Next base: position 19,169,720 of record JAOTRC010000009.1, on the reverse strand, counting down.
CATAACTCCAATTGGACATTACCCAAAATTTTGGAGACTTTTTTTTGTTTGTTTTTTGTGTTGCGGATTAAAGAGTTTAACGAATGGGAAAATGGGTTTTTTCTTTCTTTCTTTCTTTCTTTCTTTCTTTCTTTCTTTCTTTCTTTCTTTCTTTCTTTCTTTCTTTCTTTCTTTCTTTAGGCTACGCCTACTGAAATCCACAAGTACTAGGCTATTTTTGGGATTTCATAAATTAATTTTTATTGAAGAAATTAATCCACTGCGCTGTGTAGAAACAATAAAAATAGTAAGTATATCCTAGTGAGTTTTTAAGGTGTAGGACAAATAATATAGTAATTCCAGGAAAGCATTTTGATGAACAAAGGATGTTGTCGGTTATGCATACTAATGAGCCTGCCATTGAGAGTTTTATATCTTCACAATCTGAACCTAAATTAAAAAAGTGAAATTTGGAAAGATCTCCCAAGTCCTCCTGAAACTTATGACTTCGAGTTGATAGAGTCGATTGCTCTAATTCTGTTATTCATAATTGCTCTTTAAAGTGCCCGTGCCAGGTGAATTCAGTACACTATGGGAAAAAAATAAAGGAAAATGGAAAGATGAATACAATGAGGTAGGCTATACAACTTCTTATGCCTTGTTGACTGACTTGAACGTCCTCAATCACATTTTACTTCAGCATTAAAGATAAAATAAATCCTAAATAAAATGTTACTTCAATAACTTTTTATTTGCATGTTGAAATTCTATCTTTCTAACGTTTTATCTAAAGGCCTTATGAATGATTGTCAAAAAAAGTAATTAGACTTCAATCTTTGTTCCTTCAAAAATAAAGTTTTCAAATTGCTTTTGCAAAGGTTTAATAACCAGCGTGTCTTTATTTAGGCTTAGGTGGGCTACTAGTATTTATATTCGATGCCAGTACATGCCTGTTTAAAGCACTCACTATGTTGTTACAGAAAACGTTAATCTACGAATGGCATTTCTCTACAAGATTACATTAATCATTTTGGCGCAGCAGCACGTCTCGTGACCTCCTCGTGACCGCATATGTTTAGACACACTGCAGACACCCCGGAGGACTGGACAAAAGCCTCAATACACAATTCTACATCTATACCGTGACACTGGGAGCTTCTCAGTTGCAGCAAGGGAATCTTTCTTTTATAAAGATATGTCACCAATGTGAAATGACAGTGAAAATAACGCACTTAATTTATAACTGCATTTATTACTTTTTAACTATTTATTGTTTGTTAACTATTTACTATTTATTGTAGGCTACTGCTGCTTTGCGTGTGTCTTGATATGAACACATTTCTCTGCATGTAGCTACGTGAGATTATGGATTTTGCAGAAGATTCTTCTATCTTGTTGCAAACGTGCCTTGGGACCTGACGTCTGTGTGTTCAATAGAGTTCAATAGAGCACTCTCGCATATGTGTCCTTTGGCTCTTATAGCTTACATGAATTGCCAACGCTATCTCACTCCATATCTCTTTTAGTGAGATGTGTGGAAGCCTGGCAGACAGATACAGAGAAACAGAGATGTTTACAGGTGACCCTTCATTCATATTACGACCGTGCTCAGTCTCGCATTCTTAACAAACTGCCCCCTGTGCCATTAGACGCTGAACTCTTCTTTGTAACGAGAGTTTATTGACAAAGGCTGGGTAAAATACTACAGGTTAATTCGATAAAACAGGATACGAATTGTAGCTTCAATCGGTAAATCGTGAAATAAAGAACTTTTAGTGATAATGGATGTTCTCTTATTCTGTGAGCGACTTTCGTGTAGCTTGTTGCCTGGCAACTTGAACAAATCACAAGATCAAGATCACTCTTCTCTTTCATCAGACATTTATCTATCTTACCCGAGTAATCCAGTATGAAATTAGATTTAGACATATGCCTAAATGTAATTTCATACTGGATAACTTCAAGTTGCCAGGATATACATACATATATTATGTTTTATATATACATATAAAACATTGGTCACTCTTCCCAACATGCTTTTAAGACAATCTCAAATTACGGTGTGTGTGGCCTGGTACATCATAGGGACCAAATGTCCCCACAAAGATAACAATATCCTAAATCCTTCTCATTGGGGACATTTTTGGTCCCCATGAGGAATGGCTTATGAATCGTGATGTGTTTTAAAAATGTAAAAATGCAGAAAGTTTTCTGTGATGTTTAGGGGTGGGGTTAGTGTGAGAAGATATAAAGTTTTAGTATATGAAGAAGATATGAAGTTCCCCATCACGAAAATTGTGCGAATATATATATATATATATAATATATATAGTTGTGTTTATTTGGTTAACGTGGTCTTTTAAAATTAACTAATTACCTTGCTGCAACACGATCTCATGAAAGTGCGTATCGATAACACGAATTTTATTCCCCGTGCCTTTTATACGCCCAAAATATTTTTGCTTGCAAATGATGCTCTGTAAACCCATTGGGTAGGATTAGGGGTGTTTAGTACCTGCGTAGGCTACTACACGCCAGTAAGTGCATATTTATGCATGCAAAAACTGTTTTTGGCGTAGCTAACGGTACGAGAAATAAGATTCGTGTTATAGGCTAGATAGCTACGCACTTTTGTGAGATCGGGCTGTTTTTTGTTTTGTTTTGTTTCTTAGTATGTTGCATTTGTTATGGTTTAACTGTCAATTGTTGCACAGTTCAATGTTGATTCATTCAAATCTCTTAGCCACGGTGTCAATGTTGCAAAAGTTAATGTCATTATCCACGTCAATTCATTTTCTAAATTCAATTCCGTTCAAAACTGTGATTCTTGTGGGGGGAAATATAGTTAAGCTCTAACTATTCTATGTATTTGAGACTATTGTTAAATAAAAATAAATAAAATAGGTAGCTAGCATAACTCTATCAAGCTGTAATTTTTCGGTTGTCCTGCAGGTGACTGCATGCCTTTTAACGATTCACTTAGTGCTGCGATTCCTATGACGACCATGATACGATTTAATATGCAATGGGGAAACAAACAGCCTGCAATTCTAAAATGATTCGTAAGATCTACTCCGGCGTGCGCTGCTTTTGGGAAATCCCAAAACGCCCCCAAGACGTTTATCATTAAAGTGGTTTCTTCATTTACCACGATTGTTTGTTTGACACTTAATCTGGAGTTAAGGCGTGTTCTCATTTAGCACATGGTCACTCAAATCTCAAGGGCTTTCATATGAATATTTAGAAACTGAGAAACAAGAGAAACTGTTGAAATTATATTGTTTTTGAGACAAATAATTGTTTTTTGAGTGCACATGGGTTGATGTTGGATGATTTTTGAATGAAATGGCCGCCCAGACATACAAACGTGTCTAATAATTATACATAACCAACACTTTAAAAAGTAAACATGGACAGTTACTTGACATTGCTATTTCTACCTATGTTGATTAGAGTGATGACTTAATTTTTTTTTTCGGTTTTTGACTTAAATTTTGCCCCGGCGTGAAGCAGACTTTGACAATTATTTGTTTACCTTATATAGTTTTATAGTAAGTTTTTGTCTTGTGTCCCCTCTCTCGGGCTGCTTTAGTTTGGGTGGCCATTAGGCATAGCATTTGGGGTCATATTGAGTGTAAAGGTTAAGGGGCAAGACATCAGAACAAAGATTATGGAGATATGTTGAGCGCAGTGCAGACACTCTTCTTCGCTCACGCTCTTAGTTTTGCATAAAATGCGGGGGGGAAAATAGGCTAGCCTTCCTATGAAAAGCGCAAAAGTCAAATGCATGGTTAGACGCACATAGGACAATTATCTTATGGAAAAAGTTCTGTAATATGTAATATTTTATGTGTGGAGAGGATATTCAGAAGAACTGACACATTTCTGGAAAATAACATGGTGACCCCCGATTCAACTCTGCTTTTTGCGACGTTCACCACAGAGATTATACAGAGGACCTCCTAACAAAGCTAAGAAGCTAGAACTTAATTGATTTGAGAAGACACTTATCTTACAAAAAGAGTTGACAAAAATGCAGTTTAAGATAATATGGCAAAATTACAATGCATTCAGTACTTCACAGAAGATGGGTAGATCTTATAGTGCTAATTTCATATTGCTAATTTATTGAGTAAAGGTCCCTGTTGTTCATTCATTAAAAATAACCGTGGCTGATCAAATTTCCCTTCGACATATTAAGAAATGTTGTAACAGAAAAGCCACATGAATATGAAAATTAGAATAACGAATAAGCAAGTCAAAACTTTCTCAACAATGCTTTGTAATACTAAGCTAAAATTGATGCTATTTGCAACGACAGGCCAGATGACCTGCCATTGCGCAATCACTAGTCTCTAACGTCTTTATGACCGAAACAATCATCTGTTCTCATAACAGTTTTATGTCTCGTGGAGTAATTAACATGGTGGACCCTGCATGCTTTACAACGGGTCAGTGTCAGGTTCAGTATTACCAAACGCAAAGTGTTATTCTTCATTTCCCTTGTAAATGAGGAGTTGTTTCTGGGACGGTTGTTCGAAAGCAGATCTGACGTTCAATATAAGTAGCCTACTATATTTAAAATTAAAGTCTGTTCCCCGAAAGCATCGTTACCTTGATGCGTAAAAAAAGTGGCTAGATTAACGCGAACCTAAAACCACTCATGCAAGGTAATGAATAGAACTCCAGTTCCGCAGGAAGAAAAAACACTGACACAGTAAAATGTGCATTACTGTTCAACTGCAAACACTTCAGTCAATATAAACCAATTTTGAATAGGCCTAAACCTAATAATATCGGTGTACAGACGACAAATGACAATATTATACAGGCTAATGAAGCTTGGTAAGACAGGTGATGATCTGCAGACAGGTGATGATCTTCGTGATCTTCCTGCTTGTCTCTTCCCCCCTCTTCTTCCTACAAGCGCAGGTTCAAAAGCCTAAACACAACAGTTTTTGTGCAGTGTGGCACTACTTGTATTGCAGGGCAAAACCCTTAATCATTTTTTTTTATTATTATTATTTATGGACTCATAAAGAAATGCCCACCTCCCTATACGGTACAGTTCACTACAGTGCGGGAGGCCGTGGCTGTCCATCCTTCTATGATTTTTATGGTTAACAAAAGTAGTTTAATAGTTTATCCACTCGGATCTGGTATCAGGCTCAGATTAATTGAATTATACTATAATTATAACTGAAATATTTATAGCCTTATATTTAAAATTATTGAGGGAATGATATATTTCATGACCTACAACATAATACATGTATAAACAATAATAAATAATTTCACTATAAATTTTAAATAATTGTATTTATATGAATGTTTAAATAATAAATTCAGCATTATTTCATAACTTGCAACAGCTATATAGGACAACCTTTTTTCTTTTCTTTTATGCAGTAGGCTGTCACATCGTAAATTTGTAATTTAACGATGTATTTAAATTTATTTTATAACAAACGACCTCTGTGCTGGTTTTGTAAACGGTAGGCTACACAACCATCATTAAATAATGTACGACATAAGCTGAGCCGATCTTTAGAGAGTGATTTAAACTATTGGAAAACAGAGCTTAGTGCAAATGCTGGCGCCATGTTGTTCATCCTGCATAAATTAAGATATTGGGATCAATTATGAATGATTGCAGAAAGCCTACTGTTGTTACAACTATCGATGCATTTCTTAAATTACGAATATTTTGGGGAAATATGTCTAATAATACTGTCTTAATTTTTCTAACAACTGTTTAGAAAAGTTAGCATAGCTATTTGTGATTTTGTCACCTATTAGAATATTTGTCAGCAAATAAAATATGATTGTTAGCATTGCAGCACAGAACAATTAAGTAGTTTGTCTGAAGATACTTTTTAATCAAATACTTTAATTATTAATATTAGAAACTAAAAGATAAAATTATGTCTCTGCAACTTTGCATCGAATAGCCAACGCTCGTCAAAGTTTTGTTTTAGTTAATTTAATTGGTTTATCTAAAGGTTAACTGAAAGTTTTAATGCAAGTATTAATAATATTTAATACGACTGAACCAAACCAAACTAAACTAACTAAATTCGGTTGCACCGATAATAGTTAGTAGGGTCTGTAATTTTAAGGGTCAGATAAAAAGGTGCAACTTTACGTTTCTATTTTTACAGTATACTAGCCTACTTAATTTATATTTAATGTGTACTGTAGAGATTGTATGAAAGTTATTGGTTGGCAAGAAGTCATATGTGATGATTTCCTATTAAGCTACGTGTCTCCTGAACAATACAGTTTGTTTGTTTATAGTTTAGTACAACATATGTCAGACGTGACATTTGTTGTCTTTTTCTTTCAGCGTACATTTTAGTAGCTAACAGCAAAAAAACTGCATCTTCCGTTTAATGTCAGACATCCAAGCAGCAAAGTCAGTCTGTCAGGAGTAGCCTATAGCGCTCCCCTCTGAGAAAAGGCTGTTTGTCTCATGATGAAACAGGTTTGTTTTGTATTTTAAAAGTTGTCATCAGTTTGGATGTCACAAAACCTGAAATCAAGTTAACAGTCAATAGAAAAGTTAAGTCAAGCACCCAATTTAGGTAAACTGTAAACAATGCTAACCAGCACAACGCTATACCGAATTCGTAAGATGTGTCTAAACCCATGTGATGGGTAGGTTTAGGGGCGGGGTTAGGGGTAGGTCATTCCACATTCATACGAATTGGGCAACTCGAAAAAAAAAATACGATTCAGCAAAAATCGTACGAATTCGTACGAGTGAGGTGGTATGAATTCGATCACTACACTACAGTTCGAAAAAGAAAAAGTTACAAGGTCGCTCGCTACAGAGGAGCCATGTCCCAGAGTTCACCGATCTCGTAGGTAATATGGTGCAAAGCAACAAAGGAGAAACACATGCAGATGTCCCTCTTCTATCGCCACATCAATATAACCAAAAATCCACAATGAAAGCAAGAGCACCGGTGGAACCCCAGGAAGCCTGTGAGGGTGCACACAGAAGGTACACGTTGAGAGAGCCAGTGGGGTCAAGGGGTGGGAGAGGTCGGCCGACCCGGCTGAAATGAAACTAATGGGACAGAAAATGTGTCCCCAAATTGAACTCGACTTTTCTTAGTTGCCAGCAACTTCAGTAAAGTATCTTTTCAGCCTCGCGACATGGAGGCGACCGCATATCGAAAGATGCTGGCGGGATGCTACAATTTAGGCGTGCACATTCATTTCTCTCACAGGCTAATGGTCTCTGAATGCAGTTCTGCACTACTCTTTTCAAGTGACTTCCAAAGTCACGGCCAGGCTGGGACGATGGCCGGTGCCTTTTTCCCATTTAGGTTTGGATAAAGTATCCGCTGGCTTAAACATATTTTGCAGTGACGCTATTGTGCTCTATTTAGTGCCTGTACAACTTAATACATTAGAACTTAGAAGTACAATTGACTATTGCTGCCGGACTTGATTGATGGTCTAAAATGGCTCAGCTCTTTGTGCTTCTCAGCCCCCCACTTAGCGAGCCGTTGTGTAATCTTCATTCAAGTCATGCCGATTTTACAATTAATCAAACACATTCCTTATTTTCTGTACGTTTTTTTAATTTATTTCATTAGACACGCTAAGTGTTTAATGTTTAAAATTTAATATATTCTTGTGCATTTGAAAAATACACAAACGTCATAATAGAATTAAAACCAATTTGCACGCGGGAGCGTTCTATGCCGCATTGTAAATGGCAAGGCCACAGCGTGCAGATTTTGGTACTGTGTGCGATGACGTTGCTTCGAACAGGACATAGCGCCACTTTTTAAAAATAACAATGTGGCACACAAAGAGGAGTGGCTTGAATAAGAACTTTCAAAAGCAGAGGTACTGGGGTTATATTTCACCACATGCAAATAGCTTCATTTAAATAAAAAAATAAATAAATAATAAATTGGACATAACTGACCGATTTCACAGCCTTTGTCTGTTTACATTTGCCTTTTTTACACATTTATCCCATAACACGTATTTTAGCAATGTGTTAAGTAAAGCTGATTCGTTTCTCCATTGCATCTGAATATATCAAGATTAAGTATCATTCATTTTAAATAATAGCCAACATAAAAATATATCAACCCATTTTCGACCTATTTTCACGTTCTGAAAAATATATCATCCATTTTTTACTGTTAGTTTACCTAAAATAAAACGAATTGGTTAAATTTGTTTGTCAGCTTGAAAACGCTTGAAATCATTATCGGAAAGAAACATAAGCAGTGTTGGACATTTTTGAATACCGGAATTGATTTTCAGAGACATTACATCCATGTTGAAAACGGTAATGAATCTTCTGGAATGAGGAGCGATAAGGTCCCTTCTGAAAAGGCCCGAGTAATGTGCCTCGTTAATCGAAGAGGTGAGAAAGTGATGTATACAGAACCCAAACTCACCCCTACACAACCCTCACCCCTCAAATATGAGAGATAGAGTTGTAGATATTAGAAAAGGTATGGCAGAAATAAAATGGCTAATTATTTTCTTGCATTAAAGAATGTTGGAAACCCAATCGACACCACGGTGTATTTTTAAATGCAAGGAAAACACGACTTTCACTTTGGGCCTTTGACTTACATGGAAGTTTGCATCCCCAGTTAAAAAATATAAATAAAAAGTTTCGCTATTTATACGCGGAAATGTAATCTACATTGCATATTAATAAAAGTCAGCCACGCAAGTCTAGGTAAAACTAATAGACACTTACGTTTTATTGACCAATATAATTAGCACAAATACACTAAACTCGTTTTATTGCATCTCACAACAATCTGCTGTAAATAGCCTAAACACAACGCCATCACAACAAAACTAAATGATAATTGAAAATCTTAACCTTTCCATACGACAGATAACGCACAGCATGTTTTACTTTAAAGGAAAACAAAGACGTTTAAGATATTTTTTTTCTATCGATACCCACGACAGTTTTTTTCCCTTTATAGTACAAAAAAAACGTACCAGCTCTCTCAAGTGAGAAATAAATAGATTCGTTGTGCACTTCACCTTGGCAGCTGGGCAAAAGAAAGGCCCACAAATAACATTTGAATAAAATGTCCATAACCTGCTTCGCCCAAAACATTCCTCTTAAAAATAAAGAAAAGAAAACAAGAAAAACAAACAAACATCATATTGATTCAGTTTTTCGATAAATTAAACCCTGTTTCTCGTAAAAAATAATCCATAGGTATTCGCAATAATCCATGCTATATAACATGCATTTTATATAACTGTGGACTTAAAGGAACCCCTTTACGCACAAGAGACCTACGAAAACAAAATATATTATATTTTATAAATAATCAGTCATTTGATCTTCCCTTCTCTCCTCTCCTCTCCTCGAAATAGTTCTCTTATAACCTTGTAATATCCTCGGCACGCTCGGGTCCGGAGAGGTCCTCGGAGGCTGATATTGTGTTAGTGGTGGAAGCTGCCGCCGCGGAGCTTGTGTTGGACCCGGAGGAAATGCCCGTGGAGGACGAGGATCTGACTTTGGTGTTTGGCAGCCTATGGTCTTTTTTCCACTTCATCCTGCGGTTCTGAAACCAAATTTTGATTTGCCTCTCCGAGAGGACCAAGGAATGAGCAATCTCGATACGTCTTCGCCGTGTTAAGTACCGATTATAGTGGAATTCCTTCTCCAATTCTAAGACTTGTTGGCGAGTGTAAGCAGTTCTAGACCGCTTGGGTTCCGCTCCATTGTAATTAGGGTTCACTGGAAAGAGGAGAAGCAAAGGGAAAGAAAGAATAGAATAGAAAAAGAGTAGAAAAGAAAAGAGGCAGCGAGGGAAGGATAGAGTAAACAAGCGTGTCTTTCATTGAGAAATGGTGGCGACAGAGGAAATGAGGGTGGGATGGATAAAACATCTTAAAGTTAGCTTTCTATAATAAGGCTAAAATCACATTGGACTCAGCACTGAATTATTAATGCAACATTATAAAGCTTAGTTTTTCCTCTGGTCCCAGATCTCCCTCACTCTCTCGCACACTCATAACAAGAGAAGCCACATGGTGATACGACTGCCCAGAGTATACCTCGGCTATAAAATTTATGGTGGGTGTAATTACCAATGCCTAGTCGTAAATCCGCCTCAATTGTGCCATTTCAAAGGCTTCTATCCTATCGTAGCAGAGGCTGGCCAGGGGATGAGTGTAAAAAGGAGTGAGGCAGACGGAGAGAGAGAGTTAGGATGAGGGGCGAGCTTTATAGTGCTTAAGAGAAATACACTCAAGTTGCCTACCGGTGCTGACGTGAATTTTCTTCATCCATGGGTACACAACGGGTTGTTTGGCAGAGGCTGAGCTGTTGGGATGCTCCGGGGTGGCTTGATTGCAGGCGGAGGATGCAGCCGGAGGGGTGGCAGGAGACAGGGGTAACGGTGGGGGCTCACATGAGGCAGGTTGCCCTTTTCCGAGCAGGTGCCCCGCGTGAGGAAGTCCATGTCCTCTTTGAGTATCAGGCTCAGGGATGCTTGGACAGTTAAACTGACGGTCCTGGTAGCTTGCCCGCGGAGGGTATAACTCCTGGTGGTGATGCTGGTAGCCACTCTCCCTTGCACGGCTGTAATATTCGGGGCTATGTTCGGGAATGTAGCTATTTTGCGAATATTCCTCGCAAGGAGGAAATTTCGGATCGATGTAGTTAGAGTCCATCAAATACGAGCTCATGATCATTAATTTCTGGAGTGGAAAATAATTTTTCTAGCTTTGTCGTTTTTCTGCTCCATAAAGCCCTCCTACTAGCGAGCAACCCTGTAAAGTTACTTTTACCACGTGATGCGATGGCCCAATGGCATGGGGCGATGTAGTCCCCGGATAAGGAACCACAGCTTTTGCAAATATACCTTCAATTTTCCGCCATTGTCCGCGAAGTCTCTCAGTCTCTCTATTCCTCTCTCTATCTTTCTCTCTCTCTCTCTCTCCCTCTCTCCCCCTTTCTCTCTCTCTCTCACACAGACGCATATACAATGACCAAATCTTCTCGGATCATGTCATAGCACCTAGGGATGTTTCTCAGTTAACTTGTGCATGTGCCGTAAGAGTTTCACTAATTACTTTAAGTATTAATAATTTTATGCTATTAGTCAAAATAAAAAAAAAACAATTGCATTTAAAATGCAAATAATTACACAACAATACACAATGTTTTTTAACCACAGATTTTGTGACTAAACGTGCAGGAAAATATCTATCCTATAAACATATTTTCACTTACCTATCTCTTGAGAGCATTTATGCCAGTATACAAATGAAGATCCCTGGCATCTTCGTTATTATATAGAATTAATAGGCCAATGCGTTATAAGTTCTATGTTTAGAGTTTATTTAGCCTACGATTCGACGAACACGGGGGAAATGTGTGTTTAATTAAGATATAGCCTAAAGGCTTTAAATCGATCGTTTACATTGTATACAGCATATTTCCGTTTCTAAAATTTTGGCTCAGTATGTTCATATCTTCATGTGGTAGTTCTATACTAATTTGTCAAACTCCTTATGGTAGTAACTAAGCACACACGACTTTCATGCAAAGTCACGTGCCTCAGACCGAGACGAATACAAACCCAACTTGGCGTTCGTGGCTTTTACGTCGCCCATGTATTCCTGTAGAGACGTATTTGCGATTTCATGTTTTGGACACAAATTCGGTTCTACAGGGTACATATAGACGACTACTGAGAGACCATTCTTCTATTTGAAGTTTTAAAACAGAATTCAAAGTACAAAATAAGGCAGTTTAGGCTATGACCTGTTTACCATGCAGGGATAAATAATTTTCTTGTTAGATTGTTTGGCCATTATTAATATCTGGGTCAGAACTGGTAGGCTATCTAGGAACAAAAGTAATAGGCTATGTGTTAGTCATTACTGAAAAAAATAAATAAATTATGCAGAAAATAAATTAATGCATTATTTTTAACTGTTTAAAAAATATATTACTTTATTTTTTCAATTGCTCGAAAGAGAACATGCAACACATCCGAAGTGATATTTAATCATCAGCAGGCTCGTGAGACCAACACACTACATTTTGAATACAGATTTGAGAATGCTTTATGGTACAGGCTATCTATCTAGGCCTATGTATTTATTTATTGTTTGTTTGTTTAATGTTTGTTATAAAAATAATGTATTTGCCTAAATGACATACACAACAAACAAATCGTTAAATTTAACGAAAATGATTTACGATAGCTTCCGACAGAATTAATTTCACAATAATTATTTTATTCGTTGATGTTAAATGTATTTTGACGTGCTCTGCATTTTTTCATATTTTTCATATCATCTCTAAACACTCCAATGTGTAAATGAAATATAGAACATAAAAGAAAGAGTTGAGTGGGCATGATATAGGGACAAAAAAGAAATAATTTTACTATCCATTCCTATTAAATCTCGAAAACATAGGAGCACCCACTTGAATATTCAGTCTCAAATATGTTGTGCACAAAGCGGACACGTGACAGCACTGATGAAAAATAAGTTTCTTTTGTTCCTTGGGGTTTATTGTGCACGTTATTACCATATGACCGCCCGGTAACCTGCAAGACCGTGCCCTGAATTTCTCTCTCCTGTTTAGCTATCTAAACGGGAACAGATAGCCTACAAAATAAAAAAGGATACAAACTAAGCAAAGAAAAGTACAAACACAGGTAAGCAAAGAGACAAACTTTTTAGAAATCATTTAGGCTATATATAGCCAAAGCAACAGAGACTATTTCCAAATCCAATTTTCAAACCACCAGAGAAAAATAAGATGCTCTCCCCTAAATATAACAAAACCAAACAAACAGACAGGACATAACTCTTTAACAAACGAAATCCAACGAAACGACCGTTTTGCCTTATCACAAGCCTTTTATTTTACTTCGAGACCCTGCAGATGTGATAGGGATTTTTTGTCCACCCCCACCAGCTTGAAAACGCCCCCAACCACCCACTCGGCACTGCTCTAGTGTTGCGGACGCATTTTAATATTAGTTAGACAGCCTGACCCGCATTTCACCCCTCGCGTTCGACTCGTTCCAATAGTTCACTGCCAAGGAGTTATTGATGAGCGAAAAGCGATGAATTCCCTCAGCACATAAATGGCCTCAGATTCTGCACCAGCTCAATAACTAGTTATAATGTAGAGACTTCCAAAAAGCTATAACCGCCGGCGAATTTGCTTGATGATTCATTTGTATAGGAGATTCCCCCAGATAGATAGATAGATAGATAGATAGATAGATAGATAGATAGATAGATAGATAGATAGATAGATAGATAGATAG
>JAOTRC010000009.1:19139685-19155608 GCA_027497675.1 Cyprinella lutrensis | reverse complement strand
ATCTAGCCTATAGGCTGCAGAATGTGTTGCTATAGCACAACAAAAAGCTTTAGCACAAAACACTTCCTTGCCTCGAACATGTGCTGTAGTTGTTCGCCACTATTGTCAGGGAACACTGCCCTCTGTGTTTATTCGCAGTGAAACAAGATGGGAAAGAATATTATATGCAACTGGAACAAGAAAATAACGGTAAGACTTACCAGTGCAACGACGATCTCCTCCTTGCTCATACGTTCATTAATCCCTCATGGGCTAAAAAGAAATAAAGAAAGCAATTTAGAAAATAAAATTACTTAGAAAAACTTATCTTGCCAGGCGTGTTAGAATAACCTATTTAACAATATAAAGGGTTTGATATACATTTCAAACAATTGAATTCCTGTGATGGAAATAATGCCAGTCTTTCAGTATCCTCAAAATTAATATGAATATCTGAATAAATATCTGGAGTTTGTGTAATCAGTTAAAAGCTAAAAATATCAAATCAAGCATGAAGCTTATAATAATCTGACAGCTGCATTTAAACTCTTATTATGTTTTAATGTGTTTAGTACAACTTCTCTTTGTCTCTCATTGAGGTTGAACTGTCCAGAGGCATGATCCTTTAAAGTAGGACAAGGCTATGTATTTAGCACAGGTTATTTTCAGAACGATTTCCTTGATGAATGTGGTTATTTTTGCAACAATGGAGGAGCTAAAATGAGTTCCTACTTTGTCGGGTTAACATGGCAATTCAGGATTGTTAAAAAAATAACATATGTTTGCTTCTCAGCTTTACAGCTTCACAAAGTTTAATTTGACAGTATGTGAATATGTGAGTTCACATGCAGTGTTGGACCACAGTTTGTCAGTGAGATGTCCGTGGAAAAAAAACAAAACCAAAACTGAATAGTAACCTTAAGATTGAAGCAGGGTGAAAATATAAAAATAATTTAATTAAATAATGTATGGTGTATGTATACACAGAAAGATAAACATTATATATACTCAGTTCTAAAATTATCCATGCTACACACTGGGAAACATCTATAAATATAATTATAAACTGTGTTCAGTTAAAAACTGTGATTATAAAAGTATTTTCTGTTACACATTGTTTCATAGCAATGCAGTCCTTGTTGTCATGGCCATCCGTTTTCTTAATAAATCATAATGGGTTTATTGAGATACCCACCAGTCCATATAACCTTTGCTATTTTTTTTTTCTTTCTTTCTTTTTCATTCATTGCCCTCATCCATTACTGAATGAAGAAGAGTTTATCCACAGTGAGAATAAAGGTTCTGTCTTGGATTTTTAAAATGATTGTCCAAACAAGAACTTCTACAACTTGTTAATAGAGGTTATTCCAACATTGAAAGCATTGCATTGTTTAGTTATTCTGCATGCAATGACATCATTCCCAACTCTGTGTCATTTGCTGGCTCTTTAAAGGAAATTACTGCCATATTCCTTGTATGGCCACTTGGCCAGTCAATTAGTAACCTAGTAAATGACAAAAGATTATGTTGAACCCCTGAACTCAGAGAGAAGAAAACAGAGGAATATAAAACTATTGCCCCCTATTGGCAGTTAATGTTTTTGACACTGTATTCAAAGTGTATTCAATTAATGATAAAATTAAAGGATGGACATATAGAGGAGTTAAAATGATTCTTAGTTATAAATGCCAACAACAAATTAATTTCAATTTATTAAGTGCTTTCCATAACTAGGTACAACAATTGTTATTAATTAAATCTCTTTAATAAGTGGACATTTACTGAAAGTGTTTCAATAGCGAATGATTTGGTGGTTGTACCACAGTACACACCACATGACCAATTTATTTTCTCAATGACTAACCACTTCCCAATACCCCACAAAAATATTTAATTCTGTAAATTTAAGATTTTACTGATTATTTTTCTAGTCAATGTATAGGGAATATTATCAACCTCATTCAAACTTGAGTGAGTGAAACCTGCACCTGCTCTGAAGCAATAATGAGCCAACAGGAATCTACTTCTGCTTTGATGTGATAATAACCGTGGAGTACATTCATACAATTATGTCATTATCAGCTTTGTTGTTCTACCAATGAAAATGCACATAAATAAACACAACATAATCCCACAAAAGCAGCTGTGAAAAACAACTATTTAAAAACACTTGGTTATAGTTTCTAGATGGAGTGAATTTTCTGATGTCTGGGATAAAGAATGGATATTGACAATGAAAGAGATGAGCAGCAATATCATTTCTTGTTTTATAGTATTTCTTTTATATTTGATTTATTGTATAAAATGGATTGACTGAACTAAACTATTATTTCAAGAGCTGTGTAATGAGCACTCATACATATTTGTATTATTCACAAAAGTAATTATTGATTACAGTCCGTGAATTGGCCAGTGTTTATGTTGGAATATCATAAAATACACTTAGACTTACTTAAAAGTTAGCAGTTTACCAACATAATACTAACTGGAGTTTTATCAATCAAGTACTTTTAAATGATACTGTTTTCTGATCTGCTTAATCTGTCCTCCCCCTGTTCTTCATAAAAAAAATAAAAAAGCATTTAATTAACAGTAAGCCTGGAGGAAAGAACTTTGGCAAGCCATGGAATTTACAACTCAGTGATATTTGCAACCAGACACTGCCTTACAAGACAGAACCAGTCAGTGAAATGGGTCTTTACACTTGTTTCTACAAACTACAAATTGCAGTGACTGAGCAAACTGTACAAAGCTGTTTTGTGAAATACTTGCAAAATCTGACATTATATCTTATATTAACATTTCAGAGTAATGGCGTGTCATATCCTGCTTTTTCTTTTTTACTTTCTGCTGAAGTAATGGCATTTGAAGGATGTTGTTTTGTTTAACCATTTCAGTTCTATTGACTCTGTTTTGTTAAAGACATAAAATGACGACACATTAATTGCAATCCACAGTTTGCTTTATTAAAACTCATTAAAAGTTTGTAATTAATCTTACAACTGGAATCAAATGAATGCCAAAATGTATAAATACCCCCATAAAACAGTTATATTTGTATCTGCAACCCAACTTTTTTCCTTAAACTATAAATTCACAATTACTATTTGGGAGCTCAATAACCTTTAATCTTGGTTTTTCTTCATAATTATTCTTGTACAAATGTATAACCTTTGCACAGCAAAAGGGCCTGAGTTGGTTCATAATGCCAGAACTGGGGCATTATAATAACTCTCAGAATATACCACAGGCCTTCACTAAATAGAAACAAAGCAGTGATGGCGGTGGAGTTCCTGTTCAGCCATGATTGCTGTGCACAGATTAAAGAGAACATTGTGGATGAACAGGGTCTGACTTATTCTGTTTCCAAGCACAACATCATAAAGTAAGATATGGCTTAAACTTTTCATACCATAATTATAATGGTCAAGTGGAGCCTCATCTGTCAAATAAAGACCACTGAATATCCGGTGTTGAAAACTGACAAATAACAGTGGTCAATGTTTTTTTTTTTTAATTTTTGAACAAAATGTCGACTTTTTCATGTGACTTTGAACCATTTGGAGTCATTTCAGTTATGTTTTTTGTTAAGTTAATCATGTGACTACAGTTCATCCACACTGCCCTGTACATGACCCCACCACACAACACCAAATCTTCTCTGCCCTGCACATGACCCCACATTATGTCCAATCTAAAGATATATGTTCTGCGCTCTCATCTGCAAACCAATACGAGATCTCTTAGCTTCTCAGTCCTTCACCGTCACTTTTACCACAACATACACATCCTAGGGACAAGCGAAGCATTTTTCACTAGTATTTTGATTGGACATTCTACAACGCAAATATTAATTACGATCCAAGACACAGCTCTTCCTCCCATGCACAATTCTTTTAAGTTGCTTACAAGATGTTTTTGAATACATATGAGTCATGATATACAGAATTAGATTTCAAGCTGCTGCCAGAACAATAATTCTATATCAACGCCAAATTAACAGCTATGCACAGACGTTAAAATTGATCAAAACTGAACAGACGAGGACACATTTGCGCACAACTTGACACGATTTCTCCATGAACTATTGAATTACATCCTTGATTAATTCCCGTGGGTGTTGCGGAGGAACGTACATATTTAATTAAAAAGAGGAAAACAAGATTATTAACTTACTGCAACCGCCTGGGATCCATTTGGGAGAGTCGAACTTCTACAGACCCTGACGCGAGTAACCCGCACTAACAGGCTCTAAGCCTTTCTCTCAGAGATAAGACTAGCCAACAGCTGCGATTACGGACAGTTAACATTATATATGATGTAAATATATTGAGGGTTTGTCAGGTCTTGCAGGCCATAAAACCCACTTTAATGACCCCACGTGCTCTTCCTGCACCACTCACTGGTCTTGCTTTGGGCAATTGGCATAAATAACCTTCAAAACTTCAAAATACGTGGCAAGAGAGCTAAAAAAAGAGGGGTTTGTGTAAAAAGCAACATAGTAACCACAGTAACTCGCAATGTGGTCAAGATAGCGAGTGTAGAAATTCAAAGAAGCATGGAAATTTACATTGAATCTCCAATAGGTGAGTGAGACGATTCTAAAATGAAAGCACTTTTGAAACAGTAGTATTAATTGACTAGCTGACTGTATTTATTTTAGTGTGTGTATATAATGTTAGCATTCAGAAACATGGAGATTAAAATTTTCGGTAGCATTTCAAATACATCGACAGCGCAGAGAAGGCGTGAATTAAGAAAAACTAGAACTAGACAGTCGAAAATTAGCATTTTCGTCAGTCAACGCTCCTATGTCCTTTGTTTGACATGGGCCTGGACTGGGATTTCTGCACATAAGGTGACTAACATCATCTCTCATTTTCTAAATGAAAAATTTCAACAAAAAGGTTTGAGCAATTCAATTTAAACGCCTTTAATTAATTGCTTTACGCTTTCGTTTCATATTTCAAATGCATAAAAAACGTATATTATAATTTAGTAGCACGCAGTATTGCATTAAATGTGCAAACTATCTTATTGATTTAAGGGGTTTGTACAGCAAAACGTCACTTTGAAATGTTTGTGTAAACTTCCACCGATTTGTTAAAAAAGGAAACAGTTGTCAGTGCCTGATGGGTGAGAGGAAGTGCTGTAAAAGTTTATTGGGGTCATAAAGTTTTATGTGCCTCCGTTACAAGGCTACTGTAAATAAGTGACCAGGGCGTTAAAGTTCAATCATGTCTCATCACTGGAAGTATACACATGCACACTTGGTCCTCGATTAATTCACGACTATTGTAACAAAATCATATTATTTCGCGCAGAACGTTTTCTTCTCTTAACTCTGCACGAGGTATCAATGGGCCTTGAATCCAAAAAATGCATTTTGTGTAAAAAAAAAGACTCATTATTTTTCTTGTGTCAGACTAATAGGACATTCTTTACGTTTCATCGATTTTACTTACAAACATACCACATTGGAGGTTTTATTGGACACAGACGGCTTTTAACCCAGAGCTGACAAAACTTTCTGATATGTTTAGCAATTGAATCTTGTTACTGTGATGATTAATAGTTGACTGGAAAAGTATCGATGTGGCTTAACAATGAAACTTCGAAAACAAATGGTAAGAATATCAGAAGTAATGGATCATACAAATGCGGTTCACACAAATGTAGGTCGTGTAGTTTGTTTGGTATGAGAGGTATAAGCCACTCCTACAGTATACTTGCCTATATACTCAAGAGTGTGAGAAATATTAAGGTGTCTGCCTGTAAAATGTGCCCAAAACACATTCAATTAAAGAGCAAAATGTTATGAACGCACAGTATTTCAACAGACATAATAATGGAGATAAAATTACCATTTGGCTGCTGGTTGACAGACAACATGATAGACAGCGTTTAATATGACACTACAGTTGTTGCATTATTATCATGGAGTGTGGTTTACTATGATGTATTTACGACAGAAAGTACAATGGATAAAAAGACAAGTACCATCAAAATTCAATATGCAAAGGGGAGATTGATAAATGTTCAAACAAAGCACCACATTATTTGCATTGAAGTCAACGTAACTTACATTGAAGTCAACGTAACTGGATGCAGACCGTGGTATATAGGCCTATAGGTTATTGGTACACGTGGTTTTAGTAAATCATATTCAAATAAAGTTTAAGCTTACAGGCCTACATCATTCAAATAAGCATCTTCCGGGAGAGAGCACTATCAATTAAATATTATCAGAAAATATTGACATATTCACACAACAACATGATATTGTAGACAAATGAAAGACATTTAATGTTGTCAACAACAAAATCTAATCATTTGTTGTTTCAAGTTAACACTGCCTTTATTTCTTTCGGCTTTTCAATTGAAGCCGTGCACCACATAATTTATAGTCCTCCTTTCACTTTCAACTTTGAGTCCTTCTTCCACTTCATGCGACGGTTCTGGAACCAAATTTTAATTTGCCGCTCGTTCAAGCAGAGGTTATTGGCAATCTCGATACGTCTGCGACGTGTGAGGTATCGGTTGAAATGGAACTCTTTCTCCAACTCCAGAGTCTGGTACCGGGTGTAACTGGTTCGTGACCTTTTACCGTCAGATTCTGAAGTGGCATCAGAAAGATATTGGGTTACCTATATGTAAAATTTTTATCGACTGTCGTCCTCATGCATATTACTAGGAAAAATATGTTCATAATCATTGATGAAGTTGCCACAAAACACAATCCATATGAAATATGGATACATCAAGCATTATGAAATCCAAAATGAAAACAATGGACGGGTGGTATGTCGCTAATATTTATTTATTCTGAAATTAGAAAGTGTCATGCACAGAAATAACACAAACGTGATAAAAAAACAATCATAAATGTATGAAGGCCACGAGCTTCCTAACATATCCTGACCCACAATGTTGTAAGAGCTCAAATAAAAAAGTAATAAATTATTTAAATAAATAAATACAAAGAGACAATGCCTCACTGCGTAGAGGATACAAATTGACATTATACTTTTGTAATTTGCTCTAGCTATTCCAACGGTGCAGAGAGCAACTAACCGGAAACAAGTAGCCAACTGCCAGATAATGTAGCCTGTGTGTATGCAAAGATTCGCTTGAAATTCCATTTTACATGATTAACATGTAAACTCATGCTTAAAGCAAGAAATAAGAAGTACATTTAAATGTAATTTTTGTTTTGCTTTTCTTAACCAATTATTTCTCCATAAATTTGAGCGGAGATCACCTCTTCACAGAAACAGGACAGGTTTACGAGCAATAGATGCCTTTGTCATAAAATTTACGGCCGCTAGTTTTATTATTTCCTGCGTTTGGCCTATAAAACTCAAGAGTAAAAATATGGAGCGACAAAACGTAGGAAGGAGATGCAATGACGAGGATGAGATGCGTGCAGTTTCCCCTTTCTCTTCCAAAACAAACTTTAAACGTAACTTTACCGTGGCTCATGTGAAGCTTTGTCATCCACGGATATATCTGCGGCTGCGACTGGTTCTGACGCTGAGTCGAGTTAGTTTGTTGCTTTATCGCTGAAGTAGTCTCCATTTTGATATCGTCTGTGCGGCTCTTGCCGCTGGGCTTCTCCATAACTTCCATATTCCCCTCGGCTTTTTGGCTCAACAGTCCGTGACTGAGGGGGTTGTACCCGTGAGTGCTTACAAAGCTACGAGAGCCCAGAGCTGAACAGGACTGTGTTCGCTGAACTGCTGCACTGGTCCTTGCACGGTCGCTTGTGTTTATCACCTCCCGTTTCAAAGAGTTGGAGGGGATTTGAGAACTGAAGGATCCGCCGATATCAAGTCCTTCGTACGCGTAATTGGACTCGTGAAACTCAGAGTGAACACGATAGTTGCCAAAAGTGTGCATTCTACAAGAGGAGGCGTCTTGCGTTTGCTTAGAAAAAGACTTTCCAACGTATGAGCTCATTCTATTTCCAAAACAATATAGTAGCCTAACCTTAGAGAGAGAGTCACAAAAAGCACCCGATCGCAGCAGAGATTGAATCAGCTAATAAAGTAGACATAAGTTGTTTAGAAGTTTTATTTGTTTATTGGACTTTATTTGTATTTCTAGAGGACGTTGGGCTTGTCCTAAAAAAGAGCAGGATTTATAGGAGGAGGAAATCATTTTCTTTTTTTCTTGATACGACGTGTAATGCCCAAATATGGAATGTTTAAATAGAATCACGTGCAGCTCCTGGGCCAGTCATAAATTGGCTTGATCCCCAGGAGGTTATTGATAGACAGTGAAACGTGTCCGATAACTTCTCGGTATGGAAATTATCTAAGGGTCTGGGCTAAAAAGGGCGAGACCGTTAGACAAGAGCGTCATCTGGCGTCTAATACTGGACAAAGCGGCCACACACACACACACACACACACACACGATACTATGCAATACCTTATGGCAAATCAAATGTCGGCGATATATGGAGTAGCAACACGATTAGGCATATCAATATTCAATATATGACAATTATGTGTTTCTCCTGTTTCGCGGTAATGATTTCTGATTTTTTTTAATGTGTAGGCTATGTTGCTTTTTTCTTGGGTGTTTGCGACATTAATCCCCATTGTGACCATACATTTCTCTTAAATGCGTCAACTTATGTGCATTTGTTGCAGTGACTTCCCAAAAGTAAATGCAGGCCAATTTTAATTTTATTTAATCGCAGAACTAGCCTACTGGTTAAGCGTTGTGCCACTATGCAAGGCAAAATTTTGTCAAATTAAGCAATGCCGCTGAATAGACAAGGCTTTTTAATTGAATGAAAAGTCTCTAAATCGTCACATAGCCAACGTTAATCTTTAGGGATTAACAATAATAGGTTGTATTATTCCATTCAAATAATTGGGCAGATTAATTTTGAGTTAAATTAAAGTGCACTTTAACGATGCACCAAACTCCAATGTAACCGTGATTTTAATTTGTCATTTGGATTCAAATTGCTCACAAAGATAAATTAAAATAAAAACTTTTTGCAATGTTTTTATGTTAAAAAGTGTTTCAAGTCTTAAGTTTACTGAACCTTTTATGAGTGGTGAAGAGCGCAAGGCTGGAGTCAAAATAAAGACAAAGTTTTTTTTCAAGAATTTTATTAAATAATACATAGTTTACACAAACAATATAATTGCGTACCAAGGTATATGTTTGTTTTCATATTGGTGTGATTCTCACTTTAAGACAAGTTTATATGCACACAACTACAAGTATGATGAAATGTATTTTTTGAAGTTCTCTCAATATCTAATGTGCCAGTATACAGCGGCATTTTGAACATTAGAACACTAACGGGGCAAAAGCAATATTAAAAAAAGAAGAAGAAAAAAAGGATAATAAAATGTAATAAGGATTTAGGTAG
The DNA here is from genome assembly GCA_027497675.1 of Cyprinella lutrensis. Lineage (NCBI taxonomy): Eukaryota > Metazoa > Chordata > Actinopteri > Cypriniformes > Leuciscidae > Cyprinella > Cyprinella lutrensis. The sequence continues at coordinate 19,146,235 of JAOTRC010000009.1, read as the reverse complement.
TATAGTTCATCCCGTCAGGGTTTGTTTCATTGTACAAATATGCATCCAAAAAGAAAAAAAAAACTGAATGTGCATATAAGAAGTTTCCTTCATCTCTGGAATGCTTAGGTACAGTTTAGAGGCTTAATAGTTTGGGAGCCTACTTATCAAATTCGAATACATTTTCATCTAATGTCATTTTCTACTAGCCTATAGCAACATGATAGCTAATACTAGAACCACACAAACATTTCAGCTGTGGCATTGTCATCACGCAGCCAAGAAAGAACTATTTCCAGTACAAAGAGAAGTGGATTGCTTTATGGTGGATAACATGTGCGTCTTCCTCTCTCTTAATCTCTCCATTTGTTTCAACGTGTGTAAATGTTAGTGGCGATGTGGTAGTGGAGCTTGAGTGTGGTGTTCAGGTCGGAGGAGGAGGAGGGGGCAGTCAAAAGGAATAGCAGAGTAGGCTATACAGTCCATGCATTAATATTTGCAAATTCTCCGTTTAGGTAGTTACGTTGCAGTTAACAGGCTTTCGAGAACGAGAAATGGACTTCCTAATCTTTAATCTTTTTAACTTCCTCGGTTTCCTCCTCGGTCTCCTTCTCGGTGTCTTGAGGAGTACCCGTTGATTCGGTCCCCGGTACAGTAGAAGTTAGATTGGTCTCTTTCTTCCATTTCATGCGCCTATTCTGGAACCAGATCTTGATTTGACGCTCGGTTAAACACAGAGCGTTGGCGATCTCGATGCGTCTGCGTCTGGTTAAATACCGATTGAAGTGAAATTCTTTTTCCAGTTCCAAGGTTTGGTATCTGGAGTAAATCTGGCGACCTCTTCTTCTGTCTGACCCGTACCCGACTCCTGTTGTGGGGAAAAGTGCAAATACATTTTAAAAAGAGAGTTTATACAGATCAATTCTTAATTGACTGCAAAATAAAACACACCTTTGGGATCCTGGTGGAATAATTCACTTAAAGCATTTTTTATTATTTAATTTATAAGGTAACTAATATAACATTTTGAAGCAATAATGAAGCCTTTATACGTAGCATTTAACCCACTATTACAGTCACAAAGCATCGCGAAACTTGTTTCGAATTTCAGTGTTTCTAAAATATTTTTCAACTAACTTTGCTACCGTGTGTTTTCAAACAGTCTCGGACAAGTTAAGTCACATTTTTAACATAGTAGTGCATGCTCTTAAATTGGTTCAAAATGCACTTTTCGTTTGATAATTTTCTAACGCGCTCACACTTATTGTACATGTTTTTGAAATAATTTTGGCACTTGAGTATTAAAGGAGGTAGCCAAATGGGATTCCCCTCGCTGGAAAAGGGGGCTTTTATAGTCTGATGATTTAGTAGTGGTTTATGAGGCCATAAAATGTAGCTACTCTGTTGATAGGACGTATCGTAAAACAGACCAATTCCACCAGGGTATGTCCCAAGTCGCAGTAAAACTCACCGCTGTGCGAGTTCATGCGCTGCATCCACGGGTAGATCTGAACGTTGTTTCCTTTCTGATCCTGTGTTCCTGCACGAGCTTGTTCCAGGCTGTACTCCTGGGCAACGTGGCTCTGCGCACTGAGTCCCATACTAGTTTGCCTGCAACTGGGAAGCACGTCCTTATCTTGAAGAAACACGTTAGATCCATACTCGTACGGTCCTCGACTTGATCCAAACACAACGTTATCTTGAGGTGAATAGAAAGGGGACGCATAAATCCGGTTTTGGGTCACTGTGGTGCCATAAGACGAAAAATGTCTGACTGAATCATATGCGGTCGTGTTCAGTGGCATGTTGGGCAAAACCTCTTGCCCACCAGATAAATGGCACGAGAGCGACGGGTTCGCGAAATACGAATTCATACCTTTCCTATCGCCCTCTCATCAACTCACCCTCCTATCTTATTTCCTCTCTCTTAATCTCTCACTTTCTTTCTTTGTGCAATGGGGTCTGCTTCCTTCTGTCACATATACACGTCTCCCGCCCGCTTTCCTAACTCTCTTTCAAATGAACTTCAGAAGGATTTCAATAATATTAATTTCCAGTCTCCGGTTAAGACGCGCAAAGCAAGTGTTATAGCCAAGGCTTGGCTCATGGAAGGACAATATGACAGCGTCACCTGACCACTTTCAGCCAATTGAATGCGCTGTGTACGGAGGAATATCGAGCTTGTAGCTTCTTATCCTTGTGGCTTCAGTTGATAAAGTTTAAGTAAACACACACACAAATGCAGAATACGCACTCACACGACCAAAGAATTACATATTTTTTGAGCATTAATTCGCGAGTTATAATCCGAATAATCTTCTCCACGTGTGTTATGAAGATAAATCTAGACTTAGGCTATGGGGAATCATGCATTTTACATTGAGCTAATTTCCATCTCAGTTAATTGCCTGAAATATTGAAATATGGCTTTTCACAGTTGCTTAGGCTACTGTCGCTATCCTATATTTGTATATGTTTTACTATGACAATAGGCTACTACTGTATTCGTGTTTCTGGCGCAACAACTTTATTACTGTGTAGATGATATAACTACAATTGTAACCATTACATGAATAGAACTCTTTGTTTAAAACAAAAAAAAGAAAATGACCCAGGGCCAATTAAATGACCACTTGCCACAGGCGGAGTTTCTACACCGATTTTGTTTACCCTCCCTTTTAAGACACATTTAACATGTTTTTCAACGTGCATTAACATATATGTAAAAAAAATATGTATGTTAAAAAAATAAAAGTAGGCTAACTGTGAATGTGTCCGCTGATACACATTTTATATCATATTAATAGACATTATCTGCGGTGTCGTCAGTCACCAAGTGAAATGACCACACTATTCTTTTGTTATTCAGTAGACATCTCCCTCTAACGTTTGTTTTCTCTATCTCTATTTCCTCGGGCTTTCTTTGCGCTGAAGGGAAAACGTCTGTGCTTTTCCTTTCCCCATTTGTAATGTATTGATAATTTCTATGGTAAAAAGAACACGAGTAAGGAGGGGGGAAGGGGCATCTTACTAAAGAATGCGTCAAACGCGCCTTGGTGCCATAAAAGTCACAAACTCAACTGAGGACTTCCAGCTCTGAAGCAATTACCCCTTTGAATGTATGGGGGCTGTGCAGCGAGTCTCTTATCTTGTGCACAGAAAGCTGCAAAAAAACATTTTTTAGCATTTAACTTTGTAGTATATAATTATGAAAAAATAATGCCACGAGATATTTTAAACCCAACTCTATGACTATAGGCTATTGATTGTATAAGGATATAAACTACATTTATCAGAATTTCTTAAAATGATAATATTTGCCAAAGGTCTGTTAAATAATTCAAATATACTGTTTTCCTTTATTAAATGCTTGCAGCCATATTGATGGAATATAAATTATATATTATCATGTTCAAAAAATCAGTAGTGGGAACAGAACAGAGGATTTAACCGAATGGTTAGGGTATGCTCCATGACCTTAATGCAGGCCACATGACGGGACGTGTGAGGCCAAAAACAGTGGTTTAAAAAGAGGTGCGCAAAACACGAGATTGACAGAACAGTAAAATTTACTTCCAGCCCGACAGTGAGAAAAGGCATTTAACAGCTATAAAACAGGCTAATCTGCTTAACGATTGATTAAATACATACAATTTTTCTTTGTATTCTAAAGTACCTATAAAATCGGGATAAATCAATATCAAGGATTACTGTTTTTGATGGGTTGTCCTTTTTTGGACAATATTTGAGATCGGCAAAATTTAACTCTATATCTCTGCAAGGAATGTCTATGAATTTCTAAACATAAATATGGTAAGTGCTATTTAATCAGTTTACGGCTACTATATATGATTAATTATATTCCGAAGCTAATTCATCGACGTGTATACCAATAATAATAATAATAGTAGTAGTAGTAGTAGTAGTGCAGTAGTAGTTTTAACCGGTCTGCAATAAAAGTAATAAAAACATCAATTGCATGCCGCTAAGTTAATACATATACGGCAGTATGTAACTTCATGCATTACTATGATTTAATTTATAAAATATTACACCAGGTATACTGTGGGGGAAAAACTAATAAAAGTAATTTATAACAGTAATAAAAAATATTTCTTGCTTGAAAAGCAAGTGTACACGTTTTAAAGTTTCATTTTTAAATTGTGGCAATTGAACAGTTGCCAATTCAAATATATGAAATAAAAAAGTCACAGCAATAATTATTCATTCAATTACAATTTTAAAAATATTTAAATTACCTGGCTTTGTATTAAACTAGTAGGCTATGCCACATATCGGATATCCTAAAATATTAAGAAACAGGAAAGCGCAATGCTGAAAACAAATCAGAGGTGCATTATGAATTCTTAAATCATTTACTTGTTTTCACTAGGCTATATTCCGACGTGTAGTTTGGCTGAATTGAGATCACATACTAAGTGTAGGTTGTATCTAGGCTATATATCTGACTCTTTGATGTTCAATATTGCTCCAACGACTTTGAACTGAAAGCCTTTGATGGGGAGATTTTTCATATCGTGATCTATTTTACAGCATCAGTCTTGTGAATGAAGTAGCGAGTAAAACACACCACACTCAGTCTGCAGTTGGTATGTTGATGTGACTGGAGAGAAAGAGCTTTAAGTGTTTTATTGCAGCCCTTAAGACAAATCGCACGGTTGTGTTTTAGCGTTTGAAGAGGCAATAAATAGACATCCCGTTTGGCCTGTATTCTCTTTACACTCGACCAAACTAGGCACTAACGTCCGCCAAAATCGTCCTTACTTCCAATGCGTAATTTACGTGATATGATTATGATCTGGAAAAAGCAAGCTTATGCACATCCTAACTGTGCTCGATAATGGCCTAGTCTGCACATTCTCCAAAGTTAAATGAATGTTATCATTGGCCAATTTATTTGTAACGGATGTTCACAATTGCAAAATTCCAATGATGAGTCTTATAGCTTTCTTATCCAAGCCCAACTTTCCTACCCTGTCATCTATATGTCGATGTATCTATGCGAAAACAAAATCCATAATAGTAACGTGACAGCTTTAACAGAGCTCTCATGTGCAGCTAAGCACTTATAACAACACGCGACCAGAAGGGGCATTATGGTTTTTAACTAGAACAAGATAATTCTGTGTAATTTTGTGGCCGCATAATGACCTCCATGAATAAGGCGTTTTGAAGCAGAGCGAACTCATATTGCCCTGCGGTTCTTGTAAGGAAATGTTTGGAATTGAAAGTTCGCCTGGAATTTGTTTTCATTTTCGTGGCAACTGAATTATGCCCTCTATGATTCAAATTCAATAGCGGTGGCAGACACGAGATTGGCTCAAAGTTTACACAAATGATAGTCAAATGGCAATAAATGTGTCAATTTCAGAAACCTGTTTAGAACATTGCTATTAACACTAAGAATAACTGTAATACACAAATGAATAAATCTCATGCACCCTGTATACGTACAGGCATAGGGATTAGTTAAATAGACTCAATTTTTAATGGCAAACAAAAGACAGTCATTATTCCGAGGCAAAGAGCAGACTCACAGTATAGAAGAACCCCGCCCTCCACTCGAGTTGCGCGTTCGGTCTCTCACACAAATACACACATGCACATCGACAAACCATATGCGAGCCCACACACAAGAATTCTGCCTTAATAAATTACCAATCCATAAAAAATAGTAATAAAAAAGCAAATTAGTTACGCAAACCTATAGCTTTATAAATCAGATTATGTTTCTGTATACAAAATATATATGTTCATAGACACTTCTATTTCACAAATAAACAGGATAAGTAAAACTTTTCTTTTTAACAGTTCCAAATGGAATGCATGTTCATAACAACTGGTTTTATTATTAACATTTTTTTTTTGTTTCCCCCAGTAGCCGCACATGTGGATTTCAAGAGGCCCATGACTGAAGGGAGGTCGCAGCTTTAGCTTTTTGGTCAGCGGAGTACCAATGGATTTTATTAATATGCTACCCCATGGTTATTATATTTAAAACTTCATGTTTGTCAATGCTGTCTCATTACAACTATAAAACTAATAAAAACAATAAAAATGTAGACAGACTTGTTTGTATTTGTTTTGAAATGTCTTCATTATTTTAATTATTGAGTAGGCCTATTAATATGAATTTCCAAAAGCCAGAATACACAAATAAAATAAAACATGTATAATAATTTATTTATAATAATATATTTTTTGGGCTAATTAGCTAGCATAATAACGCTAGTAAAGCAATTGTATCAGTTTCCTTTCCCCATTTTCCTATCAAATAAACTTTTTTACGCAGAAACACCGGATAATGGCAGACATATTCCCACATGAAAATTAAGATATGAATTTTATGAGGGCAGTTGCCCTCACTGATTTTGGACTCTGTATAATGCCTTGCATATGGAGCGGGCACAAGGTGGCAGTGTTGTTTGATTTAGTCCTCACGGAATGGAATGACAGTGTTGGATGATTGAACACGTGAGAGAGAGAGAGAGAGAGAGAGAGAGAGAGAGAGAGAGAGAGAGAGAGAGAGAGAGAGAGAGAGAGAGAGAGA
>JAOTRC010000009.1:19083397-19097693 GCA_027497675.1 Cyprinella lutrensis | reverse complement strand
AATTCATGCTTTAAAAAATGTGCATAACAGGCTACAAGATATAGCTTTCAGTTTGACATGAGGTGTATCATAGATCCTTAAAGCCAATATATATTATATAATATTGAGAACGATTTTTAGAACTGTATCTTTATCTTTATCATCCTTGGTGTAAACGTGCCTTTAGTTGGAACATTGAGAACATGAAAAATTTCAGGTTTGCATATAATGTCAGGGTTATGATTGTTCAATAGAAACGCTGTCACAGGACTTACAACGGATTTAATCCAAGATAATTTCCTATTTGGATAAATCATGTTGTGCCCAGTGGGCATAGTGCCACTTTTATAGCTCAATCTAATACATAAAATTGTCACTGTGTTTTACACAGATGTGCAGTATATATAAAGTATGACAGAATATATTCATCTTTTTTTCCATAGCATTTGGCGTTTACGTGACTCTTTGTATGTCTTGAGGCAAGACATGACATTTGCGTGTGGTGTCCTACATGTTTGCCGTGTGCACTGTTTCTTGTTTCTTACATATGTGCACAGAAAGTTTTCTACAAACTTCCTCATTCTATAGTTTTTCTCTCGTGTTGTTCTGTCTGGTTGGTTATGGTCATTAATCTTCCTCTAATTTCTGAGAGTTTACTGTAGTCGTGGGAGCAACTCTGCTCCTGTTTTTGAAGAAACCATTTCACCCAATTGCATCATAACTTTAGATAAGGGTCATTTCTCTGGCTCCCGGTATTCCCTGTGTCGCTGATGACTTTAGCTATTCATTAAAGTGACTTGACCTTCATCCATTAATAATCTGTGTGTCTGTCTGAAGCCCCAGCGTTGAACTCCTGCTCTGGGTCAGTTTGGCGCAGACATTATGTGTACCGATATGTAAATTAGTCTACCTGTAAGGAGTTGTGAAATGGAAACATTTTCTTGTTTACTCAAGACTTCTAATATGTTTGAATACTTTGTGTTTGCTGCGAGTGGAAGAATGGATATTACATTTCTTGATAATCTTGTTACTTATTATTGTTACCATGAAGACTCCATTGAGTTTTGACACGCTGTCAAAGCAAACCAGAGCAGATCTCATGCGTTCATTTGCTGGAGGCCAGGAAATAAGCAGGTTTAGTCAACAACTGTAGAACTTCATAAAATCATCCTGGAAAACCATATTAGTATTGATAAACAATTCAACTTAAAGTTATCCGTATAGAAGGAAATTAGATACCGAAGACAGAAGTATTGTGTAATATTGTGTGTGTGTGTGCGTGTGTGTATATATATATATATATATATATATTATGGAAATGCGTATCATCAAAAATAAAAAATGATCATTAAAAAGTAGTAAAAAAAATAGGCCTAGTTTTTTTTAAGCCATAATTGTATTAGCCTAAATCATATCTTAAATATTGAAATAAACTCAGTAATAAAATAAGAAAAAATATTTAAATTAAGAGTAACGTGTTGTTGGACATTGGACAACTGATTCAGATCAGTTGAACATGGCTGTGGTTACTCGAGGTAAAACTACATGTTGATTTTCTCGTATTTGAGGCGTGGTTTACGAATGCTATTGGGTTGCTATTGGGTGTTTATTGGTATGTTTATTGGGTGCTACGAATGTCTATCAAATGCGCCTGTACGTAGCTCATAGCCAATCGTTTCAATTAGAAAAATACAAGTTGTTGAAGTTGTTATTTGCATTGGAAATTGTTTGCGCTTGTACTTCACAAGTTTAAAAAAAAAAATTAATGACTAAAGTGTCAACAACTTTAATCGGGTACGTGTGCACAGCTGAACGTTATGCTACTAAAGCGGTAGCTGTATATTGATATTGAAAAGCAACACTTAGTGTCACTGTGACAACCACAGTAGGTAGTCTACAGGCATAATGACATTATGATATTAATAAATACCACCATTTATAAGCTAAAGTTAAATGGACTTTGTCGACGACGATGCCTAGCAGGTTGGTACTATACAACTCCGTGGCTAACATGCTTTGCCACTTTGCGCTCATCCAGGCCTCGGGACTGCCGAACAGAAGTTGGTATCGACAATTATCGCATTTTCTTTCTCGGGACACAGCTGAGCGGCAGATATTCCAAAGTTGACCGCCTCCTGTACCCGGTCCTTCATTAGGGGAATTAATGGTGAGACAACAATAACGACTGGGCACTCGCGAAGTTTAACGACAAAAGCGTCTCTTTTTTTCAAAATAAACTTGCATTCTAAACTACTTAAAACAATATCTAAAGCTGCATCAAAAGGTAGCTTCCATTGTCCCATTGAAAAGATTGTAAGACTATTGCTCACAGTCTCGTTTTCATCCGCGATAAGTTAAAAAAGGCTTAAGTTAGACTAACCTGACTAAGATTTGTGGCACTAGAAACAGTAAGGTCATGGGTTTGATTCCCAAAGAATGCATGAACCCATAAAGTGTATACCTTGAATTCGATGTAAGGCACTCAGGATAAAAGTGTCTGCTAAATACATGCATGTAAATGGCTATTTGCAAGATCTGATTCTCTTGTGAAAGCATTCAGGGTGCTCAAAGCCGCTGTCTGGAAAATGTTCCATGAATCTTAAATTCCAAGACCCTGTATGCCCTGCAGAAACACACTTGGCCCATGTATATGACCCAGTAAGGAGGATTTTTGAGTATGGCTAAAGAACTGCCTTTTGGAGAGGTGCATTTTGGCTGACATCTTTTGAAATTGCCTCCTCATGTCTTTCTTATCAAATTCAAAAGTCCTTTCCTAGAGATTTTCTTGCAGAAAGCAGCCAACCAGATTTCCTTGCCAAATTGCAGGCTTCATGCTTTTTTAAATCAGGGCAAAATGTCATGCACTTATTTATTTATTAATATTTTTTTTGGATCCCTACTGTAGTTTTATTGACTGGCTTTTATGTTATCAGAGCTGCACAGCCTGTCTGCAACCCTCTGGAGGCATCAGGCGTTTGGGCAGACACTCTCAGGTACAATGCGGGCTGGCCCAGACAGTTCAATCAAATAATTATGGAGCTTTGCCCACTCTTAGCATGAGCTAATGAATGGAAATGACTGATTTGTATGCTGTCTGTATGCATGGCTTAAGTAGTACTGACCTGATAAGTACTAAAGCTCTCGCCCCGCGGTGATGAACTTCTTTCACACTGGGTGAAGATGGAAGCATTGTTTGAATGTGCTTCGAGGCCGGTCTGCTTTTACAGGAATTTTAAACTGTACCTCTGAAAGGTGCACATCATCAGTAATAATACTTACTGCTGAAATAACGTCTGGAAAGATGTCGGAGCTCTCTGCCGCTGGGATTTGAAGCAAACGCTGCGTCGTGTTTAACTTTTGAAGTGTATGCATTGCCATAAATTACATTCAAAGAGGTCACTGAGTTTTCTTGGAAGTGCTCCATAATCATTACTATAGTACACAGAACTCAGATGACCTTTTTAAAACCGTGGATAGTTTGCCCTCGTTTGTCAGAAGGAAACCAAATAACGGTTCCCTCATGAAGCCATCTCAAACCTAGAGCGTTGTTGAATGACCTCTGACCTTTTGAAATGTTATAATCACCCAGCAGTGCAAATCAGAGACTGAAAAAAAAAAAAAATGGTCTTCTGGGATTTGGATATCTGATGCGCTGCTGCAATCAGGGCTGGTTGCAGTCAAAGCCACAAGTGCTGCATTGACCCTACTCACAGAACCAGACTATATTTAGAAACAAGTACACATGTTAGTGAACGTATTAGAGGCCCCTGCATACATCTGATGCAGAGAGCAGACTTAATCATGCAGCTTAAAAAAAATATGTTTTCCGATTTTCATAATTCAGTAGTTCAATACAGTTCTTATCAATTCCTATAGCACATGATATAAGTTCATTCCAAAAGAATTCAGAGTAAAATGATAGATTAATGTGGCCTTTGAAGGACAACAATTTAAAGTATGTTAGAAATTGTTTGCATCTTATTTTAACAAGTGTAACATTTTGAAAACAGCATCTCACCTTATTGTTTTACAGTCGAGGTTAAAAGTTATGAACATTTACAAAACCAATAAATGAAATGATTTTGGATTACAGTTAATAATAATAATAATAATATATGTTTTAGCAAGTATACATTATTAATAATTTTCAGTCTATAATAAATCGTTGCCTGCAATGTTCTGTTTTTTGAATGCAAAACTTTTACAATGAAATATTTATACTATTACTTATGTATAGCCAAAAATTACCATATATATCAGTTATGTATATCAGGATTAGGTATATCAGTTCACTAAATGGACCTCTACCAAACACTGCAAAGAATTTGTTGTTTTTCTAGTAGTTAATTTTAAAGCGAAAGTAAAATGGCAGGCATTCATAAAATTGCGTGTGCACTGGTGAACAGCAGAGCGTTTTTGGAAGCTCAACTTCCATAGGAAATAATTGAAAATGCTCACTCTGCTTCGCACCGTTGTGAATGGCCGTGTGCATTTTACTTTCGCTTTTTGGCTAGAAACTTTTTTTTTGTAACCATTGTCTGTGGTAACCATGAAGGCGGCATATTTGGTGTAGCCTATTTAAACTAATTTAACTTAAATTAGTTTAAGAAGACACATCTGTATTGTATTAGAGTTTTAGCTGTACTGATGTATGCTGATAAGTAGTTGAGATATGCCCTGAATTAAACTGTGCTTCACACCTTTCCTGTGGTTTTACATGCATATACTGGCTGTTTTTTAGGGGGGAAGTTTGTATTCCCTCGTTCTTTAAAGAGAGTGTGTATATTTGTGTGTGTCTCTGCATGTTTGTGGGTATTTATGCAAGCGCATGTGTGAGTGTGTGTTTGTGGTTTACTGGTTTGAACCATAGATGGACAGTTAGATAAGCCCCTCCTGTTGACACAAGGGTGAGCATCTCAAACACACAGTTAGTCAGATAAGTCCCTCATGTCAGCAGGAAGCTAAAGAGAGAACACACTGACATAATGGCAGTTGGGGGGTGCACTGTCTCACTCCTAAACAGAGATAATCTAACTGAAAACAGACGCGGATGGGTCAAGGCCAGGGATACTTACCATAATGAATAATAATCAGTCCTGAGCTGCATGTTAAACAGCTGAAAATAAAGTTTTAAATGAGATCAGATTCTTTCGTAATAGGCTATTTGTGTTTGCAAAGGATTATGCAGTGCAAAATGGGATGTGTGATATAGTTCAATGTGGACCAGCTAGACTTTTCCCAGCCAAGTTTAGGGCATCATATCATGAGGAGTCATTGTTCCTCTGTCTTTTCGAGATAAGAGTGTATTTTGAGTTTTGTAACATTCAAAACGCACACCCCAAAAGGATTTGTTTTTGTTTTAATTGAAACTAAGTTGTACAAGTGTAGCATGTAATGCTTCTACAAATTGCTGGCACTGATTATGCTTCTGAACAATCCCGACATCAGGAATTAGCATCTGAGGTTTATTTGTAGCTAGATCCCTGAACATTTCAGCACGGAATGCTTTGTCACAGTGTAATTCGGTCTTTAAAAAAGGTTGTGATTCAGAGGACAGTGCAGTTAAAAACAGTACATTGGATTTGACAGATTCCGTTTTAATTTGATCAATTACATTTCTTCATATCAATTCCGAACATTTTTAATGGCAAGTATAATAAATTAATAGTACAAATTAATACAAGAGAAAATATATATATATATGTATATATTGGGGCTGTCAGTTAAACGGCGTTAACGCATTTTAGCGGCGTCAATTTTTTATCGCGCGATTGACAATCTTTTTGTCCTAGCAAACTTTGTAGTTTTTTTTTTTTTTTAACTTTGTAGTTTCTACTACTGTCATAAAATCTGTCATGTTACACTAGGGAATACACATCTTGGGCTGGCTCCAGTGTTGCGTGTGAAATGTTTTCATCCCAGATACATTGGCATATATTTCAGCATGTCTTATGAATATAGTTTCATGAGCTTTAATTTTTTCAAACGTCAAAAGATCGCGTAGTTCATGTTTACAAGCCAGCATCTTTATAGTGACGTTAGCCTATTGGCTACTGTTTTACATAATTGATATGCTAATTCAATTCAATGTTTGTTGGTAGATCCAACCCAATCTCACGACCAAATCGTACGATTCGCCGAATGATTAAAAAGTGGCTAATTCGTAACAATTCATACGACCTCACTCGTTCGAATTAGTACGATTTTGCTAAATCGTACATATTTTACGAATTGGCCAATTGGTGTGAATTCGTACGAATGATCTACCCCTGACCCCGCCCCTAAACCTACCCATCACGTGGGTTTAGACAAATCGTACAAATTCGTACGAGTGAGGTCGTACGAATTCGCCACATTTTAATCACTTGTACGAATTCGTACGAATCTATAAATATAATCGCCTATTAAAATCCTAACAATCAAAAAGAAAAAGCAATCTTATTACACTCAATATTTCAGTAATGAACAATGAACTAAATCGCCGGTACAAAACGTCTTTAACCATCCAGTTCCGAAATAGGCAAATAAAGTAGCCTGCTATTGCATGTCCTGCAGTTAGTCCTCACGGGCCCGGTTTCGGCGTCTGTTCCATTTATCCACTAGGTGGATGTCTTTATTTCTAACCACTTGATAAACCATATCAATATTATTGCGCATGTGTTGGCAAACATTCAGATTGCATTTTTAGTTTTCTCCTGAGTGTTAGAAACAACAAAAGTTTTTTTAATGTCTTAACCTTATAGCTACTGAAACCATAAAGAGCCAATATGGTCAAAATAAGCATAATGCGATGAAATGTTTCTGAAAACGGTCGTTTGAGCGCCCCAAGTCGGCTTTCCTGCTATTACTTCATAGACAAATGTGTTAAGGTAACAGATAACACATCCAGATAAAACTCATAAGCCTTCCACATCACGAAATGAATAAAGAAAATTAAGTTTAAAGACTTTATTAATCAGAAACTGTAGGTTACACATATATGGATACATTCATGAACATTATTTACAGGACATTTTAATCGCAAGGTACAAAGGAATGCGACAGTGGAGCATTCACAAAATTACACAGAACAACACAGAAAAAGTATACATCGGAGACAATTTCACAAAACATTTTAAAGAGGAGGACATGTGACGATAATTTTATATACTTGTTGATGTCATTCATATAATTGTATTTTCTATAGATTCACAAAAATAGGGTTTAAAGCAAATGACAGTCGCCAATCTGTCAGATCAATAACACAAAATAAAACAAAATGTAGCACCGACTTCTGCTAAATTCCTTTATAATAGCTATAATAATAATACTCAATTATAATTATATAATAATACTTAATAATAATAATAGTAATACTTACAAACGAATAAACTTTTAGATTATACAAACTTTTAACCAGTAACGTGTCCATATTAAAACGTCATTTTCAGTTTAAGGTGTTTTAAAATAATACATGCGCCTTTTGACAAAAAATAAAATAAAGAATAGCCGCATTTTTTTTTTACTTTTTTTTACCTTCTAACTACAGTCATTATCATCATGCAGCAAATATGAACTATTTCACTGGCATATAATCCATGATCTGAGTAAATAATGTTTCTAATAACACAATGGTTCCCGCCAATTAGCAAAACAGGCTCGTGATTATTGGGATATAACTCTCTTCTGTTCTTTATGATTGCCAGTTTCATTACAGTTATAAATTGATTAATCATTTTTGTTTTAATGTATCATTGCGCGTCTTGAAATTACTTAACCATGCATTTCTCTCCCAGAAGCATTGTTGTTGTGAATTAATTAAGTGGACCTGAGCGAATATGTCCAAATAACGCAGATCAAGGGACGAGCTATCGTTAATGGGAAATTTATACTGGTAAAAATGCAAATATAATGGGGACGAGTTTAACGTTTTTCACTAGGTATATCAAGAATAAATATTTTATTAGCAGGAAGTCGCGTTTTTTGCGGCTTAGCTGCAGGCCTACTAATTTACACTTTGGCCAATATCTAGTTGTTGAAGTAGGTATTCTCCTCACATTTGTCAGAATGACATTTCCCAGGCAAGATCAAAGTCTATTCATAAAAGCTGTTCTGTAATTGCAGTTTGGTTCTCAAGGGCCCAAGATATGAGTTGGGTCACTAACTTTGTGCCCGTGACCGTGAACGTGCCTTAGAACACGTGGCGATGACTGCGGAACGGAGATAACACGTTGATGGCTTAACGCGTCTTATTGTTGAGGACTGAGTTTGAAAGGCTCTTTCCAAGCGATAACTGGCAAAATAAAAAACATAGTTGGGAGATTACGAACAGTTAAGGTTTCTCGTTGAGACAACATATGGAGTTTCAGTCCATTTTTTAAGCTTAGAACACTGATCATGGCACGAGTGTGTTATCATTTTAAAAGATCTTTTAACACTCCGACAATAAATATTTAGCGATTATTTCAATATCATTAAGACTGATAAGAAAACATTTTACTGTCCGAAATTCTATCTCACAGCTTATAATTATCTGAATTTCTAACTAGCAGTTAATTACTCAAAGTAACTAAAGTGAGAGATGACTTAGACAGCTTTTTACGTTCAAAACTTAGACTAAAGCATTACCATACATGCCCACAATTGCTGGGCACAGACACTCTTAAATAAACACTAGACCACATAGTATAACTATGTGTATAGCTTTTGGAGTTATCATTTGGTCGCGTACCCATAAATGTTTCAACTCTTATTCGCGTTTTCTGAATGCGTCATGGGGCAAGACTTTCAGAGTAAAATGGGCCAATGGCAGATTCCCATTGACTAAATACTGCTTTTGGACTAGCATTGAGCAATGTATAATGTGTGCCTCCTTAGAAAAAGGACAACGCCTGCTCCCTTAGTAACAGTCTCTTTTTCTTCATCCGCCGATTTTGGAACCAAATTTTAACCTGTTGGTCGCTGAGATTGAGCCTGTCAGACAGCTCCCTGCGTCGCTGCCGGGTGATGAACTCGTTCAGCATGAACTCTCCTTCAAGCTCGGCCAGCTGCAGTTTGGAATAGGGCTTTCGCTTCTTGCGGGTCCGGGTGTGCATCGGGTACCACGGGGCACCTATGGGCAAGGCACGGGTTCATGAGAGAGCTTCAAAACATCTTAGGCCAACACATCAAAAACATCAAGCCACGTAAAATACTAATTTCTGGTGCATTTAATTTTGTGAGGCTGTTAATATGACAATTTGACATGATTCAATGACAATCTGAAGTGTGATGCAAGCTGTCGATATGACGAATGTATCTGTTTACACAGAAAGAAAGTCTTAGAACGTTTTACTGTTCTAGTTAAATGTACATTAACGCCCTAATTGTCGTTTTTGCGAGAACCCTACTTATTTAGCGGTTTCAAGGCATATTAAATGCACGGCAACTGATATTAATTCAGTTTACGAGTCATTAAAACAAACGTCCTCTTTTCTCTGAACAGAGCAATTGCCATTGTACGAATCTGTTCTTCTTAC
Organism: Cyprinella lutrensis; assembly: GCA_027497675.1. Taxonomy (NCBI): domain Eukaryota; kingdom Metazoa; phylum Chordata; class Actinopteri; order Cypriniformes; family Leuciscidae; genus Cyprinella; species Cyprinella lutrensis. The sequence goes on along the minus strand of JAOTRC010000009.1, from coordinate 19,088,217 downwards.
AAAAATAACTTGAAAGCTTTAGCAAAACCTACATACATCAACAATAACTGTGCTTTTAAAACAGTGCCAAACATCGGCAACGGGATTGTTGAATTTTATGATGTTGTGTTTACTGGTTGTATAAATGACTGAGCGCTTAAACTGGTGAACGTGGAGCATTTTAGGGCAACCCCTAGTGGCCTTGAACAATCACGCAAGATCCATGCAGGAAAATCATAACAGTTGCCAGTGAATGCCTAAATAAACCGTCATGCAAAATAAATAAATAAAAAGCCGGAGCAAGACATTTGTACTGTGTGCTTCTGTTGCCTTTTTCAGTTGTGATTAAAAGCGAGGGACAAACCTCCTCCACTGGCGATATTGCTTGCGTGGTTTCCTTGCGATATCAGGGTTTGTGGATCGCCTGCTGAAGTCTTTCCCCCTTCGTTTAGCACTGAAGAACTGGAGTCGGACTCCAACGACTGACAGGATGGCGGGTCTTGGGTCAGATGTTCGGTGCCATAATCATACTTTGAGAAGGTGTTACTGTTGCCCATCCCATTGTGCATCCCGTGATCAGACGATACTGATGTATCTCTCGCTCGCTCCTCTCGTTTGAGATTGTTGCTCTCTGAACACGGCTCTCTGGTGTTGCTGGAATTGCCATAATAACATTTGCTTTCCTCCAGTCGGGTTATTTCACAAGATCGATTAAAAGAGGGGTTAATGGATACGGGACTGCTAAAGTAAGACTGAGGATATCCATTGCACGACTCCGATGGATTCCACGGGAGAGAGCAAACATTGTCCCTTCTAGGGTACGAGAGAGACGGTAGCCCCGCCAGCTGTCCCCCTGAGGCTCTAAAATTCGGGAAGTAAAACCTGTCTCCAGTGTGGATGTTTACCAAAGGTCCCACAAACCCAGGATTAAGAAGATTATGCTCGCCCATTTCCGCGGGCCAGACCAACAGCTTCTAGTTTATTGCAATCTGACATTTAACGTAGTTAAACCTGGAGGTGCACCTGATTGGTCATCTCCACGTCACGTGCCGGAGCTTACTCGAACACTAGAAGGTACCACCCACTTGGTCCATTTCAGACAAAACAAAACATTAACTTCTGTATAACGGGTTTTATATGCTTTTTTAAAATACTATAAAATATCTTATTAAAAATGTAAAATCCATTTTTTCTTTTCCCCTAGCTCAAAGGTTCTTAACTGATCATCTTTCACTTTCCTGTTTAGAAATATATAGAAGTGTCCCTAGCCTCGTTTAATCTTTATTACATGGACAAAAATAAATAACTAAATAAAACAAATAAATAAATATATCACCTTTTCCCTATGAAAAAACTCCTTTCCCCCTTAAAGATGAGGGTGGTTTTCGCCATTGTTTTCAAACAAATTACGGTTGAATTCAGTGTCATATAAAGATGTGATGTTCATCTTTTACAGGCTTGTTTTAAAGAAATACTGATGCTCAGTGCTAAACTCCACTCATATTTACTGTAGTGGGGTCAGCAGGTTGAAACCATTGGCTCCGTAAAAGAAGATGATATTCTATAAGATTTTTTTAAAAGACCGTAGCCTATATTTGAGATAATATGCTCTAGTACTACACCTCACATGAACAACTTTAACAGATACATCCTATAAATACTCGCAGTCAAACTCATGCAGAGTTGTTACACATCTCGCAATTCTTTTATTTGAATTTTACAAGCTGGCAGAGGGCATTAAAATGATTCTGCCGCTCCAAATACACCGCACAGGATCACATTAATTGATTTTTGATTGTAAATATATAAAATACAAGCATATTTTCCTCATATCAAATGCAACGCCGTGTCATTGTCGCGTGTATTATTTGAGAACATAATGAAGCAAAAATATAGATTAAGATGACAAAAAGACAATAGTAACAGTAGGCTACGCATTAAACCCTCGCTCCACATTAGTGTGTTTAGGCAGCGCAAAGTTGATAGAAGTGCAATTCAGTGTTTTACCAATGTTTCAAGCCTTTTATTTTGTATTGTATTTTATTTCCCAGGTTAATAATTAAAAATAAATACACTGGGATTTTCAGTCTTGTATTTAGTGTCAAAAACACTGTTTTGAATTATATTCATTTTTATCTCTGCTTTGGAAGTGGAATTTGAATAACCAATGTTGTCATATGTGGATACATCTGTCATAAGTACATTATTTAAAAACGATGTAGGCCTAATAAATATATATTTTTAAGAATATTCGGACTGATACCGTCATAACCTTTTTAACAACATTTTTATTTATTTATGCGTTTGCTTAGCATCTCGCGCACATGCTCATGCTGACATATATTTATGAAGGAGCAAATTATATTTGCCGTCGTTCATTTTAAATCATTTGTATTTTCCATGTTTATTGCACGAGTCTTCGAGAAACGGTAACTTTGCGTCTGCTTTTGATCTAAAGCTTGCGTCAGTGTATCTGTGTGGGGGCGTGTTTTAATTATAATTAGTGCAACTTGTGCATTTATTCATTTCTTTTTTTTTGTTTAGTCTACTTTCAAATAAAGACAACCAAACAACTTCATTAATGGCGATGGATAGACAAAAATGCAAAGGAAATCTAGTTCAGTTCATTACAAATATAACAGAGATCCAAAACAACCAAAAGACTACAAATGATGTCCTACAAATTGCCCAAGGATTATTACATCCAAATTTGAGAGACACATGTGCATGTTTTACGGCGAGACTACTTCATTCCAGATTCATGTAACTAATTAACATGCTTAACATGTACTCACCACATACATTTACATTTTAAATGCTATCAGATATTTCACTAAAATATCAGGACTTTTTTGTTACTATAAATTTAAATCACCAAATATGAAGCCATAGAGACATTTAATCACTATTCTTAGAGAAAACACTCATGCTACTTAGACTATTCAGCTGTCATTTTCTTAGTGACTTCTTATCAGTTTTTAGTAAGAATATTTCATTATTTCCACCCAAGAATACAACTGAGTACAACAAGTTGCTCAAAGAGTAACTTCTCACAATGGGAATGAACAACGCTATGAATGACATTTCAACAACTTAATGTAGGCTAGTCAAAAAAATAAATAAATAAATAATTCGCCTCAACTTGAATGTCTCAAATAATATCGCTATACGTCACAGTAAAAAGATTATGTTCTTACCAGAAGGATGGCTAAAGTTGATATCTCCAAAATCTCTGGAAAATGGCTAAAATAGTTGTTAGTTCAAGGTCAGTGTCTAGTGCACTGTCTGCGCCGGTGTGAGATTGCTGTCTTGGAATCTCTTTCCCGTCCAGACAGGGCCATAGCGTAAACAAAGGCCTTTTTATTGTCTTTGATTTTGGAAGACAGGTTGGCTCAGTGAAAGCCTTGCAGTAAATGTCCTCCGAGGCCAATTTCTCGAGGAAACAAAACGTATACATTAAAATGTGAATTAAATGCAAAATTCCTGTTCTTAAATAGCCTACTTGTTCTTATACTTTAACTCAATTTGGAGAAAGGATGAACGTTTGATGATATAATTGGGTATCCTAATAAACTTTAGAAAATTTAATAGTAATAATAACTCTAACTACAATAGTAAATTAAAATTGTGACCATAACAATAAAAAACACAGATTTAGAAAACAACGTAAAGAATTAAAGACGCAACTTCCAGAAAAAAGTGTGTATGATGACGATCTCACAAATTTAACTAATGCGTTTGCATTATTGCATGTTATCTTTTTTTATTTAAAAAAAAAATAACAGGTAGAACTGTTGTTTTAAATTAAGTAATTATAAATTGAGCTTAAATAAGACAATTATAGCAAAAGTGGTTCAACAGACTTTACGGCGATTAAAAATCGCAAACCTGGCCTACGTTTCTGTTCATATTTATTTTTTATTCTATATTTATTTATATGTTGCTTTCATGGACTGTCTAGCTGGTAATATTCTTTATAAAATACAAATAAAAAAAACATTGTAGATGCAAATCTGGTTCACATTGGAAGAGATGCAATTCATCTTAAAAACTATACATATCATTTAATATAAATCATATATAAAATAATAAATTTGTATCATATACATGTGGCAATTAATTCAGCCGCACTAAGCAAGACTAACTTGCTTCGTAGGCTAATCTACATTAGCAAATAAACCCGGCGTTGTGTAGCCTATTAGAAATATTGATGGATCTTTGAAAAATTGCTTTTGTTCCTCTCGTGTAAGGCGCTTTGGATACAAACATCTGCTATACAAATGCATAAATGTAAAGGTCGATATAGTTTAATCAACGCAACCCATAATCATACAATTCAGTGCGGTATGCGTAGCATGCCTTTCGTAGCAAATTCATTAAATATGCACGACAAATATAGCCTACATATTACTAGTTTGTTCTCTATCTTCTTAAATTTAACATACATACTCAGTAACAGTAGGCCTACGTGTGCCAGACAAAAATGTAAAGACCTGTGGCAAAGCATGTGTCTTCGTGTTGAGTCTACACTGCTCACTTCCTGATATTTCCACCATACGCCACCAGAGGTTATCAGCCCCCTTTCTGCTCAACCCACTGATCTCTCTCTTCACATTCCAGCTGCTCAGTTTAGAACCGGCGAATAAAAGAAAACCCTTCGTGAGCACATATGTTTTGCTGAGCAGGCCTTTTGCACGGAACATTTATAATTTGAGTAACATATCCCCTGAAACCATATAGTTGTGAAAAGAGTTTATTTATATATTTATTTTTCTCAAATTCGGTATGAGTGCCTGCTTTAAAAATTGGTATGTATGCATGCATTTAAATAGCCTATATAT
>JAOTRC010000009.1:19039891-19078148 GCA_027497675.1 Cyprinella lutrensis | reverse complement strand
AGGGGGGGCGTGTTGTGGTTACTAATATTGACTATAGCCACTATAATGCGACAGTAGCCCATAAGCCAGTATATAGCCACAGTATTAGCATTTTGTAATTTTGATTTGCCACAGCAGATAACAATACTGAATGACCGAGTCAATATTTTGCCCATGCACAGCTAAAATCAATAACTTGACTACAGAACGTCAGCTGCTCTTAGAAAAAAATGCTGCTACATGGAATTCGCTAAATGTCCATAACAGATTGCGGGGCACCACTCCCGATCACTGCTGACAAAGATTTATATGCATTGTACAAATAAGACCTTTTATTATCATATTATTATACGGGAGGAGCAAAGGTAGGCAATATTGCCATACCCCAGTTCCAATTTGCGTGACTTTCCTGCCTTAAGAATCCTGTGATTCAATAATATCCGAGTTAATATATGACTATCCTCTGTCACCAGATACGTCACTCAAACATTGTACTATTTTATGTGAGAGGGAGTAAATAAAACATATCTATTCTAAACTCAGTCTTACTTATGTTTAGAATTTGCTCAAATTCTTGTTCTGGAAAGCCAATTGAGATTTTCCCAACTGTCACGTGTCAAAAAATAATTGAACAAAAATTGCACATTTGACAGGTTCATGCGGACTTTGTGGGTGCGCAATCGTAATGCATTATGTAGATGTTTGAGTTCAAATGTCTTATCAACTGATGACTTTTATTCGAGAATATCTATCGAAACATTTAAGGTGAATATTCTTTATGTTCAGTTTACAGTTGGAGAAAAAAAGTCTAGCCATATTATCATAACAGGAAGTCGTACTGGTACCCCTATTATGCATGCTCTTTGATTTATTTATTATTTTTAATGGTTTCACGAGTGTGGTAAGACTTACCTGGAAACGGAGATTTCCAAAGATGAGAAGACTGTGTTTGCTCCTTTGAACAGTACACCTGCCCATCCCAGCCATTCGACAGAGCCCAGTGTTGATAGCCCTCCATGGGGATCAATGCATCGTGACGTGGCTCGGGATGCGCGCTAATACTGGGAACCACCGACATGTCCAAATATCCTGGAACCGCCTGGTACGAGCTGGCAAAACTCGGGTAGAAAGCAAACTCTTTTGCCCTGCTGGAGAGCTCCTCCGTGGGCAAAGCGCTGCTCGTTTCAGCATATTTTTCTGCTGGATGGTATGAACATGGTTTCTGCTGCAAGTTGACGTTGTGCGAGTGAGATAATCTGCAACCGTAGTAAGGGTTTCCAAAGGGGTAGCCGTAACTCAGAGAGGCGCTAGATGACGTCTGAGGAGCGGGACATTGTCGCCCAGTTTCTGGGGAAGATATATCCGAGTACACGGATCCCTGGTGAGTCGCTATGGTGCCGGAATGCCGCCCCAGCGCGGGGTGTGAAATCAGTTCCCTGCAATGAGTCGCAGGGCAATTCCCGCTCAATCCTTCCATAATTTGGCTTTTATTTTGATTATTTTCATTCGGGCTTTTTTCATACACGTACATCAAGGTGTCCGCCCAGCGTGGATGCAGGACCAGCGAAGTCGTCATATCACGGGCTGCCGATGCTTTTTAAAAGTCGCCTACTCCAAGACTGATACCTCATTTCCAACTACATTTTACGCACGCGCATGCGCACGACTATATCCATGTGTCCAGTTCATTAAAGCGCAGGCACGTGATATGCTAACTAGACCGAAGAGACTGGATTGTGGGTGGGAAGAATAATCCCTTTAAACAACTACTGGCTCACGTTTCACGCCTGGCTTCTAAGGTTTTCTGTGCCCAGGCATTGGCTAAGAGAGTTGGAGACAGTCATTCTTAAAGGGGAAGGCTTCAAGCTAAGTGGAACGAAAACAACCTCAACATTTCTGCCGACAAACGTCTGGCCACTTAGCAGTATGCACGGTTTCATTATTTAACCTCCTCCAGTATCAACATTCTGAAACGTCGCATATCTGTAACAACATATAAATACATACAAGGGCCACATACAAAAAGCATAGGCCTAAATATCTTCTGCAAAACTCTTTATTTATGAATTTGAGTAGCATATAAGCACACTGCACACGAATAAAGTCGTATTAATTTGATTATTTGTCAGTTATTTTATTGCAATAAAATTAACTGACTGTCATCAACCTATGAGCGGAATCGCTTGAATTTTCAGAGAGGGAAAATACTTGCGTTATGTATTATAGGCTACGTATGAACCAATCTTCTTTTTTTAACAAATAAAAATAGACCAATGACACTATAACTAATAATAAACAAAACAAAAAGCAACTGCCAGACAGAATCAAACACATTCATACTAGGAAAAGGGTATTTTTCATGTCGGGTCATTTTCATTATCAAACTAATGAGAGAATGTCTCATTTGCGAATTGTTTTTCATCACTGTGTGTATGTTTTGTCGAACTTATAAAATAATTTGCCCAAAGCATATTCAGTTACACAATTGCACTTAATTATTTTCCATACCTTCTATGTTGATGTTGAAGTTGATGTGCATGTAAATTAATGAATGATATCAGCATAATATGCATAAAAAGTTGTATGGATACAAAATGTGTTACAAAATGTTCCCCGTCATGATTACACACACACACATACACACACTAAAAAAGAGATTTACGTTTTCCCAATATGGTAGTAATTTACTCAGTTATGCCTCATTTTTATTCCTATTTAAATACTAGATTGTAGAATACAACTGAATATTTAATTAAACTCAGCTAGTTGTGACAAGAATGAATTTATCACTCCTGGATCAGAATATTTTCTTCCGGTCTGATGTTGCACATTTACAATGCAACGTTTCAAGAGGAATGAATAAGAGTGCCATTCCCTGTTAAAACATTCCTCTGCTATTAGTTTCAAATGTGTAGCGACGAGGCAGAGAGAGGGGGAGAGAGAAACGGTCCTTGTGTATTACAGGTAATGTGAACAGTTTTAAACCTTTTAGACAGTGTTGGGTTTTGTGCGTTAGATATAATGTTGATGAGTTAGTTCATTGACCACTCTTATTTGCAAAGATAGATCCACTGCTGTCTTCACAGACTGAAGAATGGACAATTCTTACAAATGGCAGCTGCATGGAAGTCCAAGGTCAAGGTAAAAAACGCAGACAAACAAGGTCGTAATCAGAGTCTAGACAGACAAGAATGAACTTCACACTCGTATGCATGCAAACTCGCTGTAGTTTGAAAGCCTTTGAGATACACCTTGGGAAAACGGAAAAGAAACTAGCAAACAATCCAAAGTAATTCCTAATTTTTAAAGTGCACAGGCAACTATAAAACTATACGAGTAGGAAGACAAATACGACTAACAATGCAGAAATCCCCTTCCGGCGAATCTGCTTTCTTCCTCTTGTGTTTCTGTGAAGAGTTCCTCTATGACATGTTAATTATGAAGCTTCTAGCATATATTATCCAGATTTGTTGACATTCAATGAGCGTCGCTACAAGAAACCATGTTTTTTTTTTTTTTTTTTTACAAAACAGAACAATATTTGGCGAATGCAGTGACTTCTTTACTTTTGCTTCCTCAAAGCAACAAATTACGAATGTGAAAACAGAAAAATGTAAAAGGAAGATACTGAATGGAAGTGATTTTGATTGAAAATTTGTTACCTCATTTTTTATATTTTATGAAAGTTGCAATAACTTGTGAAGTAAACTAATTTTCCCTGGAAAGACCTTTTTGATAATTTCGGTCTCAAGTTTATTTTGATCAATTCACCAATTCACCAATTGCAATATCAGATTTCAGCCATTCAAAAAGTAGATTTCAATAATCAAGTCGGAGCTCCTTTTACCATCGTAATAACCTATTTAAGAAAATATAACCTACCTCTTCTTATAAAACAAATTCCCAAATGACATCAAAAGTAATTCTATTCATCAAATGAAAAACATTTCTATTATTTACAGCACAGCTGCAGTGTATTTACTCATTTCAAATTCAACATCGCATTCCATACGGATCAACGTTTTGCTCCGATGTTATTGCTTAACTTGAAAATTATATCAAAACACATGAATCAGTTTGAATAAAACAAATTGGAATCAATAGTAATTAATATTTGAAATAGCAGTGTATCATTTAAAAAGCTCTGTTGACTATATTCGGGTTGGCTATTCATTTTAAAGCGACTTGTGTAGTTTACAACTACATTAAAGGCATCCCCTCTAAAACACCTATTAATAATCCTGCGTATTATCGGGCTTTACTTCACTGGGCTTTTTAATTTTTTTGTTTTTTTCTTTGTGTGGTTTAAAAATAAATAAATGTTATGTAAATTTTATGGTTAAATATAAGACTCAATATAGCTAAATTACAGTTCCGTATTAGCAAGTAAACAGTAAATTTAATGAGCATTGTTTGAATAGCAGTAAGACCGCTAAAATGGCATAAAGGTTCCATCGAGTCTCAACACACGGCGCCTTTAAAACGGTGACCACAGTGTCAAACTGGAAGAGGATTTAGTGAGTGTCCCTGTGTCTGCTGAGAGTGAGTTTGTGTCTATGTAAACTAGCGCCTGTGTGATTAAGCACCTTTCTTTCTCGCAATTCTTTATTTGAATGGCAAAATACTTAAGCTTTATTTCAAATGTCCAACGATTTATTTCAAGTATTGCAAATGTGTTATTTTTAATAACACCGATGGATAAGACAAAACAATTAGGCTACTGAAAATGCAATAGAAATCTAGCATGCAAATTTGTTTTATAGCCTACGTTTCCTCACAGCTGTGTGCATCTTGCACGTCTCTGCATGTTACAGTTTGTCACTGACTGCAAGCAGTGCTTTCAATAGAATGATCTAGACTCTGATGTTTTCGCATTTCTGTTGCAAAGAAACCACAGGTGTATAGGCTACTGTACACTGAGAAATAACTCTTCATGCCATTCATTCTCCTTTGAATTAACGTAGTGTGTCAGGTTGCTTAATACATATTATAATCTGAAAGCTTTATGATAGGCCTATCTGACTTATTCACTAGCACAGATTAAAGCCAAAAGTTACGAGTGATGCTTTGAAAAAGAATAAAAAAATGTTTAGAGACATAAAAAAGCTCAAGAAAACCATTGTCAGTGCATTTCACATTTGAGATCAGGTTTGAAAACCAACTGTTCTAACATCTGACGTCACCAAACCAATGCATCTAAAGGCGACGCAGCGATAATTTACAAAAACATGTTTTTATTTTATGACCATTGGAGAGAAATAGTCGATCATGTGGCAAATTATTCTAATGCAATCTATCATGTATGGTAAAAGTAATGCTTTAAGTAATATAGTTTTGTTTACACTATAAAAACCTTAGTCTAATTTCATTGCTCTGTTATGATGTATTAAATACCATACCAATCTATTAGCATAGCAGACCTGTCGTGTTGTCTTATACACATCTTTAACCACATTGTGCCCAAATCTTAAGCATGAACATTTTAACTAATTTTCTGACACTAAAACAGGATATTTTAGGCTATTATACTAGACCTCAGACTTGAGTTGATCTGTATATTCATTCATGTAAAAGTAATAGTTTAAAAGTTTTGGTTGTATGATGTAAAGACAAGGAAATCTGTCATTCGGAGATTTGGGAGCATTGTTGTGTCTGTGCGTCTTACGTTGTCATGGAGTGGCTGAAGGATCGATTGCAACATCAGTTAAAGCTCGCTATAGCCACAGCCCTATTAAAAGGTGGCTTCTATTCTGGTTTCTAATGCATCCGACCATCCGAATATTCACGTTGTGTAGTTTAGTTAGATAAAAAAATATGTTATGATGGGTATTAATTATACATCACTAGATTCACTCACTCTTTAAACAGTGTTTTCTGAAATTCATAAAGGCCTATAACATCTAAACATAGAGACGCATTTACGTGAGAACAGGCTGAAACATTATTGTCCACCCTTTTTAAATTATTAACTTGTCAAATTGCAAAGACGTGAGTTAAAAGTAGGCTACATACCATCTGTACAATACCTGATCTACAAGTAAAATCAATACAGATATAAAGTGGTTCAAACACAGCATATTTTCTTTATCAACCAAGAAAGAATGAATTTCCCATCAAAATACTCGATGTTTACATATACAGTAGCTATATATATTTTAAACGAATGTCTTCAAAAATGCAAACGCAATGTGCCAATAAGCACTGCATCCAAAATGTAATGTGCTCAAGGCGCTTAAAAGCTACAACTTTGCCTCTGCATGCACATTCTTGCGGGTCTGCTGCAGGCCTTGTTCAGGAATTGATTCTTCTATGGAAAAAAAAAAACATCCTGCAGAGTGCAGTGCCAACGTTCATGAATATGTATCAATGTCACTGCAGTGCTGTACCAATATTCCAAAAGCATTCAATTTAAATTATAATCTAAAAAAAGAACAGGTTAGTTGAGTAGTACTACAAAACAGTCGTTCGAAACAAAACATCTCAAACGCTGTTTCGTAATGACCTTCTTTCTTATTCCAGAAAGCAAAAGCATCCCCTTAAAGGAACAAATCCGTATTAAATCTCGCATAGTTCAGCAGAATATGACTAGGCCTGCGTCGATTCAGCCTCGGTGCAATGCGGTAAAATCTGTAGCTTAGCCTATATAAAGAACAGCACGAGCAAGTGAGATGACAATTTAAATATGCGGCCAGGCATCATGAGAAATGTAAGAAATAGGAAAGTAGGTCTATAGACCAGGATCTTCATTTTAACAGAAGTCCACGATCAGATTTCTTTGTTATATCACCTGCGTTGCAATTATGCTACTAGCCTACCATAGGTTACACTGAAGTGAGAACGCAAAATCTTATAAAAACACAGAAAAACACACGAAAAAAAAACTGATTATGTAGACTGGACTCGTATGTTTTCTGTTTTGCCGGTCCATTTATGTCGGTGTAGTAAAACTGGGAACAACATTAAAATCCAAAAGCACTGACTCAGAGGATATCATGCACGTTTTGACAACTCGTACTTGTTTCGGAATTTACTCATTTTACCACGTTAAGTCATTTACATTCAGAGGGCTGCATTACAATGGCACCTAAAAGTCCGTTTGTCAGAGCGTCTCACAAAATGTCTCCCCCACTTTCAGGCACGTCTAGTCGGAAGTCCAAGTTCAAGTTAAAGGAGGCGGTCAGTTCCTCTGCAGACATGTTAATTGCGACAGCATGTAAGTGCAACTTTCTCGGTTTCTGACACCTTTTCTAGTTAAGATATAGTTAAGATAGTCAAATAGAGTTTTTTTTTCTTTCTCCATAGGGCCTATCATTGGGATCTCAGAATGCCCATGTCAGAGGTGGGATATGAAAATGAACCTGGAATATGAGCTAGAATATGGACCAATTTCATTATAAAATAATTTTCTGAATCGGTTTTGTGGTAGGCCTAATTTGTAGCTCGAAGAAGAAGAAACCTGCCAAGTAACGCTGCATGCGAGTTCTGCGCTTTTAGGCTATTATTTCCGCATATTGTATCTTTAAGAGAAGAAAAAAACTACAGCAACCAACAAACACCAATTTACTTCAAGTTCTTACTTTTTACAAATACACTGCGGGCTTTTTATATTATAATGTATAAAATAGTAGCCTAGCTGATATAGCATATCACACAGGCCAACTAATTTGGAATGAGTTAGAAATATGGTTTAAAAACAGACGTTTGTCATGGCTCGTTGTTTTTCACTAGAAAAAAGTAACAGAAGTTTGTTTATGCTACTATAAATGCAACACATATTTAGCTTTATTTTAAAAGACAAAACTAGTCCATATCGCGGTTTAAAAACTGAGGATGAATAGTCGTCTTTTCAACAAATAATTAAAACAGCTGCAAGTAATTTTACCTCTCACTATATTTTTTTACCCATAGCATCAGCTACAAACAGCTAAGGAGCTCGTATTTCAACCATAACTTGCTACAATTAACATCAGTTATTTTGTGTTAGGCTCTATTTCGCAGGCGTTCAGTCATCATTGGAAAAATATATTTTTGAAAAACTTTATTAATTTATAAATGCATAATAATCGTATAAAATAACCGCCTAAAGATAAGAACCAGTCTGAAAATGTCATTGACCACTGTTTTGCTGCTTATCCAAAATCTGCCATCTATTTGCATGCGATATAGGCAGTGCTGTTGAGTGCGTACGTTTTCATTCTGCCTTTACTAAACGTATAACAACCATTACCTACTAAATGCAGAATTTAAATAAATATAAGAAATAGCAAGTTATTTTAAGGACTACATAAAGTTTCATTATTGGCGTCGATGCTTTCATAGCCTTTGCACAAACGATTCCTTTGATGATTAAATATTACTTCATAAACAAAAATGGTTATTTTAAGAACTGATCACTGAAAGGTTTTCTGGGCAAAAAAAAACATTCTTCTGTGGCATCATGGCAAAACTCGGTTTTTGTAACGTTTACTTTTAAGAGTGATTATAGGCCAACATTTTTTCCACAAGACAAAATTTACACCGATCATCCTGAACAAAAGTTTAATATTGGTTTCTAATACGAATGTATGCACCTTTTAGTTGAAGTATGAGTCCCTTAGATGTCCTAAGTGTGAAAAGCTGGATCTCAGCCACTGCTGCTGGGAAGAGCTCAAATGTACAGAAAATATTGGAAAACCAACGTAATGTGCAGTAAATATATGATTTCTCTAAAGAAGTGGGCATCTTCATTACTCAGGAAAAAAACAACAACAAATAGAAATCATCGTGAAAACAAAGAGATGTGTGTAAATTCACATTTTGTTATTGTTATTATATAGGCTACCTGTGCAGTTCTAAAAAATAAAAGATCCCTCTTTATTACCCTATACACTCATTTGTGTGTACAGAGGTTCAAAGAGCTGAACGATGGAATGTTAAAAACATCGATGAGAACAAAAATCTGGCATATTCTGACAGTGCTGAAAATCTCTGGAAAAACAGCCCAAAAAACATATTATCCAGTTATATCTCATATTTACAGTTATCCATATGAGAGAGTCCGGGAAAATAGTGGACACATATTGAAAAGTGGTGATCATTCTGGCCTCAAATTCATCACTGGACACAATTATTTTCGCCATTTTTGATATTCTCATGGTACTGTGATTCGCAACTTATTTTTTTGTATTCCTTTTCTATATTTTAAGTATCTGTACAGTTAATTCTAACATTAAAGACAAGGAATTGATGAATACACAATAGAGGTGTTTATACTCAGAAACGCTGGATTACACAAAAGCATTATTTGAAGATGCCAACTGCATCAAACTCGTTCAGAATTCATAATTTCACCACTGTGCTGACATAAGTGCCTACATATCTATTTTGTTACATATTTTTGTTTCTTCATACAGTAGGCTATATGTAAGATAAAGGGAAACGAAATTGGATGTTTTGTTAGGCTATTGTTATTATTCACCGCTGTAAGTAATTGTGCACGTGAATAGTAGGTTTAAAATGTACCTCAGGAAAAAATAACTTACAAATAGCTTCTGAAATCACCATAAAAATACGAACAAAAGTTGTTTTAATCGTCTTATTGTAGGTATATGAATCCAAAAAGACAATTTGTTCTCCATCTGCATTTAAAATCGTTTAACGAAACATGATGAAGGTCAAAGCACAAGTATTGCCAACAAAAGCATGCAAACGTCCTTTGCATTTGACTTGAAGTATAGTTTAAGTGATCTTCAAGTAAAGACTTTTCTCAAAAAAAATTATATAATTTGCACTATAAAATACTAAAACAAGTTACTAGCAGTTTTCACGACCTTAATAATGTGTCTGAACATATTCCATCCACATAATTACGAATATACAGTTGTTAATAAGGAAGAGGATCACATTTAAATCCATTTACATTTAGTCATTTAGCAGACGCCTTTATCCAAAGCGACTTACATCTGAGGCATAAATCCCTGGCATAGATGTATAATTCGTATTGAGCACTTATAAAATGCTTTGGACATCCAAATTGGTGTACAAAATGAAAATAAAGTTAAAATCGCAGCAGAACACTAAAATTATAGCACATTTTAAACTATGACATCAGATAGAAATAGCCAACAATGCGCACGCACAAATCACAAAATATGCAAATTACGCATTTAGAGAGGAAAACAGCATTTTTGATCAATTGAAAATTGCAGTCGGTTTATATATTTAATGTATATTAGGCCTATAAATTTACAAAATCGATAAGCACTTTCCCAATCGATTCATATTCGGCTGGACAGGGACAACAAGTAAAGTTCAAGTTCAAAGTCTCTCACAGCAGACAGCCAAGGAGAACGCGCAAGGAGACCCCTTCACCTCTAACAAAATAAATCACAGTAGGAATGTACAACTTTTGTCTTGAAGTTTTAAAACACGTTTCTAAGTGCAATATTTTTTTCTTAAACTCTAGTAGTTTAGTTGATTAATAAGCAGTCCATTCGTATATAAAACATTTAAAAAATATGCGCTTTACAATATTACAAATATTGAGCACCGTGCGTCTTAATCAAAACACCAATTTTGGAACGTTCTTGCGTTTAATTACGTGCAACATTGGATTTGTTATTTTTGGCCCATGCAAGCAAAAAAAAAAAAAAAATGCAGCTTCACAAACCAAATAACGGTCTACGGTTAAACTTAAAACAGTAAGTGATAATCATCACCTCTTCAAGTTTAACAACATTTTATCATTCAAATTTCAGTGTTTAAGTGTTCCCCGTTTTCTCATTTATAACCAATATTTTCAAACGTTATAGGTCTTGTAAAAACATATCTCAATAAAAAGTGTACTTATTTTCTTTTGTTTCCTTGCATCAGATTCGATTTCAGCCTAAAGAGACCAGAACAATTTGCAAGTTACAGTTCAAAACCTTTACACTTTAGTGATAATCTGGGGAGCCTCGAACGTAAAAAAAGTAGTGGATAAATTCGACTGACTTTTCAAATAAAATTAGAATTAAAATAACTTAATTTTTTTAAACCATCATCTTGCTGAAGACAATTATTTATTATTATCCATCCAATTTGGCTGTTCCACTAAATGTCTCCTAAATAAACTTCGCTAAATAGCAATAATAATAACAACGACAAAGTTTGCATGCCTAGAGACAAGTTTGATCAATTTGCCTCCGAGAACATTCAAAGTGTTTCTTGAATATTTCCACAAAACGAGAATTCGCATTCACAAATGAGAACCTGTTACAAATATTTTTTAATGATGGAACCTAATCACATGCATAAACATATCTTAATATTATTCAGTTTCGAGCTATATACAAAGGCGTGGAACGGTCATCAGATAAAGCCATTCTACCCTGAGTCCCAAATAAACATTTTAACTATGCTTAAATGTGTGTGCTTCCAGTACTCCGATTGGTTTTATTGATTTAATTGGTATGTTTAAAGACCTATTCTTGTTTGGATAAAAGTTGTTTTTCTCAGTCAAGCCGTCCATAAATGCAAAGTAAATACAAACCAAATGTAATTTGAAATTAAAGCTTTTTTATTAACATATCCAGAGTGGTTATGGGGCTTTGAAAACCGCATTTTGCAACATTTCATCCTGCGTGGGATTTTATGAAGAGCCCTGCAGAAGTGAGGAGCTGTGATTTTAAATTCGCCTATATCAACACAGCGCGCACTCAGGGCCCTTAATTAATCCTGTCCATAATTAGATAATTAACGCATCCTGCTGCTGTAAAATAATATGCATGAGTGAGATATTAAATGCTTGAAAGGCTTAACACGACTGTCGACGGCAATAATGTACAGTCTCTGAACGCTGGACAATATAATGCAGCCTACGTGACTTACTGTCATTGCAAGAGCTCGCGTGCAAGCACGTGATGGTCTGCAAAGTATAGTAGACACCTAGAGGATGGAGAAGAACCAAACTTGTTACTTGGCAAAACATGTGGCAATACGGCCTCATTATATTATAAGAAGGCTTTGCAGATTAAAGATGTGGAGTGTTTTGGTATGTCCCTGTTCCTTATTTGCTTCAACTATGTGGCATACTGGACGACTTTCAGAGAAAAATTTGAGTACTAAAAATCTTTCCAAACATTTTTTCCTCACTCAGTATTCTTCACCACTAAATACTGAGTTGACAGTGAATGTAAGTGAACACTGCATAAGAGATGGAGCTGCAGGGCTCAGTGAAGGTTCGTTGTGGTCAGCAATGAAATCAGAGAATCAGCTGGTGGGGTTTAGTGTATGTTGGATAAAACTCATAACACAGACATCTTGCAGTGATCTTAGGTCGCGTGTGTTCAAGATCATTGTTGATTAGGACATAAAGCAGTCTGAATGACTATATGAGAGAAAACCACAGGAAGATGTCTCTGCCATGAGCAATGGTTTACATGATGGTCATTACTTTTAGCAAGCTACATCAGTTATACAAAACGAATGGACACCATAAGTTTAAAAGAATGGTCATCAAAATGTGACTAAGCTGAAACACCCAGTGCGCAGCTTTCATCTTTCTTATAATTTCTAACAAATCGGCAGTTTAATAATAAATGCTTATTTATTGGACTATCAAGCCAGTGTTCAATCTGAGCCATCACACATGAATGAAGATGCGTAACTGTACTCTCATCATATGAACACTAAGAACCTTCAAACAGAAAATCATTTTTGAATCAATAAAAATCAGGATAAATTAAATTTCTTTCACTTAATTCAAAAGGGCTGTTAGGATCCCCAACCCCCTCCAATTTGAAGACCACACTGAATCTCACTATTTTTAACAGTGGGAATTATCCCAAACATTCAAACATTTGTATCAAAAAAGAAAAAGAAAAGAAAGTACAAAAGAGAGTAGAATCTTGCACTTTTGTATGACAATAAACGTCTGATAATCAGTCAAATACAAAAACACCAAAAAATACAATAAGTTGACAATATGATTTTACATTGCTTTAACATCAAAATTAAGCAATCAAATTAAGCAATTTTTCTACTTTTTAAAAGCTAACATTTTTTTAAAGTCAGTTTAATGTAATTTAAGTTGAAATTACATCTAATATCTAAGTTGATTGTACTTAATAATTTAAGGCAGAAACTGCAGTATAATACAGTGCAATAACTTCTTTTGTGAGAATTAGCATTTTCGACGCAATAAAATAGTTCCAAAAACACTATTGTCTATATTATTTTGGCTCCAGTGTATATTGTTTTGGTTTTGACATGGAATATATTATAATGAAAATAAAAGTATTTTTAAATGCTTGGTAACATTAGGATCGAAGCACCATAATTTTGGATGGCAAAGTGTGATAACCTGGGGTGTGTTTCCCAAAAGCATCCTTTCGTTGAATTGTTTTGGTGACTTGCGACCATATAGTTGGCTTTGGGAAATCCTGATTGGTAATGCACAAGAAGGTTTATCATAAAACCTGGAGAACCTGTTAACATTCCTATTCACTTCCTCACAGAACCACAGAAGTTCCTGAACTGTAAATGCAATGGAACTAAACACTTTGAGCTGCAAGAAAATGAGGTTATATATATATATATAATATTGGAAAACAACAAACAAAATAACATTGTTTTAACTATTGATCAGGCAAACTCATTGCTATTGTCATTGGTTAAATGAATGTTGCAGTGTCAGGGTGGATCCTCAAACAACCCAATGTTTATTTAGGGCTAAGGAGTCAACATTTCTAATTTGATGGGAGAAATAAACCTACATATGCATTACTTATTGTTGACTTTGTATTTTGAGATAGGAGAACATATTGGATTTTTTTAATACAGTCTTCCATTTAAGAAAATAAGCAACTCCTGCAATCATGTTAACATTAACCACACTTTTACATTGTTATGAAAAATGAGCACACATTTAAAAAGAATCAACACCGCCACATCAGCAAATGCTGAAGACTGTGTGAACAAAAGCTGAAAATACAGTTTTCAGCTACAAACTTAAAACCTCTACTACCATGTTCAAAAGAAAAAGAATAAAATAAGAATAATGCATTACAACTCAGTGCCATGTATGTATTTACAAGCTCTTGGCCACTGTGTGTCTAACCTAATTTTAACCAGTATGCTTCAGATTCTGGAGCTGAACTGTCAAAAAATTAGACAGTTACCATAAAATATGGGAAGGTGGTATACATTAATAATCACCATTTTGTTAATTATTTCTAGCAACATATTGAGCAATAAATAATTATTTAGTGTAAATGTGATCTCATAATGAAATAGTCTATGATTAGGCTTTATCATCTCTTACAGCCGAGTGGTCCATGTGGAACAGACAGGCACTCGCATTTTGGTCGCGAGTACTGTTTTTCTGATAGTAACTTGACTGTGAAGCCATCATTTTTAATGGCATTGTATTAATGCACCTTACTAGCAATTTTATAGGATTTATATTTTTATAGATATTTTATATCTATAAAAAGCAAGATAAATGACCAGGGAACACAATAAAAGTCCCTTTAAACAAAAAGTGTGATAACCAAACAGCCTTTACAAAGGAGCTTGGCATCAATGCAGATATGCCTCACAAAGAAACACAAAGTAATAATACACTTTTAATGTACGGCTCAACATGGTGACAAAGATACAAGATTCCATCTGCCAAAAAAATGCCAATTTTGTTGACTTCTATGATTCTTTCCCAATGACATGCACTTGAAATTAGGGCTACAGGGGAGAAGAATTCAATTGCTCCACAAGCGTGTATACTGACCAGACTACTATTCATTTGCATGATAATAGATAAAGGTGATCTGGTTATAATGACATGTCATCTAAGAATCAATATCCTGTTAAACAAAAAGAACATTTAAAAATACAACAACAACTCTGTTACTATGGCTTCTATTGAGTATCCAAACAATAACTTTTTTCCGTTTGTAGGAGCACCTGAATCAAAACAGCACAGATTCTTCTTGTTAGCCACAAAGTTCTGTGTCAAAATTCTGTAATCAAGTCTAACATAACTATAAAAAACTATTCCGAGTTGCACCATTTGTCCTTTATATAAATAATAAATTATAGGCTAGGCAAAAATCTTCAACCCTCCAGGGTGTTTATAAGGTACAACACCAAAATATGAAATATAAACCTTGAAAACACACTTATAGTCCTTATCACAGCAAAGACGGTACAGTGGACAAATAATGATAATGCTACAATGTACAATAATTTCTGTGCTTCAGTTAGAAAATGCATTCAGAGGGTAAAGCTACATGTCATTAAAAATGTGATGGAGAAAATAAAAATGGTTACTCAGCGCATCTGAGCAATAGCAAGAACCAATAAGGTTTATTCTCATTTATTTCACAGGATGTTTGAGCTTCTGCTAGAACAAATGAGGTTCATTGCATGTTATGCAGGATATTTGAGCTTCTGCAAGAACCAGCAAAGTTCATTCTTGTGTTCCGCAGTATGTTTGAGCTTCTGCTAGAACCAATGAGGTTCATTGCATGTTATGCAGGACATTTGAGCTTCCACAAGAACCAGTGAGGTTCATTCTCAAGTTACGCAGCACTTTTGAGCTTCTGCAAGAACCAGTGAAATTCATTCTCGTGTCACGCAGAACGTTTGAGCTTCAGCAAGAACCAATGAGGTTCATTCCCGCAGCATGTTTAAGCTTCAGCAAGAACCAATGAGGTTCAATCTCGTGTCACGCAGCACGTTTGAGCTTCAGCAAGAACCAATGAGGTTCATTCTTGTGTTACGTAGCACGTTTGAGCTTTTGCAAGAACCAATGAGGTTCATTCTCATGTGTTACGCAGCACTTTTGAGCTTCAGCAAGAACCAATGAGGTTCATTCTCATAGTACACAGCACGTCTGAGCTTTTTCAAGAACCAAAGAGGTTCATTCTCGTGTTACGCAGCACGTTTGAGCTTCAGCAAGAACCAATGAGGTTCGTTCTCATGTGTTACACAGCACTTTTGAGCTTCAGACAGAACAAGTGAGGTTCATTCTTGTGTTACGCAGCACGTTTGAGCTTCTGCAAGAACCAATGAAGTTCATTCACGTGTTACACAGCACGTCTGAGCCTCCTCAAAACAGGGTTTGTTCTCCCAAATCAAGCAGGTTTGGTTGAGATTCTGTTTATGTTTCCTAATCAATGTTTATATGTGAACAAAAGCCTAAATTAATTTTCTTTATCATAAAGCGATCGAATCTCATTAGTAAATTGACTAAACCACTTCGATTCGCCAGATTATTTTTATGATCTCTTTGTGAACTTCATAATCTCTTTATGAAGTGTCAAAGTGGTAGTTGTGTAGCTGTTAATGAAAGTACAGAAATCTCTCAGATTTCATCAAAAATATCTTCATTTGTGTTCCGAAAAGGAACGAAAGTCTTACGAGTTTGGGACGACAAATGATACAGATTTAACATTTTTGGGTGAACTAACCCTTTAAAGACGTGTATCAGTATTTTACACTAATACACAACTATTATTCCAAGCATTTTATGACAATATTGCATCTGACTGCAGCATTCAACACAACATAAGTCTGTAGTGTTAATCCGTCTACACTTATCACACTTCCCAGAAACCTCTAATTTAGAAACTAGTCTAGAAATGTCACGCAACCATGTCTGACCCACTCCTTTGTAGTCTCCTGTCATGTCTATACCAAACATCATTTGTTATTCCTCTCAACGATTAAAAAAAAAACTAATGACAAAAGACTTCGTTGTCATGCCAAACAGTACACAATAAGCTTTTGGAAAATTTTGCTTGGTTTGTGCCTTAAGTAGTAAAGGCCAGGCCTCAAACCCAAGCCACACTGCAGAAGTACTCAAGCTAAGCTCCATGGTTTCCAGCGATGACCCAATGAATGAAAAATGTCTCTCTTGAAACAGCTCCATGAGAGGCAACCTGGTGTGATTTCTCCTGTTTCCTTTAGTTATGACTTCGTATTGTTCCTCTATCTTTTTTGACACCTGTATGCGAGCACTGATTCAGTTTCCATTACAGCATTGCCCTTTAGTTAATTAGTCTCCATCTGGTTCCAGTTAAAGTCACTGATGTCACCGCTCCCCCTCCCTATACGCCAGTCACTCCAGAGAAACATGGAAAACATTAGAGCCGCCTCTAATTAAATAAGCAGGGAGCGTTTGTCACTATCTGTGTCTCTTGGCTAAGCTTTGACTCCCACTTATAGACTAAAACATTTGGATTTGTTGCAAAGCCACATGCAATAGCTTGCATTTATTGCTTTTCCACTCCCACACAAACAAAGGAAGAGAACAAACAAAAAATGGCTAAATATATGCATTACATTTATTTATGGATCAAGGATCAATATAATAGGTGGTGATCTGGCTATTTTATGTTTCATACAACATCTTCTATATCTGGGATGGTACCCGTCCCAAATATAATGGGATCATGAAGCACTTTAATATATATTAAATTTCACAGGGCTTTGCAGTTAAATTAACAAATAATGAATTTAGTCGTCAAATTGTTGAGTGTTTCAAATAGCACATCATTTGAATAGAACTTTCTACAATTTTGAATGTATGACATTGAAGACATTAAAGCAAAAACAAAACAATGCAAACAAAGGATAATAATATAAATGCTACAATTTGCTTGGCTTCTCAGTGCATAACATTTTCATCTGTCAAACTGTCTCAAAGATTAGCTGATAGTTCACCCAAAAACTGAAAATTCTGTCATCATAGACTCACCCTTGTGTTTTGCCAAACCTATAAGACTTCTGTTTATATTCTGACCACAAATTAAGATATTTTTAATGAAATCGGAGCGATTTATGTCCCTCCTTTGACAGCTACACATGAGCGGTTTAGTGAAAAAAATTTTTGCAAGAGACATGATTGATTTATTTTAGGAACAGATTGAATTTAGGCTTTTATTCACATATTTCACATTCACATTAATCAGCGAACAAATGCATAAACAAAGCTTAGCCGAATCTGCTTGACACACAAGAATGAACCTCATTGGTTCTTGCAGAAGTTCAAACGTGCTGTGTAACACAGAATGAAGCAGATGTGCTTAGTTTCAATTTACCATAACAAACGTGCACGTTAATGAATGTTTATGTGTGAATAAAAGTCTAAATTAAATCTGTTCAGGAAAGCGATCGTGTCTCTTCAGAAAATGTGAACTAAATTACTCAATTCATTTGGATTAATTTTACAATATCTTTATGTGAAGTCAAAGTGGTTGCTTAGCTGTCAATATTCTGGAATAGAAATTTCTTAGATATCATTAAATATTTTTATTTTAGTTTCGAAGATGAAGAAAGTTTACCGGGTTGGAACGACATGAGCGTGAGTAATTAAATGTTTGAGAATTTAAATGTTCAGGCGAACTATAGTCAGAAAAAATCCCTAAACGTCCAGAGGGTGAACCGAATGTCTGATATTATACCAGTGTCATAGGTCAAGGAACATTAACTTTAATGTGCTGCTCATAAGAAACGAGATAAAACCATTTTAATTTTAAAACAGTTACATGTAAATGTAAAATTAGAGTTTTAGGCCCAACATGTTCACCCTACATTCTTTTCAAGTATAGACAATTAGAATTAGTTGAAATTTAACAATATAAATGCAATAACTAACACAGTGACTGAATTGTAAAGATACATTCATCATAACGCACATATTCGTCCCGGAAATAACTCCAACAATTATCATTTCCAGTAAAAAGAATGAGAACATAACTTGGGGTTCATACAGTTGAAAGTCACAATTCACGAGGAACTCAAAATACACAATTTTGACACAGCGGTCAAGGATATAAACACTTAGCTTACCGTTTGAGAAAGGTTGCAGAGTCGTTTGTTGGGCAAGGCCGCTAATTCCACATAGAATCATTAGAGTTCACGTGTTTCTACTCCGCTGTAATTATCGCGAATGATTAGTCACTAGATTAGCAGATTTCATAACATCGAATATTATTTTCGTAAGAGTGACCTATAATCATAGTCTGTAACTTGTATTCTCGGACGAACGGAAATTAGGGATACAAAGCCAAAACACACTTTCACTAATTTCTTCAAACTTTTATCAGAGGCATTTACGCTGTTTTTTTATTGCATTCAACTTTACTGAATGCAGGTCAATCCGAGAATTCATTAACTCGACCTTAGGCTTACAGTGCTTATTTGTAATTGTGCAATGGCGTTTTATAGGTTTATTCAATGTGCGCATGTCTTGTGCGCATGTGTGTTGTCATTTTAAGACAGTGAAACCCCAATAATTTTATTATTTTATGCAAACGGTTTTCTTTTATTTTTGTAAATTAGTAGTTTTTGTTAAAGTTTTTGTCCACAGGAGACAAGTAATTCCGTTTTCATGTCATTTGAGAATTATCACTTGTTACTTGTTCAGAATTATCTTGTAATTTACTAAATATTTGTTTCAGAAACAAATGTCCTAATTTAATCATTGATCCAAACAGATCAGTTTGGTTCAAGGCTTAGGCACTTTTTATTGTTTAATTTCTTGAAATGCTAGAGATATCGTATGAGCTGGCTATACAAAAGCTTACATATTCAATCCCAAGACAACCCAATGAACAACCACAATTTCAAAGCAACAGAATACAGAAAATCATTTTAGCTCATATATAATTGGGCCTGTATTATTATTCTTTACAATAACATGTAAATAATAAATAAAATTGATGATTTTGTATTTTTTTATTATTATTGTTTGCAACAGACCAATTTGTCATGAACATGTGTTTCTTTGAAGAGGTATTCTAAATATACAAAGGGTATTTGGTCCAAATGTAACCACTCTAAAGTATTATATAATCCAGTTCCACCACACAGTTGTCTGTCGGTCCATGCGGTACAGTCCACTTGTCTTAATGGCTTTTCCTGATGGCTTGCTGTTCTCAGGTAATGACATCTGGGTGTTTACTGTGCTGACTGGCTGAGACTCGCCGCAGGCTGAATGAGTACCTGAGGAGTGGCTGGATGGCGTGGCAGGCCAGTTTATGAGGAGGGACGGTAAACAGACAGCAGCGATGGCCAAAACCAAGGTCCTGCCCTTTGGATCGAGCACGTCTAAGGCCAGAGGAAAAAGGACGGCCAAGCAGGAAGCAAACGCAAGCTCCCTATTCACTACATCATAAATACTCTCTTCATTCCAGCCAAATCTGAGCTGTTCCTCAAGAACTTGGACATTATATAATGCGTCTACTGATATAATTTATAGCTAATCCTTAATAATCCATTATTCAGGACAGTGGATTTCCAGTGAAAGCTCTATAGTTGAGGCGTTCATTAATATCATCGCGGCATTCTGATGGTTTGTTTTCCCCACAGATGGATTTGTTCTAAAATATGAGGGCATTCAAAATCCCACAAGACTCAATACTGGATCAGATCCAGTTTCACTTCATACTTCCTCTCTCATCCTTGTGATGTTAATCATTGTCCCACAGTTACCAGTGTTCTTTTATCACACAACACTTTTATTGGAAGACATAATGTTTGGCTGTAAACATGTCTCTAACAACATGCTGCTACATTTGTATGCCAACAGATCCTGAAACCCACATGAAACTAATTACATCATCCACCATTCTTAAAAAAAAATTGTGCCGTCAGACAGAAAGAAAGATCAACGGAGAGACAGACGGATAAAGAGAGGCAGAAAGACAGGTTTGCGACGTTGAGCTGAGGTCTTCTTGTTTGGTATATTCTCCTTGGCACTAAAAGTCATAAAAGGCCTTCAGGTTTTACAATGTCATGTCCAAACGCAGCATCCCCCACGGCTTCTCTTTCCCCTTCTCTCTTTTTCTCTCTTCCCTCCCTCTGAGCTACCTTCACCTCCCCCCATGCTTTCTTCCTTCATCAGTCGAAAAAGACAAGCACATTCTTACTGCTGAAAAGCACTATGAATATTGTTGAAAACTGGAAGAAATTTAGTGGTCTCGTGTTTGTGTGCCATTGATTTTGTTGACAGTGGGCAAAATGTTCTAATGCATGTGGTACAGATCGAACAATCTTAAAACCGCTTTTGCTACTGATGGCTTTCCAAGAACACATCAGAAGAGCCGCTTTAGGCATATGGTGCCAGTGCGAGTCCATTTTAGTGTTTCTTGCTGCTTTTGAAAATTTATTGTTTTAAAAATGGCAACAACAAAAAAAAAATCAATGTTTAAAAAAAATCGACTTTGCAAAAGTCAAAAATAAGTGTCAAACATCGTCAAAGTCGTTCTTTAAAGCTGACATTCTGATTTATTGTCGGCCTTTCAAAACAAAAGACTCAGAGGTGACCAATAAATCCGTCCGTACTTTGCTTCCTCAAGCTATTTGTCCTCTTGAGGTGTAAAACACTCTGAGGCAAGCCCTACTTGAACCAGAGCTGTGAACATATAGCGTCCACCAATTATCCTGTCTGTCTGCTTCTCTGCTAATTATGGCTTGCCTGCTGTGTTTGCGCGAGTGTGCATGCGTGTCTCTTATGGACAGACGGGGGCTAATAACACCATATTTTTTGAAAAGACAGAAGGCCTCTGGCCATCGCTTTCAACACACATGCCACACAGGCAGTCCCACCCACAGCACTCAGACCTGTCATTGATGGCCATCCCCTTTCCCACTCTTGGACTCTCCGCAGCTGTGGTCTGGCGTGACAGAAAAGTGCAACAAATTACTTTGCTACCGCTTCTGAGGGCAAATGTCAAATATCACTCCATATTTACCAGAATGGAGTCATGCAAAGACACTTACACAAGGATGGGTATTTTCTGTGCAGGGTGTGGATGTCATGTCAGCGAGAGAGCGAGCGAGAGAGAGAAAAACTGGTTTCCTTTTCTGGATGCCATCCAGGTCTGTGCACAGTACCAGGCAGCTGTCAGTAGGATTGATGAGCCCAGCTGGTGAAGATGTGCTGGGTGTCAGCAGGGCAGCAGATTTTAGCGAGGCCAGAGAGCACTCACCGCATGAGTTAGGTGTGATCTGAAGAGGACGTGATTTAGAGTGCTATGACTGGGCAGGTGAGATGACTGTACGGCGGATACTTTGCTGGTGAATCAGCTGAAAGTCATTTCAAGAAGATGGGGGAATGTGCAACGGTGTGCAGAGGTCGTGTTGTGCGCTTGTATTTACGTAAAAGACATTGCTGGAGGTGCAAAAGTTCTATGCAGATGTCCAAATAAACGGTAAATCATTGTGGATGCTCAAATGCTTTTTGCACTGAATGTGTCTTGCAGCCAAGGGGCTAGCGAATGACTAAAACATTAGCAGGAATCCTCATGGCTCTCACACACTGCTCTCCCATCCCCCTCTCTGTGCTAGGCCTGTGCAAACACACACATACACACACTGAGCCAAAATGGTGCCCATTCACATGCACACTTTAAAACATCATGGCCTCTCTCCGGCTGGGGAATGCGTATCCGTGCGTTGCTTCGCTCGTATACACAAAGTGTCTATTTAGGTGTGTGTCCTCATTCCAAGAGCTGTAAAGATGCCATTGGCATCTCGGCCCAGAACACTGAATCGAGTTACAGGTGTTCCTTTTTACACACTTGCCCTGAAAAAAAAAAAAAAAAAAAAAAAAAAAAAACATTTTATGGCCAAGCTTGTATGGAGGCCTGGGGAACCAGAAGTGACACAGACCCACAAAACAAGTTAAAACCACGTACCCAAGATCATAGACACCAAACACACACACACACAGAGAGAGAGGGAGAGCGAGAGTAAAAATCTCTCATATAATTCACAACATATCATCATTCTCTTGAAATGTTGGTCAGAAATTTTAATGTGAATAAATGGTGTGTGTAAATCATCTTGTTTTATGAGGTAAACATTCTTTATTTCTTCATACTGCATAACTAGTCTTTCACTAGCTAAAGTGAGCCGTTCTCTCCTTACTCTTCTTTTTACAGCGTGGTTGAAAATGAAAATAAAGCCACAATGAATCTCTTTATATTTTTTAACACAGACATTTGCATTTTAAAGGGCATCGTGATGAGTTAACTTAACAGTTTCTATGTACTGTTACATTATTGCCTCTAATAATTATCAGTGATAAACTGCCCTAACATTAAAAAGAAATACAAATCCATTCACATTTTTATGGCTGGAAAAATTATAGTGTGACATTTGAGAGTCATTGAGCTGCAGCTTACGGGCTTATTTTGGAAAGTCAAAGACATCTCAAATGATTTGGCAGTTTGTAATTTGGCCGCGGTTTGGGATGGCTAAGATGGCCCCGACAAAGTCCTTTTTATTTAACACAAACTCTTAAATGATAAATGTTGGGAGTAATACCTTGTTAAAGGCCTATAAGTTGACATGAACCATGGATATATGTATTTATAGTCTCAAAGAGTTGAGGGACAAAAGAGTATTATTTGCAACATGGCTCATTTCATTCACAAATGTCGGTGTCCAGCTAGGAATTCAAAACTTTAAGACTCATAAACAGAAGAAATAAATATTTTATATCATCATTATTACTACCACCACCCCTTCTACTACAACAACTTCTGCTTTTATCACAACGATTACTTTTACTACTACTACTATTAATAATAATAAATACAATTTAACAACCGAAAATATACGTCTCAAAATATATTCCTGTAAATATACACACTGAAAGAGTTGCACTGGAATGTTTTCATGTGTTTTGTGAATGTTTCAACGCCCTCTGGCGGCATAATGAAGTATCGCAACATGCTGCCCTTCCCCAAAACCTCCACAACAGCGTTCAACAACCCTGTTCTAGAAGGACACACAGCAATACAGATTTTGTGTCTTCCTATAGTCAAGCATAACTGCACTGACTCATCAGCTTGCTAGCAGAGCCAAGAACCAAATAAGGTGTGTTAGAGAAAGCCGACATTCAAAGTAATGTTGAGAGGTGTCATGTTAGCTGTTTGACAAATCTTTTATTTTACTCAACGGTTATCTAATTAGTTCGCTTGCAAAATGTTCAGCATTTCATGTTTCAGCCATTCATGTTCCTGCATGTCTGACATATTGTTGCATCAATTTCTTTTGAACATTTGAAAAGTTTCTAATTACTTTTTTTCAAGCGATTCAGTCAATTATTGTTACAGTTTGCTTATTTTTGCTAGCCATGTGCTAATACAGCCTAATATAAAAAAATATATATTAACACATAAAATAATAAGAATACTTACACAGTGCATATTTAATAAATTAGAGGAGATGAAATGGATATTAGTTATATTTGATGTGTGTATAGTTTGATTAAATCTATAGTGGCAAAAATGCACACAAAGGATGTATACTTCCGGGGACGACTATTTCACATCATAAAATAAATGTATTTTGGCCTAATACAAGCACCAGAACCAATACAATTATAGCTCACAATACATTTAATTTCCGCGAGAATGTGTTCACTCTGTTTTTCATAATTCATAAATTATAATAGGCTATTCT
Organism: Cyprinella lutrensis; assembly: GCA_027497675.1. Taxonomy (NCBI): domain Eukaryota; kingdom Metazoa; phylum Chordata; class Actinopteri; order Cypriniformes; family Leuciscidae; genus Cyprinella; species Cyprinella lutrensis. Next base: position 19,053,734 of record JAOTRC010000009.1, on the reverse strand, counting down.
GGCATCTGATTTCAACCTGCAGTCCTATAGTGAGACTATAGGTGGCAGCACAACACCTGAGACATCAAGTACTTTTCTCATCTGACTGAGGAAACTAAAACAAAACAGGACGAAAATGTCTGCCTCCCTGCTACACGGTATACTAATTCAGTAGCCTATGTCAAATTAGTAATATGTCTGAATACTAAGAACTCAAGACAAACAATAAAAAAATGATCCAGATGATGTGATTTTCTAAAAAGCTATTGTTTGCACAAGTCTTGTATTACTGTTGTACCTCTCAAAATCTATGACTGATTTTAGATTCCTACTATCACTTTTTGGAGTGTTTAGTACTTTTCCTATTCCAACCCCGTCATTGTTTCTTATGCCTTAATGTTTTTGAGGTTCAAATGGTGAAAATGTGTCTCATGACTTTAATGTTTGTCTTTTTTGAAGGGGCATCGCTCATCTTGTAAGCACTCTGGAGCCATTTCAAATTAATTAACAAAATTACCTTCAATTATAAAACGGCGCCGCAGATCTGACAATTCAGGCATCCATCAAGTCGGCGAGTGGCGCTCTGCCTAACAGGCTAGCAATGAGAAACACAATGAGGAACAGGAAACGCTGGAATGAACGGGTGCTTTTTACTCCGCGTCTATCAATCTATCTATGCTGTTACAATTCACTGGCAATAAATGAATATGTAATCCCGAGCCCCATCACAACTGCCACCTTGTGACAGAATGCATAATAAATGGTACCTGAGAGGAAAAATTCTCACACACACACACACACACACGGAAATCTCACTAACATATGTCAATCTGTATCCAGCAGTAAGGGATAGAGGCAACAAGGAGGCATCAAAACAGCCAACATATGGAAAGAACAAGCAAGGAAACGAATCACAGTGGAGATAGAGAAAATGAAAAAGAGATTAGATGTAGGGAGAACCGGTAAAGAAAAGGGGAGGAAGAGTGCAAATGAGGTGAGAGAGGAAGGGAAAGATGCGATGAAGTGGGAGATAGAGAGATGATGATGAGAGGCCGTGTGTGTGTGTGTGTGTGTTGGGCTGGGAGACTGTAGAGGAGATTTATGCTAGTTGTATAATTTCTTACCCCCCCATCTCCAACTCCACCTCAGGCACCGGCCCACCCTCCCCGAGTCTCCTGCACCACACACACACTTCTCTCCTACCCACCCGCACCGGAGCCCGTGATTAAGATTCAGGCGGGATACGACTGCAGCACTTTGCAAATGGAAGACTAGACATAATTTCCCTAAAATGCTGTTTTTTATCACCGATTTCCCCTCCACCAGCCTCCCACCGCACGATTGATAGCTGATGGCACCTCTGACAACTTAACATTTTTATGACTAGATTTATGGCCTATCTGCTCCTGCCTTTTTATAGCTAAAACTCTGTAAAAATGCTTATTTCTGTGATAAGGAGAGGGAGGGTGAGCATGTCGGTATACGTATATATGCATCTGAGAGAAGGCACCGGGCTAACGCATATTTGTCGGTGACAAAGAGTGCCACCGCATTGCAGGCGCGAATTGGAGTCGTCCTGGTTCCCTCAGGCTCTGAGCTCCACTGAACCCGAACTAGAACATTCGGTGAGGTGGCCAGGCTGCAGCTCTTTGACAATGGCGGGGTGTGTTCACAGCGAAGGAATGCCTTCAAAGGGAGGGTCTTTCGCTCTGCATGAATTACATGGTGTATTCACTGAAATATCACAGAAATGAATTGGACGCCTGGTCAAACTGACTTTGTTTTGCTGAAATAAATCACTTTTACTTTCATTGGACTCCTCAGGGAGATTTACAGTTCAATCAACAGAGTTTTATAGCGATATTTAGGGGACCTGAGCTTGTACTGAAATACTTGCTGCTGCTGAATATGGAATAGTGGCTTGAGTATCATCCTTGTTCCTTGGCTTTAATCATCAGTGAATCTGAGTCTTATTATTCAATACATAGCAACATTATTTTGATGAATTTGAAATACTATTAAACTCCTCATAGGTTCTCTGTCCTATTATGGCTTCAACACTATAATTCTTTTCAGTTATTGTAAGTCATAACGACTGGTGTTTGTTTTTTTTAATTGTGCATTTAAGCATTCTTCACCAGTAGAACATCATCAAAAACCACAGATTACCCAAATGTGGCATTCATTTGGACACTCTTTAAATTGTGACAATGAATTTGATGAAATGTCCGATTTCACCGTAAACACGACAGACATTAAGTGCGGAGTTTATGTGGCTAAATTTTTATGTGCTCACTGTTTATGTCTCCATGGCAAACGGCTCTTTTTATGTGTCAGTGGAACCAACATTTCTTCCTGAATTGGTGAGGTATTGTTTATGTGTTGGCAGTGCCTTACTGAACGCCGCTGGAGAATTTCCTTTTCTGCTACAAATCATGCACGTGCACAAGTTGGTGCTTTCTTTTCTCTCCAAATTTTTATGAATGCAGATGTCCACATATATCTGTTTATATAATATCACTATGCTGAATTACAACAGTCACGGCGCTGCAGAAGCAGTGTTAGATTTACTTGCGGTAAAGCACTTCTCACATTCAGTCTCCATTCTTTCACTCACATTCATATCTCTCTGAATACATATTTTCCTACTTATTATATTAGAACCCATAACTTTTTCGTTGTTAGCCCCATGCTCTACTGCTTGAGCTACAAGAATATTACAAGAATGTGAATGCTCCTCTCTTCTCTACTCAACTCTATCCCTTCTTTCTTTGCCACAATGACTGTTTGAGGACCTCAGGGTAGAATGCTTCCTCACCTCATCATAACCACAAATTATATGCGTTTTTACAGAGGAATGAGGTTGTCACACTCATCTATCTATCTATCTATCTATCTATCTATCTATCTATCTATCTATCTATCTATCATCTATCTATCTATCTATCTCTCTATCTATCTATCTACATACAAAATATTATGTTTATGGTTTGTTTATTATGTGTGAATAAAGACTTTTTAGTTGTTAAATTAACTAAATTTAAAAATTAGTTAATTTAAACTTGCCAAATGTGTTTCAATGTCCAAAGAAAGACCTTTTATATTTAAAAAAGCTCAAGGAAAATTAGATTTCTCAACTTTTTAGATTTAGAAAACTAGATTTCTCACATCATTTAAGTTCAACATTTACAAATACATTTATTAAACTCTAAACTTGTATCTGTCAACATCAGTTAATGCACTGACATGAACATTTTCATTAACATCATCAAACGTTAATAAATGTTGTAAATCATACTGTCCATTGATGGTTCATGTTGAAGTCAACATTTTTAACTTTTTTGGGGGGAATATTGCAGTATTTATTATAAATGATGTATCTTAAAATTCAAGTGCCCTCGTAATCTTTAATTAAAATGACTTCCCCTCCCTCTTGCAGTGACATCTCTTCTCTTCTCTGATGACATATTTACTGGCGTGAGGGCGGGGCAACCTGTCACTCACATGGCATCCACCAATAGCAAACCACAACCATCCAATCAATTCCCCATGGACAAAATCAAGCCCCGCCCTACATTTTTTCTTGTTCGAGAAGCCGTTTCACTCGGATTTACGTCACAATGGGCATGAAAAGACTTTTGTAAGCTGACTTTAATGCATTAACTAATGCTAACAAACTTATTGTAAAGTGTTCCATATATATATATAGTTTCTACCTGCAGCACGTAGTCCAGAGCGAGATGTCGGAAGCACTTGCGGGTGAAGTTGAGGGTGCAGGTGGCTTCCTCCACCTCGTGGGGTTTGTTTCGAGGTGCCTGTGCGTTCTTCACCTGTGCAATCTCCAGATCCTCCCTCACCTTATCAAAGTGCTTCTTCGTGTCCTTGAATTTACGCACGTCACTAAAAAAATACAGACAGATATTCGTTGGATGGCTTGTAGTGGCCTAATGCTGATATGGAGGCTTTGGGTTTGATCCCAAGGAAATGAATAGGTTTAGGGATCTCACTGAGGGTTTTTTTCCCCAGTGAGAAATTTCCTTTTGGTGAGCTATTCTTATTCTAGCACTTTCAGGGTGAACCTGAGAGTCTATTGTCCTTATTTTTAACACAGTATCTCTGAAATATTAATGTTGTCTGGAAAAAAATGCACATGACAGATCAGGTGGATCTAATAAAAGCTTCATATCGAAGTGATCTTCCTGAAATACCATTGGTTTTACCACATAAATCTTCCGCCCACTGCATTATCAGTGATCACCTGTGATGAATGAATAGGAACCTGCTCTCAAGAATCCCATTATCCTCCATGAGGACACATTAATTATTAATGAGCTCTAAAAGTCAGATCATTATTTATAATCACCCCGCGGGAAGCACAATAATGAAAAAACCTTCCCCGGTGAGCGTGATTGTGTGCAGAAGTGAAAATAAAACACAGGGCGACACTTCCACATCCCTGACCCTTCACAATAATATCAGTTTAATTTCAGTGAGTTTAATTTTCATTTTAAAGGAGGTACTAAAAATATGATTGCAATAAAAAAAAAATGCATTTCTGAACAGACATGCTATTTAATTTTATTTTACTAAGAGCTTTAAGAAGAAAATTAAATAAATATTAATGAATGAAATATTAATATACATAAATATTAGTGTTGAAAGTTTATAGTTGTACTGTACAATATAATGATTATTCATTTTTCCTAAATGCATTTTTTTTACTTTACAAGGAATTATTACAATAGTATTGTTGTTATTATTATTTTATAGTCATATTTAATTCTATATCATATATAAGCACAGCAAACTTTAAAGATTAAAGAGATAAAAAATTGACATTTTAATCAGAAAAATTGCAAAATGCTGCATCCCTACCAACAGTAATAGTGAGATTTAAAGTGCATGCTTAATATTATGTCAAAATGTAACACAAATTCTTCAGAAGTGTAAGTAACATTGCAATATGTGTTCAAATATAGTCCAGTACACTCACTCTTTCACAAAGTAGTGTAACTGCTGCTTCACTGATCTCTGAGCTTGATCAAACAGGATCTGAAAAACAAAAAAATAATACATATAAATAAATGTATCTTAGTTTGAGTCAATGGCATCGAAGTATCTTTTCATCAGACAGGCCTGTTTTCCGAGAAACACAGGCCGAAATAGCTCAATATGAAGATAAACAACTAAGTTAGGAGTATTACAACACAACAATACAACTACACAAAATCACAGCAATGAAAAAAAAAACCTGGTTGGGAGACTCGCATGTTGTGAATGTCGCATGTAACGACCCCCTATCAACACTAGATGGCGCTCTCGTAATTGTTTAATATGAGCTGTAGAGGATAAACCTGCGAGTTGAGACCTCACAACACACACACACACCATCATCATCATCATCACACACCCCTGTGCCTCATTGAGATTCATGCCGAGTCTCTGCGCGAGGACGTCTGAACTGATCGCGTACGCCACGCTGCAGCGGCGGAGGGAAAATAGGTCACTCGGGCAGGGAGGGAGAGACATGAAAGAAAGAAGAGGGAGCGAAGGAAACAACTGAAAAACAAGAGAGGTGATGCAAGATACTTAGGATGTGGTTTAGTCACATCCACATAACCACAGAAGCTACAGAGGGACATCAAGACAAGATCCCAGACGAACACTGGGGCCTCAGGACGCTACAGGACGGTGTCCAACACTGCAGGAATACAAAAAGCATCTAAGCATTTGATGTTTGGGAAATATTCAGTTTTTATTACTTCTGGACGGACATACATCTTGTTTAAAAGATTGTTTTTCTATATAGACAGTTTCAGACTAAAATAATTTGGTCGAATTTTTCACGTCACCAACTATTTCAGAAAAACTCGCCCCTAAATTACAGGTAAAAACTAAATCAAAACTGATTGGTCGCTTTATATGTCAGTTTCTTACCATTGAACTGGGCAACTCACTGAAAATAGGCAGAAAAAGGGGTTAGGACTTGAAATATAATGATAAAATATAGCTTATACAAAAAAGATCATAATTTTCAAGATGCAAGACTGAATTTAAATAAAATGGAAGACTTTTTTTTACATTTTCAGTGATTATTTTTAGGGAAAATTTTTATTTTTTTGCAGCTTTTCCTGAAAAAAAAACAAACGTACTATTCTTATTATAATGCAAACATAAATAATATTTATAATATTTAAAAATATATAATAATTAATAAAGTAATCCATGTCTATATATAATGAATTTTGATAACATCAATACAATAAATGTATTAAATAAAATAAATAAAAATTATGCATTTAAATAATACATTGCTATATAAAAGTATAATATATAAAGAAATTTACTTTTTAAATGTTTTTTTTTTATAGAAATAGACTTTTTGGCATTCTCAGTGGTTATTTCAGTGGTTAAAAAACCCCAACAACAACCTGAAGGTCTACTCTCTATAATGCAAACATAATCCCAAACAAATTTAATTTATTACCTCAAGGCTGTTACCCATAACCACATTTTACTATAACAACAGAAACAGGAAAATGATTAGAAATGTCAGTAAGGCTGTAAACCCAGATTCTGATGTAACGCCTCAGATGAACACATTTAAACAAAGTGCTTCACTTCACGCTTTCCTATTGCGGGTCGGTTTATAGAGCTATAAACTTCAGCAGGGCCCAAATAAGGTGCTTGGTGATGAAGGGCAATGCTTTTGTGGTCCTCTGTGCCTCAAGCCAAGGTTTACAGCCTCCCCTACGGTTAGGCAACAAAGATCCCTCTATAAAACACTAGACTCTTTCTTTTAAATGCTCATCACTAAACAACAGAGCTCTAATAGATGTCAGTGGCTTATCCTGCATCCAAACGACCTTTAAATGAAGCACCAGGTTCTGGGAAACCGAGAACCCAACTCGCCGGGTGAGTGTTTCATCTGAACACTCACTGAGATCACACACATATGCCAGCATCAAAACTGCAGAGTTAAATATATATATATATATATATCTACCCAAAATATTTTTTTATTATTAAAAAAATATTGTTTGAATAACGCAAATATCGTGTATTACAAAATGCATAATATGCATCAAAAATGTAACATTTATTATTTGAATAAAATAATACATATATAACTTACATAAAATAAGCACTAAATATAATATAAATAATAAATACATATATTTTTTTATTATTATATATTGTTTAAATAAAATTTATTTCATTTATTACATATATAATGTATAACATAGATTTCATTTTGATGACAGAAATTTAAGACAACATTAATAAATGTAACATTTGTTATTTCAATAATAAAATAATACATATTTAATAAATGTATAAATTTCTTATTTTGAAAAGTCATTATACATAATTTAATTAGTAAAAAGGTTTTTTACCATAAAGTTGATTAAATATAAAGCTATTTTGATTAATTAAATTAATGCAATAAAAATGTACATAATTTATATAATTTATTTCAATAATAAAATATATGCATTTAAATAATACACAAAAATACAATATAAATAAATGTATATATGTATTAAATAAAATAATATAATATAAATATTATGAATAAATAACAACAACAACAAAAATCTTATTATTGTTCAATGAATGGTTATTTAATGTATAGTTGGTAATGGGTTACTGTCCACTTATGTGTTCCTCCTGGTCTTGTATTGTTATTCTGAACATGCCAAGAGTGTATGAATATGCTGAATAATATTCAGACTGTGTGTTCTTCCTGTGCTGAATTCCCCCTGTATTTCATCTCTGCACTCAACAGTATGTAAGGCTAACAAAAGGTTAACTGGACCCACAATGCCAAATGCCAAGTAACCACACTGATGTCACACGGGTTAGCGGCTTTACCCTCTGCACGAGATCTAGGAGAATCTATACATGAGGCTCATTAAATACTTCCAATGTGCAAAAAGCCCTTTATTCCCTCTTCAATCCCTTTCACCTGCTTTCCAAACAATCCCAGGGACAGTTCAGCACAGGAAGAGCTCTTACTTCCCAAAAAAACTCCCTCGTTCTTTCTAAAACCCCAATCTTCACATACTATTGCAGCATTTCACATGATTGTGGATTTTCCAGTTTGAATCATTTCCTGTCCAGAAGTCAGGTAAATCCCGTTAAATTATCCGAGTTCTGACGCAGAAAAAAAGACCATTTGGGAACTTTAAAATGACCTTTCTACACTGTAAAAAAATATTGTTGGTTTAACTTAAAAAAATTAAGTATCCTGGTTGCCTTAAAATTTTAAGTTCATTGAAATGGAAACATTGAGTTAATACAAAAAATCATCAGAAACTCAAAGTATTATGTTATCTGAACCACATAAAATATTTAAGTTGACTTGACAAAAGAAAAAAATGTGATTACAAATCATTAAATTCTTTTTTTTTTTTAAGTGAAGGAATATACAAAGTCCATGATCACTCTGGATATAAATTCTGAGATAATGGCTGTTCAATATGGACGAAAAAAAGTTTTTTTTTTTAAAAAGTGATAAAATAATAATAATAATATTCACAAATTATTTAGTTAAAAAGTAAATTCATACAATATAAGTGAAGTTATAGATTTACTGTTTAAATAATAAAATATGCATTATTTACAATGTAGTGTGTAAAAGAATTCAGGAATAATGGCAGTTCAAAATGCTGGGTTATTTTAACCCAATTTTGGGTCAAATATGGACAAACCCAGCTGTTGGGTAAAATTTATAAATTGCATTTTTTAATCCAACTATTGAGTTTGTCCATATTTGACCCAAAATTGGGTTAAAATAACCCAGCATTTTTCAGAGTGTATGGACAAAAAATATTCAGTTCTATTTTAAAATAAGAAATAGAAAACAAGTTTATAATCTGCGTTTATGACTGTTGCACTCTAAAACGTGCTGGGTTGTTTCAACCCAAATTTGGGTCAAATATGGACAAACCCAAACACTTGGTTAAAAATGTAATAAAGCGATTAAATTTTAAATGACATTTTTAACCCAACATTTGGGTTTGTCCATATTTGACCCACATTTGGGTTAAAACAACCCGGCATTGTTTAGATTGTGTATGATGAACACATATGACCATGATCAACACACAGTTGAGTTAAGCAAAAGCCATGTTCAGTTTGGTGGTAGGAGTGATACTGCATTAATGGAGGGGTGTCTCTCACTGTAAGTGCTCGTGTGCACTGAGGCATGTGTTTGTCTTTCTGCATCCATTTATATAAGTGACCCTCAAGCGCTCATGTTTATACCTCACTGCACACACTGCTCAGGTGCTGTCCAACACACACACACACCATTCACTAGCCAGACCTCTGATGACCTCGCCCATTAACCTCGTTTGTGATGTCATTTCCTCATGTGGCTCTGCTGGGCTCTCTCTAAAGAGCACCCTAAACGCTCAGTGTAAAGCTTAGTTAAAAGAGAGACGGCCGGGACAGCAAGGGTCAGATCGAGCACCTCACAAGGCCTGGAAAAGACTACGCTGTACGAGAAACAATATAATAAAAAAATATATAATGTAAAAAACAATATAATATAAATCAATGTTAGCATCTGATCCCAAGGACATTTCTGATTGCTTTTGCACAATTCTGTTGCTGTTTTGCATTGAAAAAATGTAGGTCCTGAAGCAAAACAAGCTGAGAACGACTGCTCTAGATACGGTCTCTTATGACCACGAGAGACGCTCACAACAACAGACAGAGCATCATTTATGATTTACATCTAACCTGATGAGAAACAAGGATCATTCATGATTCACGGCATCATACTGTAGCATGTTCAATTATTCACACACATCACATCCAGGGTACCTTTACTAGAACAGAGCGACACATGATGGAGAACACATTAACATTTCATAATATGATCAGTGGACCTGTCCCACAGTCATTCATATGATGAGAGAGAAACAAGAAAAAACACCAGACGCACCATGTGGTAGTTGACAATCTCCTGCAAACTCTCGCCACATTTTTCCAGGCAATCCTGTGAAAATACAAGAAAAGCTCACAATAATCAAAATTCAAACAATGTTTTCATTTTCAAGATGATATGATGAGTCATTCTGGTAATTCAATCGTGTGTTTATTCTCGTATCATCATTTGATTCGTATTCTGGACCGCGCGGACAAGGAAAACTAGCCCTGCTGAGTGTGTGCAACAGGCTTTTGTTGAAATGGAAATGTAATTGTGGGGCTGACTTGATGTTTTTACTGTGGAAAATGCAAATAGCAGCAGGTTTTAATAAGATGCTCAACATTAGTCAGCTGGGTACAAGAGAAGAGAAGCCAAAAAGACTCTTAATAGCATTTACAGATGGCGGCAATGAGTCTAACCCTATTGGCACTGCTGAGAGAGAACGGCGAGAGCACGGGAGCCTGGTGCTTTCTGACTGAATGCATGTCTAATCAAGGTCAATGAGTGTCTGAGACACTGCCTGACGCCCTCATGTCAGCGAGCCTGCCAGTAAAGAGCTCACAATTAAAAGCAGACGTGTAGGCTTGAGAACATAGAAAATAAGTACTACAATTGGACGATTTGTGGTGTATAGTTTTGATAACGGTTCTTGAACGTCTACGTTGTTTCGTCTCAAGTGCCACTGTGAAAGAATCTGATGAACAAGAAATGTTGAGCACCAGAAAAATAGACTATACATTTCCCTACTTTCCTCACTGGTTCCAGACAATAAGGCCCGATGAATAATGAATAAATGACTCTTGTGAGACTGAATCGGCCCAAAAGACTCAAGAATATCAAATTTGTGTGTTATTGGACTGAATCACTTTGTCACAGAGTTACACATTTGGAAGATTCCGATTTTTTTTTTTTTTAAATAAATGGTAGGTCTACTTTAAAAACAAAAGAATACATAAAAAATAAAACAATAAAAGTAATATATGTTAAATTAGAAAATAATATCATAATTAAAAAAAAGAAATGTATTAAATATCAAAATGAAAATAAATAATAATAAAATAAAAATAAATGAATGTAATGTATACTAAATATTAAACTGAAAATAAATAATAATAAATAAAAATAAAGACATGTAATGTATAATAAATATTAAAATTTAAATAAATAATAATAAATAATTTGGAAGATTCACTTTTTTTAATAAATAGTAGGTCTACTTTAAAAACAAAAGAATACGTAAGAAATAAAACAATAAAAGTAATATATGTTAAATTAGAAAATAATATAATTTAAAAAAAGTCATAAATATCAAAATGACAGTAAATAATAATAAAATGAAAATAAATTAATGTAATGTATAATAAATATTAAAATGAAAATAAATAATAATAAATAAAAATAGATACATGTAAATGTATAATATATTTTTAAATGAAAATAAATAATAATAAATACATGTTATGTATAATAAATATTGAAATGAAAATAAATAAAAATAAATACATGTATGGTATAATAAATATAAAATGAAAATAAATAATAAATAAAAAAGTTGAATCAAATAATAGTATAATTTATTATATTTGTACATAATGAAATATTACCGATATCATCTGGTCCTTCTTGCACTGCTGGGATAGGTCACGGATGCCGTTGATAAAGAGCTTGTTGGCGGTGACGTACGCTTTCCCAGCTTCAATCATACCACCACACAGCTTCACCAGCTATTACAGAAACAAAGAGAGAGGAAGGAGTTAACATAACACACAATAAACCATCCATACATAAAATGTGTTTTAAAGAATCAGCAGAAAACGTTTAAGACTTAATAAAATCAACCTCAACTGCGCTGGCACAGCAGAATATTAAAACCTCTTGATATTTTGCAGGATAACATAATAGTTTGATGAAATATTTACAATGTTGATAAAAATCCTAAATATATTTACTATTATATATTATTCAAACTTGTGAGTTATTGGACTATTATATATTATTTTGAACTCTAATATATTATTTTATATATTATTTTTATAATGAATTATTATATATTATTTTGATATAGTATTATTATTTTGCATTCTGCTTTAGTTCATATAATTTGTTAATATTAGTTTTTTTAAAAGTTAATGAAAGTTTTTAGTTAATACTATTAGAAGTTCATATTTTTGTTACATTAATTTTAAAGTCAGAAGATAATGTTTATGTACATGGATGACCCTGCATGTACAACATTAGATTGACTTGTCTTTAAAGGCCTAGCGGATAATATTATTCATGCTGCAGTTTTGTCATTTGCCTCTTCAATTGCTCTGGATTCTGATTTGCTGTCATTCCAAAAACGCTCTGAAAGCGATTCCAACTATATAGTTTCTCTGTCCCGGACCGGTACCGTTATAGTTGTGCAGTGGACTCTGCATTTCTTTTAGAATGATTATCTTCACCGTTATTGTTTTTGGTGCGAACAGGCCATAACCCGATTTCCGTTAAAATCACGCAAACACAGACAGAACAGGTGCAGTCTCATCTGTGCGGTAATACTTCTCACTAATGTGCCAATTACTAGATCCCACATGTAGAGGCCAAAGCAAAAATTTCCCACTTTCGCACATGCCACAAATCCCCTGACTCCGTGGAGGGCTTTCACATGTGGTTGTGTGTTTGTTTTATCCCTGATGGCACGCATTCTCAGATGGGCTCCATGTGTCTGTCGCAGTCTGACACGAACCAAGGGACAAATCTTAGTACCCTTTTTTCCAGAATCGTTGATTTCTTCTGAATTTTCTCTTCCTCTTTCCTCCCTCAGGTGTTGTTTCGATTACGTCCACACACTCTGAAAGCTTGACTATATCGGCTTGGGAAAATCTCTTAATTTCCCACACTCTCCTCGTGAGTCAATCCAACAAACACAGAGAGGCCTTGTTCTGCACAGCTGCCGAACAGACCCACAGACTCGACGTCTGAACGGCCAGACGCAATATCCAACAAGATTTTGTCATGCAAAAATGGATCGAAATGCATCCCCTACTGTTGTTCAGTTTCCAACAAGTAATTATATGCACAAGTCTGTGTAAATATTCACACATCGACACTGCATGTGTAATGGTCTCATTTGTGTGTTATGCATTACTGTTTTTAAGCACAATGATGCAAGAGAGATGAATTGTCTTTCTCTCATGCTGTTGTTTGCCGTTTCCATGCATTTGAATTACAACAACATGCAACTTTTGATCACTTCATCAGGCTCTGCAAAATAACAGCTTCACCACAGACTGTAATGATCCAGACCCATGATTTTTTCCTCATGAAGTCACAATGAAGAGGGATCTTGTTTGCTAACCAGATTTAGCATCAATTAGAACTTGTTTTAAATAATTTAACAAAATTATATTAGAATATATATTCTTATAAATTTAAGTCAGTTTAACGAGTTATTAACGGCGTTAACGCAAACCCATTTTAACGCCGTTAATTTTTTTATCGCGCAATTAACGGTCTTTTTGTCCTCGCAAATATCAGGTCAAAAAGATAAACCCGTAAATATACCCGTGAATATTAGGACCTCGTCAGTATTTCTTTCACCCTTTTATTGATAGACAGTGTTACATTGTGAGAGATTATTTATATATGTTAGTGTGAAATTGAACACTATTCCAATTTTATTTTCAATAATAATAATTAAAAAAACTAAAATAATAATTAAAAAAACTTTAATAATAATTAACAAAATAAAAAAAAAACATTAATATTTGCACTAAACAAGCCGATCCATTTTTCCATGTTATAAGAGCATTAAAATGAGAAAAAAATAATGTGACAAAAAGAAATCAAGACATTTAGAATAGACAAAAATGTGCGATTAATCGCGAGTTAACTATGACATTAATGCGATTAATCGCGATTAAATATTTTAATCGTTTGACA